>CM038220.1:124528521-124564911 GCA_021442155.1 Cymbidium sinense | reverse complement strand
AAAAGCTAAATTTCAAATAAAATAATCATGAATAAGATTGAAAAATAAATATGAAATGAACAATATAATAAACTCAATGTATAAAGATCAGGGTCACACATCATATATATATATATATATATATATATATATATATATATATATATATATATATCTTATATATATATATTAGTCTTGAGATTGGGTCTATCTTTAATTTTTTTTTCTTATCCTTCATTTTTACAAAAAGCTAGTACAAAATAAAACTTAGACTTTTGCCTCTCAATTTCATGCTCTTCTCTCGTTACATTTGAGCTTACATGATGATGCAATATGAAGTTATATGAATGAAATTGATTATTTGTTCAAAATTTTAATAAAAAATATAATTTTTTCTTGTAATCTATACATTATTTTTTATGATAAATTTTTTTCGGTAACTAATTGTTGACCATTTTTCGTATTTCATTGCTGGAAATAATAAAAAATAATAATTGAATATATATATATATATATATATATATATATATATATATATATATATATATATATATATATATAATATAAAAGAAAAAAAAAAGAAAAAAGGAAAAAAGAAAAAAAAAAAAAGGACTCACCCACACTTGTCTGTTGGGCCTAAACGAATCCGCATTCGTCCGTTCCCTCAAAGCCGCAAGTGAAGGCTTCGTTCGTCTTCTTAAAAAGAATCAATCGAAAACCTTCGGTTTTCCTCTCCCCTGGTTCAACCGATCCCCTCAGCTTCATCTCTCACACGCAAGCCCTCTCTCATTCCCTAGCCTTAAAAAAGCCGCAGCATCACAAAACCTCCTCTCCATTCAGAAGTTGCTCAACTGATTCGCCTCTCTTCTGTTTTTTCAACCGATCCCTCAGCTTCATCTCTCACACACGCAAGCCCTCTCTCATTCCCTAGCCTTAAAAGAGCCTCACAAAACATCCTTCCTCTCCATTCAGACTTGCTCAACTGATTCGCCTCTCTTCTGTTTTTTTTAACCAGCGTTCCCCGATTTTCCCGGAACTGCAAGAGGAAAACCGCAAGGAACCCTTGGCCTCTGGTTTTCCCTCAATCGCACGCCAGAAGACTGGATTAAACGTGATTAAAGTTTGTCCCTCACTAATTTTTGGACCAATGTTGCAAACCACAGTGAATACTAGCAGCTCCTTTCTTCTCAGTATTGTGAAAGGAATACCACAACCAAAAGACAACAAGCTATGTCATTATGTGGATGTAAAAGATGTAGTCCAAGCATTACTTCTAGTATATGAAAAACTAGAAGCAGAAGGACAATACATCGGTCTATCTTATGCAAGTAATCTCCATGACCTCGTCAATAAGCTAAAGAGAATCTGTCCTAATTACAGTAACCACCAGAATTTCACTGAGGTGCAACCCGAAACTCTAATGTCTTTAGACAAGTTAAAGAAGTATGGATGGAAGAGCAGAACACCTAAATAAATGCTTATAGATTGTGTTGAATTCTATAACAGGTTTGAAGGCCCGTCTCAGGCGTGAGAGATGGAAAGGTGTTTGGAATCGGCGTCATGCTCATCGAGGTGTGATGGGCGACTAAAAGCGTAGATGTAAATATCTATCAAGATTTGGATTGAGTTTTGAATTAAAAAAATAAGAAGAAGAAGGCTTAAATATGTGAAAATTATATATATTTGATACATCTGGTGATCAAAAATTTTCAATAGCTGGATATGAAGACTACGGTATGTGAGAAGATATCCTCATCTCAATAGCGTCAGTATTACAAAATTGTTTGATGCGGTCATATCAGGGATGACAGGAATATTATCAAAATCTTTGCATAAATTTTATCAAATTTTGGGACTTAATAAAAAAATAAAAATTGATTTAATATTAAATTAAATATAAAATATAAAATCCAAAGAAATGAATTCGAAATTAAATATAAATAAATAGTGACTTGATTACAAATAAAATAAGAAAATAGGGATCAAACTCAAGTGAACATATAAAACTCGAAATAATCTTGAATTCCTTTGATATACATGAACTGAATCTCACAATATTTTGCTTAAAATAATCCAAAATGAGAATCCGAGTGAATCATTGAAGACTTATAATGGGATTAAAATATAACTTATAAGCATATAAATATGGTCAAGTGAGACTTACAGAAGGCTTATACTAAGCCAAATAACTCCTCATATAAACAAGTCATCTAATGAACTAAACTCTACCATGACTCATTTCAAGTGACTCGGAGGAGAAGAAAAGTCTGTTGGAGGCTTGAAATGAATTTAAAGGGCTTGTTAACTGTGGGCTTCGAAAATTCGCCACCGACCTCTCTGATGAAGAGAGAATGATTTAAAGTGTCGGTGAAATTTTGAAAAGAGATAGAGATAGATAAAAGACTACAGAGATTTTGCCCTTATTTTTGAGGACTTTAGATCATTCCAAGTTTCCTATAGGCAGCACCTATAGTTAATTACCCTCCCAATAAGTGAGAGAGAACTTTCGATTAAGGCTAGTAGTCGAACTTAATCGTGGCGTATAAGCAATATATGGAGTTTTGGAATTTAGATTTATGAAATTCATTATATTTAACTTAAAGCGGATGGTTGGGGAGCGATGCGATCTAGATCACATAGTTCATCCCGGTCAGATCCTAGTCAACAATTAGGAGGAGGTAGTCGACCCAGAAGGATCCTTATCGAACACATGGGTTATGTCATCCAAGAAATTCTTATAGACACGGGGTGATGTTGTAAAGTGGCAAGCTTAAGTCTACTAGCAGAGGATTTTTTTTTGATCAAGTATACCTATAGTTCCACTCAAAGAGCCATTGGGAGCATTATCACGTCAGTAATATAATGGTTCCATTTGGCGGCAACCACCCGTCAGGACTCGTTTGCGCATCATGTGTGGAGCTGGCAAACCGCGGTCGGAGGACACGGCCCCGTCCTCGGCATGAGATTATTTGAGAAAACATAGTTGTGTACTTGATTTGACTTTGGCATCTTTGTGTAGAGTTTTCTTAATTTGTCACCTCAACAAATAATTGCGGAAGGTGAATTAGATTTTAGCTTTAAGTTTTTTAAAAATTAAATTTCAATTAATCATTTATAGCTTAATGATATTTTAGATTTTATATTTATTTAGATTGATATTTTGAGGTAATTTGATTTGAAATTACAATCATATTTTGATGGAAGTATCCCCTCCGATTGAAATCTTCATTCAACACGGCCATCATCAGTGTGGTTAATTGATTGAATCAAATATATTTGAAAACTTTAAATCCTGTCAACTCTGTTTAGCTCATAACAGAGGATCAGATCTATTGTCACATGACAGAATTAGCTTCTCAGATATTTTACTAAATTAAAATTATTATAATAGATTTTTAAGTTTTGTTAACCTTACCGGTCTTAAAACTAAAGGGAATCAACGGCATCCTCGGACAATTTAAGCATTCAACGTAGTGTTGGGACCATCGCGGTGTATTTTTAGATTGCTTGCACACTTTCGAGGTATTAAATTTGAGTTTTAATCATGCTTTATAATGTGTAGAGTTTAGTTGAATCTTTAATTAACGTCTTATGTTAACATGCGATGTTGTGAATCGGTGGCATAGAAAATGCTATAGATTGATCTAATATCTTATTAAATTTTTTGATTAATATTTAATTGATTCAATTTGGTGCCTTTTGACATTAAAATTTGCACTTTAAATCTCTATGTCCGAGCACATGCAGGTGTATTTAAGAATACCTTAATTAACGTCTTCTGTTCGTTTGTACAAAGTATTGCGAATCTGGTAGCGTAGGAGTTTCAGCTCTTGTTCAATTATTTATATTAATATTCATTTATTGGCATCTAGTTCATAGCTCATTGAGCTCTTTAAGTTTCAATGGAGCATAACTTGTGATCACTGAGAAGCTCGTAGGCAACTATCAAGATCAGAAGGCTTTACTTGAATATTGTTCTTGTTGGGAGACAAACCCTCAAGTTTATTAAAAGTCTTATTTATGATCTTCAACAAGTCATCAAGTCTGCTGTAAGATAATTCTTATTTAAAGACTTTTAGAATTTTATATGTAGGTTTATTCTTTAATTTATCATTTTCAAATAAGCTCAATTTAAGCTTATTAATAGTTTTCTTTGTTCTTGTTTAAGCGATCCAAAATTTGGACCTCGGCGTCATCCCATAGAGGGCATCGAGAAATCTATTGACCTTCGTCGATCTTGACATAGCATGGTGTCTTCAAACCTTCTGATGTGTCTTCTAACTGTCATTCTAGCAGTCTTAACACACATAAAAAGAGCATATATGTAGGTTTACTTTTTTTATTTATCATTTCAATTTAAGCTCCAACACTTTTATTTGTTCTTATTTAGGTCTCCTTGTGATAGCCTCCGACATATCTTTATAGGCGCATGAGGCTATTCGACCTTCGTCACTCTCTGAGCATAGTCGGTGTCTTTGACTTCTGACGTGGTCTTCTACCCATTAGCTTTCTTGAGTATCGGGTCTTCAAACTCTTAAGCATAATGAGATCTTCATACATGCATAAAAAGAATATACATGTCACTTTCATCTCTCTGCATTTCTTTTGCTTAAGAACATAACCAACCATCTTTGAGAAAGATGAGATGGTGACATATTTTCCTTCTTGTTCAATCTTTGCTTTTTTCAATTGGTAAGCAATAATCTGAATCAAAACGGTTCTGAAACTGGAAAAGGCTCCATATAGAAATTCATTTTCAAGGAAAACAACAAGATCAGGATCTCTAATATCGCTTTCAAGCCTCTTGCATCTTCGATTGAATAGGGAGCGCACTTTCAAACAGGACAAGAAGCATACTAAGCAGCATAACATTGTGAATTCTGAGCACCAACACCAGCAGCAACTCCATTTGGTCCTCTGAAAATAATAGGCACAGAATGCTGACCTGCAGACATGTAGTTTGATTTTTTAGTAGAATTGATAATGTGATAATTGCGTCGAACAATCGTAAAATAAGTTGGCCCATTGATTCGTGCATCTAGCCTTTGATTTACAGCTTCAAGACTTGACCTTGCTACTGAAGATGAATCTTTTCCAAAAGATGTTTTTGCAAGAGCAGATTGTGTTTCACTTGTTGGTGTCTATTTCATAGATGACATGCAAGAAGCTAGGGTAAGAATATGTATAGTGGAATTATTGGGAAAACCTCGAGCTGTCAATACCATTGGACTTGATTTACTTGCCATTAACCTTTAAGAACCATGAGATTCAGAGCTTAGACCAAAGCTTGTTGAATGAGATAGAGCAGCATGAGCTGAAGCTGTGTGGTCCCGTGACTCTTCCATCTTTTTTTTTTTGTGTTGCACTCTATCGGCAATAGACATCTTAGGCTGCCATCGGATCCCTCGATCGATTCAACCCCAGATCCTCGACCATGACCCCCAGCCTCACTGGAAAACAAGTCCTTAGGCCTAATCTCCTTGCACGAGCTAATATCTCTCCTCAGCCGAGCCATCTTCGACGCGGTCGGTTCCTTCCGCTCTCATCTCCACCATCGCCGTGACATCATGATCTGCAGCTCTCCACATCTCCTTCTCTTCCCTTTCATTTCTTTCTTTGGCGAAGGTTGCGGTCTTGCGTCAGCGCATCGGAAAAGCCTTCCCTCGCTTTGTCCCCATAAAGGGGCGAAAACCCTCTGAGGGAGAGAAAGCACGAGAGGAGAAAGGAAGAGGGGAGGTGCTTCTTTTTTTTGGCTGCCATGTGTCGGATAGGATACTTGTTTTCTTTCGGCCCGAAGAAAATTTTTTATTCTTATTATTATTTTATTGCCGAAAGGAGAAGAGTGGAAAAATATAGGGGTGATGTGGTGACCTATGATTGGTCGAATTGGAGGTGAAGGTATGGGAGTGGACGGCTGCCATTTCTGAGGCGTTGACTTCATGTGATTAAGAGATAATTAGGTGAATTTATCTCGAAATACTTGCTAATTTCGACACAATTTTAAGTGCGATAATCTTAGTCAAATTAGATATCTATTTTAGGTAATTTCGATGTTTTGGACGTAATGACAATGTTTTCATGACGAAGGTCGTTTGGCGACTTTGGTCATTGGGTCACTTTCAAAAATGCTCATTATTACTTTTGGCTGCGTTTTGCTAGTCAAATTGGCGCGAGATAGTCTCATTTAATAGGTTTGGCATTTGAGTTAACGACATGATCAATTTTATGGAGTCGTTGGACATCATTGTAGCTTCCTGACCTTGATATGTGCATCGATACATTGATAACTCAAGTGCTTAATTAATTGATTGTTAGATGTTGTAATATTTATATTATAATTAATTTCAATGTTCTGAACGTAACGGCGAAGTCTGTTCATCAATCGGAGACCATTTCAACCATTTTTAGTGACGTTTAATGCATTTTGAGCCTCGATTTGGGCACTGTCACCTCCGAAGTCCGTCGAATTTAACTTGTGGGCTTGACTCGACCTTGTGGCACACATATGGTGGTCAACAAATGCCCCAACAAATGTGATTCAGCGCATGAAGTCACGTTTGTTGAAACTGTTGACCCTTTGGGCTAATTTGGATCATTTCGCTTTCAACTTTGATGGGTTCAAGAGCTTCTTCTTTATGTCTTGATTTAAATTTTCTCGACCCTAACTTCTTGCTTGACCGGGTTGGATAGATGAATTGGTTTGTTTGCTTTGAGATTTAACATTCTTCCAACATTAAGCTTGATGGACTTTGAAGAAGGATTGACTGATTTGTCTATATTGACTTGTCAAGAAGTATATGTGTCTTGATCATGCTTGTTTTTTTTGACGAACTTCGTTGAAGGGTGCATACAATTGACCCGACCTTGCTCATCGCCTATACCATTGAGTTATTAGTCCAGCAGTATGTGCTTTAATAGACTAAATAATGGAATTTCTTTAGTTCACCATTACCTTTATGCGAACTATAGAATCACTTTGGTCCTATGCTTTCTTTGTGAGCGTGCAAGCAATATAGGGATGATTTGAGATAGCTCGAATTGAGAGTTTCCTCAGATTGTCTTGATCTATTGATCGAGTGGAAAGATCTCTTGAAATTTGGTTGCTTGTAGTCACTAAGTTGGATCTGGTTTGAGATTGAATAGCTATCATCATTGGACTGACGAGCAGGGACTCTTTCACTAGGGCCTTTTCTTACGGCTTATTAAGTGAGGAGAGCATCAACAACTCGGCCATTTGTGGGCTTGTTGAGTCCGACCTTGAACCTTTCGACTCTTGACTTAAGGCGATGGATTGATGGCTTGGTGGTTTAGTCATCGACCGAATGAGGGCTCTCTCACTACGACCTTTTTTTGCGGCTTGTTGAGTCAGGAGAGCGTAAGCAACTCGGCCATTTATCGGCTTGTTGAGTCCAACCTTTAGAACCCATCCGAGTCCTAGACTTAAATATGTAGGGGTTGATGTTTTTCCAACTTAGTTGATTAAAGCTTCCAAAATTAAGAGTTCTTCTAACTTGATCTTAGACATTTGACAAATCTTGGAGACAAACTTTTGATATTTAAAGCTATATTTTTGTGCATATAAATAGATTCTTTTTGCTATTGCAAGAATATATAATTTTAATGATAATAGTTATAGATATATTCAGGGATCTCGGCATAAAACTCGATATCAACCTGAATATATGCAAGAAGACCTTTTGTTTTGCAGGGGAGGATTGAACAAACTTGATTAAAAAGCTCCTGTCTAATAGGGAGATTGCAGATTAGCTCAAAAATTTATCACAGAGTTTGAACTTCTTTAATATAAACCACGTAACTCATTCTGGTCATCATGTATATTTATCTAAGGATTTCGGCTTGAAGCACGATGTCGATTTAGATAAATTTATAAAAATTTCCCCTATCTAACATGGGGGCTTTCGCAGAATTAACTATTGAAAGAATTTGAAATGTTTTTGTCCTATGCTTTGTGCTTTCGGACTTATTGAAGACTTCCTCTTGAGAGTTTGAAATATGTATTTTACTCCTGTCCTGGCTTCGTGCCTTAGTGGACTTGATGAAGTTGATGATTTGTTATTGATATGAAAATATCTTCAGTCCTATGATTTGTGCTGTAAAAGACTTGTTGAATACTTCATCTTGAAATTTGAAATTTGTATTTTTTCGTGTCTTTAGCTTTGTAGCGAGACTTGATGAGTTAATGAGATGAGAATGTCTTGTCCTATGCTTTATGCTTTGATGGACTTGTTGAAGATTTCATCTCAAGGATTCATATCTATATTTCCTTCTATCCGGCTTAGTGCCTTGGCGAATTTGATGGAGGAAAATTATTGTCTTAAAGACTTGTCGTACAAAATTACCTTCTACCCTAGCTTTACGCTTTTGCGAGCTTATAGAAGGTCTGGGTGACCTACCGATTGTGTTGGGTCAGAAGAATCACGATCTTACTGCGCGTAACGGACACGTTGATGACATCAATCCCTTAATTCATCCTTTGGCTTTGTATGAACATTGGGGTGACTTCCTCAGTCTTTTATTTTTTTACTTGGCAGGACTTGTTGAGGAAGAGTTTCCTTCGGTCTTTGCTTTAATGACTTGTTGAAGGAGTTGACATTTCTTATTTGATATTGATACCAAACTTCTTAGTGCTTTTCTCGAGTAAGGATCTTTTGTTGTTTTTGAAAAAATGACCTTACGACCATTAGGATGATCTCCCGATGCAGCCACTTGAACTCACCAAGTTGGAGGGATTTGGAGATTTGGATGCTCTTGTCTTTGAACTAACAAAGGGGATCCCTACTACGACCTTTGTGGCATATTGAGTAAGCGACTCGGCCCGCATTTAAACTTGTTGAGTTTGACCTTATGCACCTACTTGAGTATTGAACTTAAGCAATTGATGGAGAATTTTATCATTAGGCTAATGAGATGGGAGATCTCTTACTACGACCTTTGTGGCATGTTGAGTAAGCGGACACGCTCGCCATATTTGGGCTTGTTGAGTCACCTGCTACTTGAGTATTGGACTTAAGCAATTGATGGAGGATTTTATCATCAGGCTAATGAGATGGGGGATCTCTTACTATGACCTTTGTGGCATGTTCAGTAAGTAGATCTGTCAGTGACCCGCCATATTTAAGCTTATTGAGTCCGAACTTACGCAACAACTCGAGCCTTAGATTGAATATATGAATGAAAGATGTGTTTCCAACTTGATTTGTTACAGTTTGCAGACTTAAAAATTTCTCTTTTTAGCTAGTAAGACTTTGAGACTTGTGAACTTTAAATACATAATTTGAATACGTATATGGGGATCTCGGCCTTAGGCACGATGTCAACCAAAATACAACAGAAAAGTCCCCAGTTTCATAGGGAGAGCCCGATATTTTGCTATAAATTTAAAAAAATGCCCCTTATCGCAGGGGATTTTACTTCATTTCAAAATGCATTCTTGTAAGAGAAATTTCAAGCAAAACTTATACATGTAATGTGAGGAATAATTAATCTTCTCTGACCAACTCTCTTCAATGCTTTGGGCATCTTGTATGATCGAATGCTTTGGGCGTCCTCATTCGATAGACTAGATTTTATTGAGCTTTGAGCCTTGCTTTGTCAAGAGCATCAAGCTCTTTTATCCATGACGGACACTCTCATCTAGAGTGAGATTGTGTTGAATAAATCGAGTGAATGTAGTTCAACTTCAAGTGGTAGAATTGCTTCAGCCCCATATACTACTGCATAAGGATTGAATTTTGTGAGAGTCTTGTAGGTGGTGTGGTAAGCCCATAAAGCTTCAACAAGCTTGGTATGTCACTCCCTTTTATTTATTGTAAGAATTTTTCTAAGTAGCTTGACTAATATTTTGTTGAAAGTCATAGCCAAGTCATTTGCTCTCTGATTATAAATCAATGAGTATCGTCAATCAATCTTATGTCGATCAACAAATCTATAAATTTTAGTGTATTTGAAGGTTGGGTTGTCATCTAAGATATTGTTGGCTTCTTCTATTCACAAACATAATAGCCACATCTGCTCGAATGATCTATGATATAGGGTATTGCCATCATAAGCATATAGTTGAAGCATTTTCTCAAGTTGTACATCCATCGGCTTATTGCTCGATAATTTTCTTTCCTTAAAGTAGTCGATGAAGTGTTGTCTCTAATATTCCATCTCTTCTACTATAAGGATTTCACTTTGTGTTCTTAGAGTTTCTTCAGATTGAGATCTTGCCTCTTGAATAGTCTGAGCCTCATCTTGTTGATTTCATGAGCAATTTGTAAGTGTAAGGAGCGTGAGTTGCATCCGGCTTGCATTTGATGACCCTCTTCCAGAATTTTAATTTATTGGCTTTAGGACCCAATGAGTGCAAACACTAATTAGCACATAGTCTTCATTTCTTTAGCTAATTTAGCTAAATAGTCTGTTTTGCGCTATGGAAACTTGAGTCATAATGATATTTAGGATTTGCTTTATGAGCCCAAGAACTCGCTTATGATAGTGGGTCAATTCAAACTTGTTAATTTTGTAAAGGCCTAACACTTGATTAATGATGGTGAGAATCACCATAAACTTGTAGATTTTGAGTTCCCATAAAGATGGCTTCATCCGGACCTTCATAGATGAAGATGAAGATGCCACTTGAAACTTTTGAGAGATTTGAGGTGAGTATATTTGATGGATGAGGCTCCATCAAAATACATTCTCACATTTGCTACTTATATATATATATATATATATATATATATATATATATATATATATATATATATGACCCTTCACGCTTTTACGGGAACATATGTGATGTCAAATTATAGCGACAACCCATCGTGTCAAGCGATTTGTTAATGCTAGTATCATTAAGAACTTGGTGGATGATTCTTGAGATGAGTAATTTTATGAGATAGCATATAATGACATAGCTTTTGAAAATAAAAATTAATGACAAACAATGCTTCTCAATTGAGAATAATGCTTCAGCTCCTCCACTATTGTAAGTGAGCATTCTCCTTTCTCTCTTCATTGTATTGTGCCAATAGAGCACGTGGAGATTCTTCCAGTGATGTTGTGTACAAGATGAGAGGTTTTCCCGAGATTGTTGTTGCAAGAATGGACAAATTTAACAGATACTTCTTGATATTGTCAAAAGCCTCTCGACATTTTTGTCCTATTTGAAAGGAGTATCCTTTTACATCAGATCCTTCCTCTTGGATGCAAAACTCTGACCGATGCCTCCAATAAATTTTTGGCTCAGAGGATTACGATCGAACCTGACCTCTTCTCGAAGATATAGAGATGGTTGGCGAAAAGCTCCAAGGTGTCGACTGTCAAAAATCTCATTACATAGGATATTTTCTTAGGTACACATTTTTAATGAGTTTCATTTGTGGTGGATCTATGGAGTACAGTCCAGATGTCATGTTGCTATCCTTCTTTAAAGAAGTTTCACTTCAAGGCTTTAGCCTTCAAATTTGCTTACCTTTTGCGAGAACTTTCAACGATGGATTCTTGAACCTGTGGTCCAAGTGTCACGCCTCGATGTTCACCGTCTTCAATTGGTTGATATTTTGGCGAGTTGTAGAGGAGGTCTCCTTGGAAGCAACTCTCCTTGAGGAGGTCTTAACCTCATCGAGCATACGGGGTCTTCAAACACATAAAAAAGAGCATATATGTAGTTTACTTTTTTTATTTATCATTTCAATTTAAGCTCCTCAACACTTTTATTTGTTCTTATTTAGGTCTCCTCTCAATTTTTTGACGACGTCTTCCCACATGCGTGAGTATTTGACCCATCTCTCTAATTATCTTATGTCTTGTGACTTCGACGTGTTCTGGATTCTCTTGGCATGCTAGTCTTCACTCACTTCTACCTCATCCTCATAACTTAGCATAACTAGATCTTCATACCTGCATAAAAGAAAGCATGTATATACATGTCCTTTCATCTCTCTTCATTTCTTTTCCTTAAGAACATAACCAACCATCTTTGAGAAAGATGTGATGGTGACATATTTTCCTTCTCGTTCAGTCTTTGCTTTTTTCAATTGGTAAATAATCTGAATCAAGAACGGCTGCCGAAACTGGAAAAGACTCCATATAGAAGTTCATTTTCAAGGAAAATAACAGGATCGAGATCTCTAATAGCAGCTTTCAGCAAGCCTCTTGCATCTTCTGATTGAATAGGGAGCCAGCACTTTCAAACAGGACAAGAAACTAAGCAGCATAACACTGAATTCTGAGCACCAACACCAGCAGCAACTCCATTTGGTCCTTTGAAAATAATAGGCACAGAATGCTGACCTGCAGACATGTAGTTTGATTTTTCAGCAGAATTGATAATGTGATCAATTGCTCGAACTACCGTAAAATAAGTTGGCCCATTGATTCGTGCATCTAGCCTTTGATTTACAGCTTCAAGACTTGACATTGCTACTGAAGATGAATCTTTTCCAAAAGATGTTTTTACAAGAGCAGATTGTGTTTCACTTGTTGGTGTCTGTTTCATAGATGACATGGAAGAAGCTAGGGTAGGAATATGTACAGTGGAATTATTGGGAAAACTTACAGCTGTCAATACCATTAGACTTGATTTACTGGCCATTAACCTTTGAGAACCATGAGATTCAGAACCATGAGATTCGAAGCTTAGACCAAAGCTTGTTGAATGAGATAGAGCAGCATGAGCTGAAGCTGTGTGGTCCCGTGACTCTTCCATCTTTTTTTTCGTGTGTTGCACTCTGTCGGCAATAGACATCTTAGGCTGCCGGAAGCGCCAGATCCCTCGACCGATTCAACCCCAGATCCTCGACCATGACCCTGACGGCCTCACTGGAAAACAAGTCCTTATGCCTAATCTCCTCGCACAACTGAGCTAATATCTCTCTCGCCTCAGCCGCCAGAGCCATCTTCGACGCGGTCAGTTTCTTCCCCGCTCTCATCTCCACCGTCGTCGACAGCAGCGTCATGATCTACAACACTCTCCGCAGCTCCTCTTCTCTTCCCTTTCGTTTCTTCGCTAGCGGAGGCTGCGGTGCTGCGTCAGCCTTTGCATCGGAAGTGAAGCCTTCCCTCGCTTCGTCCCCCATAAACGGGGGCCGAAAACCCTACTGAGGGAGAGAAGGCGCGAGAGGAGAAATGAAGAGGGGAGGTGCTTTTTTTTTTTCGGCTGCCGTGTGTCGGATAGGATACTTGTTTTCTTTCGGCCCGAAGAAAATTTTTTATTCTTATTATTATTTTATTGCGGAAAGGAGAAGAGTGGGAAAATATAGGGTGATGTGGCGCCTATGATTGGTCAGAGGTGGAGGAGGTATGGAAGTGGGCGGCTGCCATTACAGAGGTGTTGACTTCATGTGATTAAGAGATAATTAGGTGAATTTATCTCGAAATGCTTACTAATTTCGACACAATTTTAAGTGCGATAATCTTAGTCAAATTAGATGTCTATTTTAGGTAATTTTGATATTTGGACATATTGTCTGTTTAAATTATGAGAAAGTCGTTTGGCGACTCGACGTCAGTAATTACTTTCAATTCAAAAAATGCTTTATTATTAATCGGCGTTTGTGACTCGTTGAATTGAACGCGATAGTCTCATTTAATAGGTTTCGTCATTTTGAGTTAACACGATCAATTTTATGATGGAGGTCGTTGGTCGTTGAAACGCTTTTGTATGCACGTCGATACATTGATAGCTCGAGCGCTTAATTGATTTATTGTTAGATGTTATAATATTTATATTATAATCAATTTCAACGTTAATATATATGCGAAGTTCGTTCGATGGATGTCATTCTACCATTTTCGATTTTATATATTTTGAGCCTCGATTTGTGCACTGTCACCTCCAAAGTCCGTCGAATTTAACTTGTGGGTTTGACTCGACTTTGTGGCACACATATGGTGGTCAACATTAACAAGCATAAAAAAGAGACATCACTTATCATTTGATTACTTTATGATTCACTTTGGAATAAATAAAAAGGTTTTATATGAATACATAGTTAGCTATCTAAAATTTATAAGAATCTTAAATGTGCATTCACAAATTAAGGAGGTTGATTAAGGGGTTCATCAAGGAGCACAAATCATAAGTGTTGCTTCCTAATAAACGGTTGAACCATATCATACATTGAGTGAATTGAAATAAACCTAGTTGAATCCATGACTAAAATATACATATGCTTACAATAGCCTCAATGACTTATTATCAAGTGCAACAATTTCTCTAGTGAATAATAAACTTTCTCATAATTCATTTCAATCTAGTTGAGAGAAGTCAAAGAATTCATTAGAAGTATGCAATAAATTTGAAGGCTTATTAATAAGCGTAAGAAATGGATATGAATCTTTCAAGCTCAACTACTAAAAAAGCAAATATGAATCACAATATGCTATTGAAAATTGCAATATGAGTCTTAAACGTCTTCTACGCTATCGGATCTGCAACTCTTTACAAGCGCAGTGAAAATAAATTAAATTCTATCAAAATCATGGCTTCGATCAATCAAAATTTCATTCTAATTATGATTTTCAAATTTTAATTATTTCATTAATTGAAATTATCTAAGTTATAAACACGTAAAAGTGCAAAATTTTATGTATGAAAAGGTTGTAGGTTAAGTTAAAATTAAATGATAGAATATACATATTACTCAATTTGATTGTTGTCGATCAAGGAGAAGATCTCGACACATCTATGCATATCGAGGTTGGAAGCGTATCCAAATGACCTCCGTTCGGGAAATTGATCACGTCGTTAGCATCAAAATGTTGAAATATTTCAAATGAGGCTATTCGCGCTCAATTCGAACGAGTCTATGTGAATATCGAGCGACCAAAAATGACAACACACATAATTAGCCATGAATTAAACAACCTCTAATAAAATAGACTATGTGGATTCAAATATCGGAATAATCTAAGATCGATATATATATATATATATATATATATATATATATATATATATATATATATATATATATATATATATATATATATATATATTACCTATGTAACAATGTTTGTGTAAAACTCTTAATTAGGGTTAATTAAACACTTAAATGAAACCCCTTATAAATACCCCTCTTATACCCACAATCCTAAAAAAAAGACCCCACAACCAAATTCTCTCCCATTCTCTCTGTCTTGTTCGTCTCTCTGTGACATAGAGGCCGTCTCTGACTCTGGGTCTAATGAACCACATCTCACCGCCCTACCTCCTCCCACAATCGAGGCTAAATGAGCGATGACACCTGCAGCCCGCCGCGCACACCACCATAGCGTGCCCCGCGTCACCAGGTGCCGCCGCCCCACAACGCTGCGCTCGTCGCTTTTTCTTTCTAGATATAAAATAGGTTCTTATAGATGTATAAGTACCCGTATACATTTTTTTTAACATGGAGGAAAAATCAGGTTTTCGACATGTACCCGAGTCTATGAATGTCTTTTTTAGACAGGTAGGTTGGGAGACTCATGGCTATGGTGTTGCAAAACACCACACATATTTATAAACGTGGGCATAGTTTTGGTAGAAATCCCCTAGGGAGATCGTCGAAATTTTGTTAGAATCCGAGAATGAACAACAAAGAAAAGGATATCTAGAATCTAGCTTTGGACAGATATATAAGTACATGTACACGCTTCTTTGGCAGAAATATATGTTTCATCTTTTATACTTGCCTTTCTTGGTATGGTGGGAAGACGTGTTAGTCATATTTATACCAATACACGCCTTTTTGATGTGGTGGACATAAGATCCCTATCGAGGATGATGCTAGGATCTTTGTCAAAATCTACAACTTCTGATTGGAGGCTTAAATAGCTTGACATAAAACCATAAATATAAAATTGATATTTATTGATATTGCAAGTATATAAGTACCTATACACATCTTTCTTGACGTGACGGAGAAATCTATGTTACATGCAGGTGCTTTAGAGACCCATACATGCTTTTATTGGCACGGTGGGATGACACATTTGGTCATAGTATTTACACCACTCATATATGCCTTTCTTGGCAAGGTGGGTAGGCCTAGTCCTCGTTGTAGTCTCATATATGAGAATGACACTAGGAGGCTACTGATATGCTGTCAAAATTTTACCTATAATCATAAACTTCAATGAAACTCAATTAAAATAAGTAATACTATTTAGATCCCCACTAGAGTCACCAGAAATTTGTGAGATCCGAAAATTTGTCACCGACTTTTCGATAAAGAGGGCATTATTTAATGTTAATTAAATTTTTAAAAGATGGAATAGTAGAAGGTTACCGGAGATTTCCTAATTGTATGTTAGTGAATTGATCATATGAATGTTCATTTAATCTATTTCCACACTCCAAATCTATCGATCGATTTATTTTTCATATGGTCACCATTTCTATGGCTCATTATGGCGATGCAATTCAATTCCCTTTATGTGCATCACATCCATGATCATTTTTATTAAATTTATTGGTTGATCCAGATTCCATTAGTAATCTTCATCATTTTGATGTATTAGTAATCGTTGGCAAATGAATGGTGTTTGGGTGACATTGGTGATGAGATGAGAATGTCTTTCTGTACTTTGTGGTTTGATGGACTTATTGAATTCAATCTCAAAATTTAAAATTTGTATTTTCCTCCTTTTTGCCTGACTTGATGAGTTGATGACTTGGCATGAGAACATCTTCGTTCTATGCATGGTGCTTTGATGGACTTGTTAAAGACTTTTCAAATTTTTTTTCTTATATTCCTTATATCCTTGATTTGATGGAGGAAAGTCATGAATTATCTTGAACTTTATCAAGTGATACAAAATTATCTATGCCCTAGCTTTCTATTTTGTGAGCTTATGAAGGACGCATGTATAAATTTGTGTTGGGTCAATGGTGAAGATTTCATCTAAATTGCGCTCATAACATATGATGACATTAGTTCACTTTGGCCTTGTATGAACATTGACTTCTTATCCTTTTTTCTTGTTTGGAATTAAAGAAAAATTTCCTTCTTTGCTTTCTTTTAATAGACTTGTTGAAGGAGTGTTAAGATTTCATGTTTTTTTTGATACCAAACTCAACTTAATGCCTTTTTGAGTGATGATACATTTTGTTGGATTTTGGAAATGATCTTACAACTATTAGGGATGATCTCCTAGTTTAGGCCATGAACTCCAAGTTTAATGGATTTGGAGATTTAAATGCTCTCTTTGCTAACAAAGTAGGAGGATCTCTTATTAAACTTTATGGCATATTATAAATTCACAAATTTGGGCATGTTGAGTCCCCACTTGAGTCTTGGACTTAAGCAATTGATGGATGAATTTATCATTGGGCTAACAAGATGGGGATCTCATCGCCTGTGGTTGAGTAAGTAGACCTATCAATGACTCGACCATAAAGTGTTGAGTCCAACTATATGCTCAATACCTAGATTTGATGTATGGATGGAAGGCGTGTTTCCAACTTGATTTGTTAAATTTTGGACTTGAATATTTCACTTTTAGTCACTAAGATTTTGAGACTTGTAAACTTTGAAAACATAATTTGAATACATATATGGGGATCTCGACCAGGCATGATGTAAATACAATAGAAAGACTCTATTTTATAAGGAAAGCGTGATATTTTGCTATAATATTTACAAAATGTCTATCTAATATGGAATTTTTGCTTCATTTAGAAAATACATTCTTGTGTTACCAAAAATTTCCTAGCTTACACTTGTAAAGATGAGGAATAATTGGTATTCGCAGCACCATGACTAATTCTCTTCCTTGAAAAGCTCAAGGACGTACTTTATGATCAAATGCTTTTGACGTCCTCGCTCGGTATACTTCTAAATTTTTTTTACATGGAACTTTGGAGAATCAAGCTCTTCCATCCATAAATGGTCATTCTCATCTTGTGGAATGGGTGAAGAGGGCAGATCGTGCTTGAAGCGTGTGGTTTGCGGTTGCTTGTAGAGGATCGGTGGAATGGAAGAGGGATTCAAACAAGGGAGTTCGAATAGAGCTTGTAGTTGAGAAGGATCGACCAAATGTCGAATGAAAGGAGCTTGCATGTGATAATTGATGTTTATTAGAATGAAGAAATTAGGGTTATTTTAGGTTATTAGGTATAAATAGGCTAATTTTCTAAGTGTTTAATCAATCTCGGCCTTAGGCATGATGTATTATATACTATCTCATCGCCTTAAATTACACATTAAAACCACTCTTTTTTGTCGAAGAGGTCGTAAAATTTTAAAGCCCGATTTTTTGGCGACTTCAGGGCAGATTCTCTTTCCATCTTTGGCTAGTCAATTTAAGTTATAGTACATGGAGCATGATATAATCAATTATCAATGAAATTAAATTTAAATCAATCATATTTTTATGACTAATCATTTGTTTTATATAGATGGATCTTCAAAAAACCATTTATCATGTAGTTTTAGCCAATATTGCGTACTATATTCAATGATGAGGATGTTAGAGCTACCATTCAATTTGATAGTGTAGACTTGGCATCACTTCAAATAATCCACCTAAAAGCATATGCATATTGTACACCAACACTGCAATGGAGGGTAATTACCACATACTGTTCTCAAAAGAGAGCCTTTGTACTTAAAGATTAATTCATTTTGAGGCATATATGAGAACTTTCATTATAAGTTTAGTCATGAATGACAACCTTGCCAATTGAACCTTTACTAAGAAGGTATGATCTTGAAGACTCCTCTTCAGAAAAAATTAGTAGAAGGTAAAAAGAAACACTAAACGCAAGCTTAGTTCTCAATCATAAGTCATAATCAACAAAAGTATTTATTTCTACCCCAAAATAAATTTGAAAATTTTGAGACGTGAAAAGGAATAGCTCTAAATATGTTAAATGGTGTTTTGAGACTCAACCGGTGTTTCAACCTTACAAGAAATAATATGGAACTATCTACTAGCACGAGTTTTGAAGGTTGTTAAAAATTTCTTATCAAGAACACGTATCAAATGTCAATTATCAAAGAAGCCAAAATGCTCCATAAGCTACATTTAAGAGCTCAGACTAAGCAATTTCTGCGGTGAGCATCATGACACCTAAATCGCATGTTTAATATTTGAAGGTCCCTAGAAAGAAAATAAATATGGAGGCCAATGCCTCAAGAAGAAGTGAAAAGCTTCTTTATCTAGTAATAAAGATACAAGAAAGAGAAATCTTGAATCTGCTTCCATTTTCAAGTAAAATTATACAACCAATGTGGACCTAAAGTGTTCCAACCCATAACAAGTTTGATGCTAAGATGAGTAAAGTGGAATACTCTCTGGTCAAATCAAGCGGTCCTTGACGACAATGTCTGGTTCCAACTTCTAGTGAGGAAACTCTGTATATCAAGAGTGTATCGGTTTCTCAAAATTGCTAAAGAAATGACGATGAAAGAAAATCGAGGTCTATCCTTGAGACTAGAGTTTTCTCCTTCAAAGAGACATTCTCTTACATATGCAAAATGTCTACTAATTTCAAATGCGGTGAGCATCGATGTGACACTTGTACATGTCAAGAATCAATCAAAGGTTAAATAGGTGACCAAATTTGGAGGCCAAAATCTCAAAGTTAAATTGCCTTTACAAGACAACATTGTGACATTTAGATTACTCTCATAAAATTCACTCTCATGCTAAAGTATTTGGGCTAGCGGTTTGCCACTTGAAGTTGAGCGCCTTCACTGAGTAGCCATTCAACAATCTCACTCAAGATGAGAATGTATTCGATGTGATTTGATGGACTTGATAAATTCTCAGATCAACAAAATATAGAAGTCTACCGCAAATATGTCCAAAAGCTTCGATATGTTATCTCACAAGATTACCCTCATCATAAAGATCGATCTAAGTACTTGACAAGACCGAATGACAAGCCGTTTAGCAAGATGGGTAGTATTGCTTTTGCAATTTGATATCACATATGTTGCATAAAGTGAAAGGACAAGTCTTAGCGAGACTTTCTAGCACATCCTATCCCTAGGACTCTTCTCTTAATGACGATTTACGATGAGCAAATCATGCTCATTCAAGAAAGAAAAATTACAAGTTTGGGAAATGTACTTGATGGAGCCTCATCGATCAAATGAATCTATAAATTTTCCAAGAGCAAGGCGAGGATAAACATCATCTTCATAACACTAGAAGGAGGGATAATGAGGCATCATATAGATTGATCGAGCCAAAACTAATAATTTTGAAATCCACCAAATGAGACTCCTCAATTAAATGCAGTTTGTACAAATGTCGAATGAATTGAAGTGGTACGCAAATCGGCGAAATACACTATCGTCTTTGAAATCAATTCAAATGACCTCCGATCGTGACAGACTTTCCATCATGTTTGAGAACATCAAAATTGTTTAGGATATAAATATTGCATGACTTGATGAACAATCAATCAAGTGCTCTGTCATCGGCATGCCGCGCATATTGAGGTCAAGAGGTGCCAGTATCAAGCGACCTCCGTTAGTGAAATTGATCCGCCATTGGCTTTGAAATATCAAAATTTTATCAAATGAGACTATTTACTCAATTCGGACATTATGCGAAAATCGGTGAAAATGATGATCGCCGAAATGGACCTAATTCAATCGCGACTTGAATCAAATGACCTCCGATCATGAAAACAGTACTAATATGAATCAATTTCTTGAATTATACATTGGCGGCGAGTTCATTTTGGCCGTTGACTGGTTACGTGGAACTGACGATAATGGGGAAGAGTTATGTTCTTTCGTCCGTTGGATTATCTTTTCGGCCGTTGGATCTAATCACTTGGATTGAGCTTCTTGAATTGATCAAACGTCGGATTCGCGGTTTCGCCCTTGATTTGATCTTTGATCGTTCTTGATTCTTACGATTTATGGAATACACTTTGCTTCTCGGCTTGATCCTTGGATCGATATGAGCGTTACTTGTGTTTGGTCTTGCGCATGGGATGGAGCTTTTGAGAGAAACTAACTTTATACCTTACTTATTTTGTTTTCGTCCTCGAGGTCGAGAGCCTCAGGAGGAATTAGGGTTGGCGAGATCGGGGAAAGTTTCTCCGATGGAAGGTGGTGGTTCCGTGAGGAAAACCTAGAAGAAGATGCAGAGGAGAAGAGAAGAAGAGGCGAGAAGATAAGTTCTTTCAGTAAATTGTTCATTCCTTCTAGTTGTCTTCCTCTATTTATACCCTTCTCTCTCTCTTATTACATCTAAATGATTTCAGAGTTTGTTCTTTGGTAATTCTATTACAGAGGTTACTACTTGCTTGTTCTTTGTGTTTTCTTACTTCCTTGAGTCTTGGGTAATTACTTACTATTATTAATCTTTGTTTTCTTGATGTGTCGATTTGGATTGCTTTTGGTTGTGTTCTTGTTATACTCCGGATATACATTTAACTTTATGTTTGCGGAAAGGCATTGGAGTGCTTAACTCTGTTGATGTCATTCGTATATATATGTAATTAAATCTTTGTTATTTCTTCGAACTTACGTAATGGATTCTTGTAATGGTAATTCTTAATGTTGTATGTTGTATTTTGGCGGAGGTGGATTCATATAATTGAATCCAAAATGTCAAATTTATCTAGAATTGACACCCATATCGAAGTTTGATTTTGGCAAGATTATAAATTTCAGCTTCATAATGCAACAAAAAAAAAAAAATTATGTGTTTATTTTAATATGATTGGACACAATTTTAACAATTTATTTACCCTAAAATCAATTAAAATTTTCAGAGATATGATATGAAGTTAATTAAATTTAATTCCTTCTAAAATAATCAATAATTTTAAATTTCAGATTTCAAAATCTTGCTAACTATTGAATAAAGAGAAGAAAATTAATTAATATATAATTAAAGTTATAATCCCTATTTTCCCCTTCTTCATTTTCCTTGGCCTCTTCCTGTCGGTTTTAACAACGGTTCCCTCCCTTTCTCCGGCAATTGTTTTCCCTCCAAAGGAAACCGCAGCCCCCTTCTCGGTTTTCTGGCCAAAAACCGCATGCATGAAAAGCTACATAACTCCTCCTGGCCTCTCTCTCTCTCTCTCTCTCTCTCTCTCTCTCTATTGGCGTCTCCGGCAGGATGCATGCAAGCCGACGTTCTCTCCCGTTTCCATCTCACCGTCCACGGTCATCTCTCTCCTGCTCTTCTCAAAATTTGGTTTTTGTTTTGTCGAAGTGCTAGAACCCCTTGTTGAGTTTAAGGAAAATCCGGAATATGGCTTCATCAAGTTCATGTGCTGTGGAAAGTGAACATGTGTGTGGAAAGTGATGATACACGGTTGAAAGCCTTGTTTGATACCTTTTGTTCTGTTTTTTTTTTTTTTTCACTTGAAGATATTGCCTTTGCCTATAGCAAAGCCGGACATAATGCTGAAAAGGCTGGTGAGATTTTGTGCAACTTTAATAAAAGATACAAGATTCATTTCATGATTCTGATTGGGGAACAAGCTTCAAGCACTTGGATGAATTATCTCGAATGAGAAATCCAGTTAACTCTAGTCAATTAGGTAAGATTTCTAATGGAAGAAAGCCCAAAAGAGTAAGTGCTTCAGTGGGTTCTGTTTCTAGTTTTATTGGCAAAACGTATTTTCGGCCCTTCATCTCTGAATGAACCATCTAGAATAACCAAACCACTGAAACTCAAACATGCTTGAATCACCGATTGCTGAATTTGGAACTGAAAGATTGGGTTCTGAACATGTGGCCGAGCAAAGTCTATTAGACAGCAGTACAAAGCCGATATCAATTAGTAATACAGATCTAGAGGAGTTCCTCTTCTCAATGCTTGGTGATGGTTTTAAGCTAAGCAAGGATCACATCCGGGAGGGCAGCCGCTAATCCAGCATCTAGTGGCGATGCAGACTTCCCCTCACTCCGCAGCCATTGCCTGCTCTTACCCACGTACTCCCAAAGAAGAAACCGCTGAAGTGGTCGACTGGGATGACCCAGGCAGATGACGGCTCCTAAAATATTGGCGGCGGCGGGGATCTTGTCACATCCGGCGACTTCATCTCGAACAAGGACTTTGATATGATCCCAAATCAGCCAAATACCAAATCATCACATACAGCAATAGGATTACAGAGAAGTACTTTACAAACAGCCAATTAGTACATAAAAAACAGAAGATGAAAGTAGCATTAGAAGCATTCCAAACATCGACAACAAAGGGGAATAAAGAAAAACAAAATAGAACTTACTTTTTCCATAGAACAACTAAAGTTCCCAAAGTATGAGAGAACTTATATTAAATAGTACAAGAACTTCCCGACAATATACAATGAGATATTGTTAAAGAATAGATAAAAGGAACAACTCATCCAATCTACAAGAAGAGAACAAAAGAAGAAGGCGATAGCGGTGTAATCAAGAAACCCAATGAATACACGGGAGGCAAGATCTCTAGAAAAATAGCAATTAGTTCTGAGACCAGAGGAATACTCTAGAAGAGCAAACCGAAATCTACAGGAAGACGAACCAGCAGAAGGCTAATCAAGAATTTGAAAGGAACTTTCTTGGTCTTCCCCTGTTCTCTTCTTCTTCCAGTTCTTCTGGTTTCCCTCACCGAAACCACCGCTCTAACGGAGAAACCGCCGTTTCTCTCGACTACATGCAGCCCTCTTTCCTCGGAGTTCTTCGTACTCGAGCAGACAAACAAACAAACCAAAAGAGAATAAAGGTTAGTATCGGTTAGGTTATTCTCCAAGAATCATCCAACGACCAAAAACAGCAGCGCCATCATTCCAGTTGGATCAATTTCCCGATCAAAAGCGCTGCATACATAATCCACTAACTTCACAGCAATCCAGAACCACATGATCAAGAAACAGATCCAAGGGCAGATCAGACAACAAAGCAATCCAACGGCGCACGATTCACTCCAAAAGAACTCAATCCGAGTGATAGCATCCTACGGCCGCGTTAAAAAGGCGCAGATCCAACGGATCGAGAAGCGCGGGTTCCAACACTCGATGTCGGTATCAAGCTCATTTACACCCAAAGCACCCAATCATCAGCATGCGGACCTAAATTCAGAAATTGGCTTTGTATCATTGGTGCTCTTATTGATTCCCAATACTCAAACAATGGCAGATGGCACAAGATACACATCCAAAATAATTGAAGAATGTGTAACAGTGAACAATAATGAAAACAAATGACCTCAATCACATGGCATTGCATGAAATATCAAAGAGATTGGACAATAGAAAACAAACTAGAAAAAACAACCTCAAATCTAGGTATGTGATGCATCCCTTTCAATCCTATTCTCCAAAATACACACACACACCCATATCAATGCCTCTTAAAATAGATATGCCAAGATTTAATGGAGAAGACCCTAGAGGATGGATCTTTAAAAGCGAGCAATTTTTTGATTATCAATCCTCGATGATCGAAATTTTAATATCCTCAATATACATGGATGGACGATTTGGTATCGATGGATGCAAACAAATAAATAATTGCATTCTTGGCCACGCTCAAAGAACAAATTATGCAAAGATTTGGCCCTTCTCTACAGTTTAAGAGGAGAACTAGCACAACAAACAACGATTACCTTGATTTTATCTTGAAGTTTGAAGACCTAGCTAACCAAATTTCAGACATCCCACAGGAATTGCTACAAAGCTGCTTTGAATCAGGGCTTAAACCAAAAATTAGAAGAGAAATAAGAGCCCTACAACCTGCTTCCTTGCAGCAAGCATTTCAATTGGCCAAGCTAATGGAGGATAGGCTATCAGATGACATTCACATGGCCAAAAACTACAAGATCAACCAAGTTCCAGCAGTAAAGCAACATCAAATACAGCAAACACCCACACTGCCTAATCCACCAAATGCCAATCAACACAGCAACAAACAGCCCTTAGCAATTCAGAGGCTAACACCAACACAATTAGATGAAAGAAGGCAGAAAGGGTTATGTTTTAATTGTGAGGAAAAATATCACAAAGGGCATATATGTCAAGCCAACTTATGTGCCTTCATGAGTGTGAAGAACAAGAATATCAACTACGACATTATAGTCAACCGGAAATTGATTGGATACAAGAAAATGCCTTAGCAACTTCAAATATCGACCATTCAATCCGGGTTAAGACGGAATAATTGTTTAAGTATAGAATAGTCTAAATAATTCTCAATAATTCTGACCCTTGAATTAGCCTAGAAGTATAATTCAGATATAGCCCAATTATATAGAATAGGATAGTCCACAGTAATAAGTCAGTGGGCACAACAATAATTGACAGCCCAAATATGAAGTACAAACAGAGCAATGTCACATAATCCAGCCACATACAAAGGAGCTTCTATTTTCAGAGAGGTTGGACGGACATATAAATCAGAAGCTCAAAACCAACATGAAACAAATGGCGATAACATAGAGAGCTTCAATCCAAGACTACTACAATACATTCTGAAACCTTAAAATGGGAAGGAAATTTTTAGCCAGATGTTCCTTGGATGACATATAAAAAATCTGAAAACATCCCGAGATTGACCTTGAGGACAAGGTCTGTGAGAGGAGGGAATGATATGATCCCAAATCGAAATACAAATCATCACATACGACAATAGGATTACTGAGAGAAGTACTTTACAAGCGACCAATTAGTACATAAAAAACAGAAGATGAAAGTAGCATTAGAAGCATTCCAAACATCGACTTTTTGAGAGGGAATAAAGAAAAACAAAATAGAACTTAGTTTTTTTAGAACAACTAAAGTTCCCAAAGTATGACAGAGAACTTATATTAAATAGTACAAGAACTTCCCGGTGACAATATACAGAGATATTGTTAAAGAATAGATAAAGGAACAACTCATCAATCTACAACGAAAGAACAAAAGAAACGGAAAGGCGATAGCGGTAATCAGAAACCCAATTGGAATACGGCGAGGCAAGATCTCTAATATCTAAGAGAAACCAAATCTATAAATAGGAAGAAGAAAAGTATGCTAAAAGAATTTAGAAGAACTACTCTTCTCTGTTTCTTCTTCATTTTCTTTAGAAACCATTCTAGAGAAACTGCTGCTTTTTATAAAATCTTTTGAGTTCTTGATAAGATCTAAACAAAACAAACCAAAAAGAGAATAAATTATATGCAGTTATTCAAGAATCATCCAATTAAAAAAAAGAAAGATCATTCCTCAATCAATTTGATAAGTCAAGCAATACAACATCAGAATCACAATTCAGAATTACATGATCAAGACATCACGATGCAACAAAGCATCCATAATCTTTCCCAAAGAAGAATCAGTGATAAGACTCCAGAGTGAACCAACGGATGGCGGCTAACACTAAAATATTGGGTGAATCAAGCTCAAATTTACACTCAGACTTGTCACATGACTGACGAAATTCCTTTCGATGGACTTCGTTGACCACATGCAACGCTTCCTCCGCGATGAACCGAACGCCCCAATACATTTCCGTCCAGGCTTGTGAAGCAAAGCTCAAGATTTCTTACCCTAACCGAGCAATGAGCCATGATGGTGTTGGAATTGATTTGAGCGATCAGCTGCACTCACCGTCTCATGCCAGTTTTGAGTTGCAGTGGAGGCAGCCAGGTGCAAAAAAAATAAGCACATTTAAAATATAATTAACGAATTACATTAAAATGGGCAACTGAGTTGATTGTACCAACACTATCAGTCGCCCATTAAATATTATAATTTTTTTAATTTTATATAAAAATTATTAAATTTTAATAAAATTTATTTTTTATATATATAAAAATAAATATATTTTAAATATAAATTTTAGATATTTATTAAAAAGGCTAATTAAAGTTGAGACCCTTCCGAGCAAAATTGTGATATAAAATTTAGATATGTAAATACATAAGAATTGTATATGTATGTAAAGCCGTCGCGCACCAATCGCCGTTAAACCAGAACTGTCTATTTTAAATTTTTTTAATTAATGCTAATTATGTTTTTAAACGTTATTTTTTTGTCATCGCTCGCTAAAAAAAAACCTAAATGTTGTTGCATCATCAAGATGAGTTGTTAAATATTTTAAATTTTTTAATTTTATATAAAAAGATTATTAAATTTTAATAAAATTTATTTTTTTATGTATATAAAAATAAATATATTTTAAATATAAATTTTAGATATTTATTAAAAAAGACTAATTAAAGTTGAGGCACTTCCCAAGCAAAATTGTGATATAAAATCTAGATATGTAAATACATAAGAATTGTGTGCTATGTATAAATTCCCCTTTTTTTTAACTCCTTAATTTTTTTTTAATGCTAATGCTTATATTTTAAACATGCTTATTTTAAAATTTTGTCGCTCTACATCTGAAAACCTCGATGTTGTTACATCATCAAGATGATTGGTCCCTACATGCGAGAGAGCAAAGTGGAATAGCAAACAAGGTCGCTACTAAAGGTAGTTTGAAGATCTCACGCGATCGTATGCTGATGACATGAAATTCATGAGGTATTTCAAAACACCACTATTATGCTCATCGTATGCATCAGCAAATCAAAACTCTTTTATGCTGAAATGGAGGCGAAATTTGAAATATTTGCATATATATATATATATATATATATGCAGAGATGATTTCCTCCTTATGCTTAACAAGGCACAACGAGATGAAAGGTGGTGTGTGAAGACACCGCCGCTACGCTCAACAGTAGCAGAAAGAAAACACTCGACGCACTCTATACATGGACGACGCCGGATCAAAATTTTGTCTAATTTCTACATTTAGAAAAAAAGGGATGATTATATATTACATTGTATGTATTCTTGGTCCAAGACCTCGTTCATCGTATGCGACGAGATGAAAACTTGGTCAGTGTCGCGAAGACACCGCTATGCTCATACGCACGATTAAGCCAAAACATTTCGATGCACTCACAGGGATGATGTCTGAGGTCGCCAAATTTTCTAATTTACGACTTAGAAAAAAAGAGGGATGATTATATATTGCATTGTATGTATCCTTGTAGTTTGAAGAACTCCGCTCAACAGGACAAGATGAAAACAGATGTAATGTGGTGTCAGTAATACGTACAAGAAGCCAAAACACTCGATGCATCCCCATATGATGATGGGAGGTCAAAGTTCACAATCTTTTGACTTAAAAAATGAGAGGGTAAAATGTGACTAGCTTAAATATGAAAACTCATACTAATTTTAAACTAAAATGCGCCCAAACAAGGAAAAGGGGAAGCCTTTAAAGTAAATTTAGGGAGAATAGAATATTTATTTAAAATCTAAGTGAAATTTGGGGGAGGCGAATATTAAACTTATAAATTTGGGGGAGGCGAATATTAAAATCACAAATTTATGGGGAGACGAATATTAAACTCATAAATTTGATGGAGATGAATATTAAATGCATAAATTTGGGGAAGCTAATATTAAACTCACAAACTTTGGGGGAGGCTAATATTAAATGCACAAACTCTAATAGCTACTCTATATAGATTAAATTGAAGCGCAAAGTGAGTTCTCTTTCTTGCAAATTTCAAAATTAAACAAGCCTTAATTTAAATTTTGGGGGATTAAACTTGCAATAAACTCAAAATCTAAGGATGAATCCAAATTGAGATTAATAACTCTTATATGAATAAGGAGGTGACTATTATACTAGCTAATAAGCATATGTGAGGGTAAAGCAACAAATGTTGAAATCGGCATAACTTATCAAAATTGATATAAATTGAGCATAATCAAGTTGAAAAAATTACAAAAAGCTCAATAAGTAAATTATGTGCAAGTAATATGTTAAACTACAATCTAAATCAAAATATATTCTTCGCCACCGGATCTACAACTCTTAGTACAAAAGAGAAAGCGATACTAAATCAAAATCTACAAAAATAGAAGACAATACTAAATCAAAATCTACAAAATCATAGGCTTCCTTTGATAAAAATTAAGGAGTTTCATCCTAATTATAATTTTCAAGATAAATAAATTCATTAATTAGATGAAATTAACTAAGCTATGAATACCCACATGCATTTCAAGTGTAAATTTTAATGTCAAAAGGCTAGCTAAATTGAAATTAAATAAATCAAAATCAATTTTATAATTCAAACATAAGATTACCTAAAATTACTATACATATGCATGGGCCCGACATACTATGCTAAACACTTAAGTTCAAGTTCAGGATGTCTTATTTTCCGCTTTAGTTTGGACTATCAACAAAACCTAAAACCTATAATAAGAGTTTCAAATCTCTGAATTATCTAAAAAAACTGATTCTGTCATATGACAGTAGATCTAATCATCTGTTAGCAGCTAAGCAGAGTTGACAGGATCTAAAGCTCTTAAACATATTCAAATTGATCAAACTTTCAACTCAAATTAAATATCAATCTAAAATTATTTTCCAATTTAGTCTTAAGACTGGGTCCGAGTTAATTAAACCAAAGAACCTATAATAAGAGTTTCAAATCAGTGAAATATCTAAAAAATTGATTTTGTCATGTGAGTAGATCTAATCCTCTTATCGCTAAATGAGTTGAATCTAAAACTCTTAAACACATGCAAATTAATCAAATTTATAACTCAAATCAAATATCAATAAAAAATAGCTTAAATAAAATTCTATCATTTAAACTTAAATCAAATCTAATCTATGCACCTTCCACAACTATTTGATGGGTCTGACAGACTAAGAAAACTCTAGCTCACAAAGGAGCCAACCTTAAATCAAGTGTTATGTTCACTCTCAATCAATCTCTTGCCATGGACGCGTGACGTGTCCTCTGAATCAGCTTTTGGCCAGGCTCCAGATGAAACAATGAGAGTCCATCGTGGTTTGGCCACCGACTCCATTATATTACGACAATGCAGTAGTATGTTCTCTAATGGCTTTGCCTTTGAGTTGTGAATCATGTGGGCATATTTGATAGGACAAATAACCCTCTATCAGCTAAGGTAGACTTAAGATTGTCTCTATAGAAAACCCGACACTATGCTGAATGCTCAAATTCAAGTGTGAGAGGATATTGCATGAGTTATTTTTTCGATTTAGTCTTAAGACTGGGTCCGGGTCAACAAAATCTAAAAACCTATAATAAGAGTCTCAAATCAATGAAACATCTAAAAAACTGATTCTATCAGGTGACATCATATTTAATCCTCTCTTAACAGCTAAACAGAGTTGACATGATCTAAAGCTCTTAAATGCATGCAAATTAATCAAATTTTTAGCTCAAATCAAATATCAATCTAAAATAGCTTAAATGAAATTCTATCATTCAAACTTAAATCAAATCCAATCTATCCACCTTCCATAACTATTTGTCAGGAGTGACAGACTAAGAAAACTCTAGCTCACAAAGGAGCCAACGTTAATCATGTGTTTTGCTATGTTCACTCTCAATCAATTTCTTGTCAGCAAGGATGTGACCCGTGTCCTCAATTATTGGCTAAGAGCTCCATAGATGAAGTATTACTAGAGTCCTTTGATTGGGTGATTTGTCCAGTCTGGCTCCATTATATTAAAATCATGATCGTAACCCATATGCTCCGCAATAGCTCAGCCCTTTGAGTTGTGAATCATAGGGTATACTTGATAGGGCAAACAACCCTCTATTAGCTAAGGTGGACTTAAGATTGTCTCCTTAGACAAACATCACCCCAGGTCTACAAGGATTTCTTGGACATAACCCATGTTTCGATAAGATTTTTGCCATGTTGCGTCGACTACCTCCTCTGATTAAGTAGACTAGGGAACCTGACTGCCCGGGATGATGGAATCATGGGATTTAGATCGGGCATGTCATCAATCCCCCAACCATCCAGTTTAAGCTGAAATGATAAATTTCATATCTTAAATTCTAAAACTCTACATGATGCTACTATACGCTACGCATTTAGCGATCTAATGACTAGCCTTAATCGGAAGTTCTCTCTCACTATTGAGAGGGGTAATTAACTATAAAGGCTTACGCTTATAGGAAACCTAGAACCAGATCTAAAGTTCTCACTAAATGAGGACAAAATCTCTGGGTAGTGTCTTATCTACTATTCTATCTGCCTTCTGAAAATTACACCGACACCATAAATAACTCTTTTCATCGAAGAGATTGGTGGTGGAATTTTCGGAGCCCACAAAATCTAAAAACAATTTTAGAAGTTTCTAGTATTTTTGAAAACAACTATTACTACTAATCAATGCTAAACATAATTGTCATTTAACCGCCACCACCTCCTTTATAACCTATTGTTGCAACTTCAATTGCTAGTAACTCCAACCTCCATTGTTGACTAACACCGCCAACTACCATCATCATCATCTCATTAATCGCTATTACTATCTACAATCAACTCCATAACATGAATAAATTAAATAACATATTTTAATGCATTAAAGATTTTGATATCATGTTGAAATATAAGTAAACTATAATAAAATTCAAAATTTTAAAAATAAAAAAATGATATGAGCCCTAAATAGCTTTTAATTAAGGATAATATTGTAAAAAGAAAAATTTAACATCATGAGGATAACATGATGTGATCAATAAAACTAGCAACTCATGATTAAGTCAACCAAAACAAGCCACCAAGATCCCCTACAAGAAAAATAATAATAATAATAATAATAATAATAATAATAATAATAATAATAATAATAATAATAATAATTAAATAAAATCAAAGTGTGATAAGAAGCGCAAGAGAGCACCACCATCTATAGTCTATACAACTCGTAACTAGCTCAAGATTTAAAAAGAATCCAAACAATAACCATCAAAATGTGTAATGAGGAACAAAAAGCTAGAATTTCAAATAAAATAATCAGGAATAAGATTGAAATAAACAAGAAATATGCAAGCACCACATGAACAATATAATAAACTCAATGTATAAGATCAGGGTCACTCCATTTATATATATATATATATATATATAAGTAGTATCTTGAGAATACTAGTGGGTGGTCTATCTTTAATTTTTTTTCTTATCCTTCATTTTACCTAATCATTTTATATTGCCCAATATGCAATACAAACTTAACCCCATTCTAAGTCCACCAAGTTATAGTGAATTGATATGTCTCTTTCAATATTTTATAATTATCTAATCTATATAATATTTTATGTAAATATTTTTTTGGGATAAAGATATTGTATCTTCTTTCAAGCAACAAATAATAGAGAATATATATATATATATATATATATATATATATATATATATATATATATATATATATATATAAAGTTTAAATAGGTATTAAATATTTAAAAAAAGAGAGAAAAGAAAAATATGGAGAAGAGGAGCTTCCCAGGACACGTAGTCCCGTGAGGCAACAATGCCGCCTGTGGATACTTTCACTGGGAAGCTCGCTTGTGGATACTTCACTGACGGTAGCCTCCACTGGGCCGCTGAGTCAACCATGGGGAAGCTATGGAGTCCTCCAAACAAGATGCTCAAGCCTTTAATGAGCATTGAGTGTGGTGTGAAGGCTCGATGAGAAAAAGTTTGTTCCCCTTCATACACACTTACAAGAAGTCACGAGCAAGAATAAGTGATGTGGTTTCCACTCAAGATGAGAAGCTGCAGATATTAAGCTACTTTCTAAATTTGAGATAATAGAAATAAATTACACTAAATATTTTTATAGTTCAAAGATGAGCCAATAAAGATGACCCAGAGAATGTATGAAGCATGTATTTGAGGTATGCATCATCTCGAGATCGATTTAATTCATAATGAATCTATTTCATCACTAACTTTCATCATCTGAGAATTTACGAGAGGCACATCATTTCACTTTCATTGGTTGTTTTAGTCATGCTCCATCTATTGACATGCATTCCATTGGGACAAGTAAGTCAATCTTCAATCAACTTCACATATAAAATAACCTATTCGCTTAATTAAGCTCTTTTAAAATATTTTCACTGCTGGGACATGATTACTTGGAATATCATTTTGGATGAGGGGATCGACATAGGTCATCTATCTCTCGATGCACACGCCATTTTCCATTTTTTTTCCATACTTGGGGAAATATGTTCATTCCAACATCTCATGTCATACTTGCACTAAGTAAGTTACCCCACATATATGCAGGGTATTACGATTCAATTCTTGTTTGTATAGATGAAAACTACAATTTAAAAATATTCTCTTCTTTTCTTACAGAGCTATGCGAAATATGGCCTACACAAGGAAAGCAAAATGTTCATCCAGCATGTCACTGCAGACAGTGTGTCAAGGGTTGAGCTACTCTTACTTCCAATTATAGATAATCAGCACTGGACACTCCTGGTTGGACATATTAAGCTAGGGGCTTGGTATTTTTATGACTCATTACCAAAACCAACCCATAAGGCCATTCTTCTTGAGATTGTAACAGTTGTTTCCAATTTGGTTTCCATAAACTATTTTTTAACCCCTTATTATACTTTTGCTATTCGATCAAATTACTTGTTGAAGATGTCACTTTGTGAGCTATCCCACAAAATGGTCAATCGAAATGGTGAGGCCGCTACCAAGATAAAACGTTGACTACAGGATGTTGTTTTCAAGTACATGGAGAAGAATTAGGAAATCCCCACTTAACTAGTCACCACCAAGATTGGTCAAGAAGATGAATTGTTTTAGGTCGAAGTTCGCACGCTATCTTTTTTTGGGAATGAAAAGCCAAGCCAAGAATTGTACATTTTAAGTTTGATAAGTAGGAAATAATTGTACAGGTATTTTATTTTTTTTCAATATCCTTGGGCGCTTTGGATCTTTATTATTAGCACAGAATTTATTTGATGCTTGAATGCTTTCATGTGTGTTTCATCTATACTCAGATTCTCCTGACTCTCGATCTTTCTATACCCTATGTACTTCCTGTACTTCCTGTATTATATATTCCATTGCATGTAGTTTGAAGACCGACTATAAGAATATTTGTTATGTAGCTTAACTCTTGTATTCTCCTCATAGTACGATTATTTGCTTATTTTTTTTCCATCTCCACTTTTGCTTTGGTGACGGAGAGGAATTTTTCACTATAACCTTAAAGCAAGTTGGATGCTCTGGGTTGCTTTTTATGAGTATTCTAATTTTGCATGTGAACCCTCTTTGCATCTATACTCTCTCTCCTGACTCTCTGGACTCTACTCTGTACTCTTCTCTACTCATGGGTAGATGATATAATATTATTTACGTTTCTATGATGATTTCTTTACTTTGGAGAAAATATGCTTAATTTTGATATTCAAATTATATCAAATTTTAAATTTGGATCAACCGAAAAAGTGAAGTTAAAATTTACATTATCTAAAATTTACGTTATACTCAGCCACATTCAGAATGCCTCAATCTGAAAGTATACAGGAGAAGCAATATGAACTACTTAGTATGTGAACGTAATGTAAGTGGGTACGATTATTAAACATAACTCTTTAAAATAATTGACCCATATTAAAATATGAGAAATTTTATTACCACAGTCTAAGGATATAAAAATAATTGAATGTGATGCCTCAATCAAAACCGCAATTTGATAAAATATAAGAAATTATTGCCACGCCTAAGGATTACAAAGTCCGTAATAGGGGGTAAACTCTATGCACTACTGCTTTAAGAGCAACAAACTGCGTAGTGATGAAAAAAACCAAGCAGAAAATAATTGACCCATATTAAAGTCCATTTGGATCTTCCTAGTTTCAAGCAAGTTATGTACCCTCTCTACTTTTTGTACTCTATGTACTCTCTGTACTCTCTATACTCTCTGTACTCCCTTGACTCACTGGACTCTCTACGTCCATTTTTTCCACTTTCTTTGGCCTGTTTGGAAGATGTAAGTTCTTGGGCTGGAGAGTACTGATTCATCTAGTAAACTGTACTCCACAATAGGCAGTATTGGCATAATTACTGAGAGATTACTAAACAATATAATAAACTCAAATATGAGATAAACTAAGTGTATTCGAACAAATGTTTGATTATGACATAGACTGAGTTTCTTCAAAAAATTGACCAATATTAATAAACCCTAAATAAAAACTGAAATGTGAGACTTTTATATCAAAAACCATTAAGCTGAAGATGCTTTGAAATATTGACTTAAATAGAGTATGAGTATATATGGTGCATTGATTAGTAAATCTTAGTCATCAAACATCATAGTAAATTAATTCATTTTCAATATAAATAGATAAATTTTATAATAATAGTATGATTTAGAATAAAGATGCTTAGAAGAAGAAAGTCATCCTAATGAAGAAATGATTACAGTTGATGAAGAAAGTCATCCTAATGTCGCAACTCGGTAGTCCTCTAACCTAATCTCAGGTGAGACTCCGGTGTGCTCTAAGTAAAAGAAACTCATCTGGAGACTCTAAAGCATATTGTAGAAATGATTGTAGAACACATAATTAAATGATATCATGCATTGAAATATTTTCCTTTAATAATATCCATCATCAACTTAGTGTACCCTTCAGCCGACAGACTGATTGTTGAGCTCGAGTTGAATTTCTGAGGTAGAACATTGTATCATTTAATGATTTTACAAAGATCGATGTGTTATTCTCGCACTCAAAAAACACTCGCATAATAGAAAGGTGTTGCAGAAGTGAAACACATTCTGATTACTATCGCTTTGTACTTCTATAACAACAAAAATAGGATGGTTTGAAGATTAACAAATATTTTAAATACTAAAAATTAAGAGGCAAATAGAGAATTACTCTTGTCTTTCTTGGATCTCTTCCAATATCCCTTAAGCTCATTGGAAACACCCTTTGGACGCTGCTTAACCTGGGTCCTTTAAGATGTATTTTCTCTTGTCTGATGTGGTTGACTTCTTCTTCTGAGCTGCTCTGTCAGCTGGAAGAGAATTTCCACTTATTATAGAGTCGACATCGTCGTATAGTTTTTTTAAGGATTGAAGCATATAGTCTTTAGCTCTATTATTACCCTGTGCCCTGACGCTTATTTGATATGCATATCGACTAATGTGATTCTGGAAAATAATGCTGGCATTTCCATCTAGCATTCCACATCTCTTAATTTTCTATATGCACTATCGATGTAAATATCCTCTTTACTCAGACCATCATGAGAAGATACTTATCCGGAATGCACACTACATCTTTTTAACTAAGAACTCTGATACAATGGGCACAAAGTAATCCCATCATTTCAAATTTCTTATAAGTACATGTTACATCTAGGTAGTCCCATTGAAATGGAGATAGTCCATGTTTTGATGAATTTTATTCTTTAAGTTTCTCACCAAATACTCCATGGGTCTATCCCACATAGTTAATGATAGCCTCAAACTCCATGCAAACATTCTTCCTCAAACATAGTATACAACTTTCTTGTATAAAACATAGCTTTTATTTTAGAATTGACTGGTCTTAAACAAGAATAATCAATGATCAAGGCTACTTGAAGTCTTCATC
>CM038220.1:124213777-124528421 GCA_021442155.1 Cymbidium sinense | reverse complement strand
ATTTGATGAGATTTTGAATATTTTGAGCCTTAAATAATACTTATATAATATTTTGGACTTTCAACATTATTTTTTTCTGCATTTATTTATTATTTTATATATCAGCATTTGTAACTGTTTAACATTTTCTCTCTTTGACTTGTCTTGTATCATTGTATGTTTATGATCCTATCTTGGTGCAGCTGGCTGGAGCTCCACATTAGAATTATTTCTCAAAGAAGATTAATGAAGTTGTACTACAACACTCAAAATTAAGGAAATAATTTAAACTTTATTTTTTTAATTGTTGTGTGCCAAAAAATTAGTTACAACGGAGTAAAATCTCATGCATTAAAGGTTTGTTTGTGATTTAGAATGCAAGAAGCGAAATCTGGTAGAAAGTGAATATAGTGAATTCAATACTTTCACGGTTGTTTGGTTCTACGTAAAGTAAATACACGTAAACTATATTTTCTTCGAAAGATAATAAAGTAAAGTAAATACGATTGTAAATATTTGGTTGGATGAATGTAAAGAAATATTTGATTCTAATACCTTATTATATATAAATTAATTATAAAATTTATTCACTAATTAAAGTATTCAATTAAAAAATAAATATTATCAAATAAAATATAGATAAATTATAAATAAAATTTTTTTTCTTGACTAAATAAATAAATAAAATCAAATACAAATAAAATTTATTTTGAATATTTAATTATTAGTAATTAATTTACAAATTTTCTAAAATATTAAAATAAAATCAAATACAAATAAAATTTATTTCTAATATTTAATTATTAGTAATTAATTTGCAAATTTTCTAAGATATTAATTATTAGTGTTATAAATAAATAAAATTTGAATATTATCATTTATATTAACATAATGAACCAAATTTAACATAATGATATATAATTATTTTTTATTAAATAAAGAAAAATTTAATAATTATTTTATTTTTTTATTTATCGTGAATTATTTATCATCAATTTGAATAAATATAATTATATTTATTAGAATTTACTATTATAATAATATTTATTTTAATTAAAGTTAAAATTAATATTATGAAGAATTCAAAAAAATAAATTAAAAAAGAAAAATTTTCTCTCATCATGAAAAAAAATTTTCATTAGTTCAGCCTCCGCCCAGAAAAAAAAAGATTTCCTCACAAGCCCGCTCATCACATGTAAACGTCATTTTTCTATTTCGCTTACATAAAACAGGTTGAAAGGAAATTGAAATACTGAAATTTTACAATTACTTTACTGACCAAACACGAAAAGAAGAATTGCACATATTTGGATTACATTACACGGTAATTACTCAGAACCAAACAACCCCTAACTTTGTATTAAAATTCAGTACGCACAGAGATAGTCGAAAGTAGAATAAGAAACTCTAGAATTTTTATGTAAAAAAAAACTTAGAAAGAGGAGAAAAAATCACGATGTCTTGCCCAATAAAAATGCTCTACTATATATCTGTTTTGGAGTACAAAGTTTAAGTTTTCCTGATAACGTGATTACAATGTTGTATGTGAGAGATTGTGACAATTGAAATTTCGCATATTATACAACAGCAGAATATAGATATATATAAATGTCACAATAAGTGGCGAAACTACAAGTAATGACAAATTCATTTCAAAATTTTCTCCCAAGTTTGCTTCATTAAGGAAATAATTTAAATTTTATTTTTTAATTATTTCGTACGTAAAACTTAGAGTAAAATTTCATGCATTAGCTTGGTATGGAAATCCAAGATGGTGATATTGTTTTTATTCGGTTGGTGTTTTGGTCAAACCAAATAAACCAAACCTTTTAAAATAAGAATAAAAATTATTCAGATAAATAAACCAAATAAACAAATCTAATTCGGTTTATTGATTAAACCAATATACAAATTAAAAAAGATTTTAAAGTTACAAACAAAATAATATCTAAATGTTGTAGGCAACAGAAAATACTACTTGATATGACATTCAAATTCCCTAAAGCATGAATCTTGGCAAAGACAAGCTGATCCCAAGTCGAAATCAATTAAGATCAAGCACCTGAAACATCAGAAACTTTGGAACATGAATTAAACCTCTGAATGATCATCAAATATAGAGTATTTATAGTCAAATCGAGCATCTCGACGAGCCGAATCTAACAACCCTAAGATCTCACAATTCCTCATTTGAGCATCCAAATGTTCGAAATACATCAAATGATCAAAAGGAATCGTCCAGAACCGTCCGATGGGGAGGAGTGGTTTGGATTTTCCATGTATTTACAAGACCACTCCTCCAATCTATAAATAGCCCCTCATACTCCATATGAGGGGACACACTTTGGAGGCCAAGTGAAGAGAAGAGGAGCCCAAGCAAGAAGGAGGAGAGAGCTCTGAAGCTCGAAGATCCCCCGAGCAAGATCGCACCACCGCCTGACGGTCAACCACCACCGCCGCCACCATCACCACCCTGCCGCCAATCACCTAATCGTTCCTTGCATTGGAAGTTGTTCTATATTTCGCCGAAATTCCGCATTTCCACCAAGTTCCTACACGTCCACCATCACCGCCGCCACCAAGAACTACAACACCCGTTGTTACGCCATTATTCTTTTCTTGTATACCATCTTGTAATCCCGTTATCGGGAAGATTCATGCCGAGGCATATACATAGTGGAACATTTTTTGGGCGGGCCAGTGGTTTTCCCTCTTTTGAGGTTTTCCGTTAAAACTTAGGTTCTCTGCTCACTCTTTAAATACCTGTGTCTTTGGACTAATCAACAAAGCTAAAACTTTCACTCTACCATGGCCGGTCTTCCGACGCAACATTTTGGCCCGTCGTGGGAAGACTCCCTCAATCATACTTTTTTGCGAACACTACACATCATGGCCAATAGGCAATCTTAAACAGCCTCTCGCTCTAACTCCCGTCACTCGAAACCAATCCAACGAGGGTCAAGCTTCACTTCCCCTAATGGGCATGACCACGTTGGCGAGCACGAGAATCTCTTTAGAAGAAACGTGTCGCCGAATGGAAGAGTCTCAAAATGAGATGATCCGACTTTTACGAGGAACACAACAACCTCCATCACGGCAAACACACACCCCAAGATCGATTATTACCGGAGGACAATATGCTTTTCTCTTAGGAAGTTCCACCCTCCAAACCGTGATCTGAACTTCTTGACATTGCCGGTTCCACCCATCCATCCGCGTGCGGCTCAACCACCGCCAATCAGCGATTATTGCCGGTAGGCGCATTCTCACCTGTTGACCCTCGCCATGTTATACATGCGAATTACAACGCTTGGTACAGAAGAACTCCATCACAAAGGCGAATCATATTTTCTCTCGCGGTTATCAAGAGTCTTCCCCTTTGGTGAGCTATTCTTGACATCCCATCCCGTAGGGTTTAAGCTTCCAAGCATTGACCCTTATGATGGAGTTACTGACCCCTACGAACACATCGACCATTACAGGACCATCATGCATATCCAGCGAGCTCCTGACATGCTGCTTTGTCAGGTCTTTCCTATTACTCTCAAGGGACAAGCTCGCACTTGGTTCTACTCTCTTCGAGGGGATCTATCCATACCTTTGATGAACTTCGCCAAAATCTTGTGGCAATTCATTGCAAGAAGGATCATCAAAGACTCTCTCCCATCTCTCAGGCATTCATCAAAATGAAGGTGAATCACTTAAGGAATACTTCCAAAGGTTTTCCTTAGAAGCTCAAAATCAGGTAGACCACGAATTATTAAGAGGAGTTTTCTTGGAGGGCTTCAGGACCTTTTACTCGTCATGCGAGATCCGCTCATATGACTTGGTTCACCGTGTGGAAGCACAAATCTCTGCCGATGAGGCTATCAATGCCCATCGCAAACAATTCGAGCAATCTAGAAAAGCGTAAGAGTGTCAGGAGAATGCGGACCGTCGATCACATCAAAAGAGGCAAGGCAAGCGTGATCTCCCTCCGACCCCATATCCCGGCGTGAACCCGACGAGAAGAATACTCACGCTGTTCATCTCATGTTAACATTCTAATGGCTGAGATGAAGAAAATCATCAAATTACATCCATTGAAACCAAATTGGAAATCGAGCAATATTGCCACTTTCGCCGGCGAGGACATACCGAGCATGCAAAACAACTCAAAGAAGAAATTGAGAGGCTCATTCGGAGATATCGTCGATTTCAAAATCAATCAACTCAAACCAACCCTCAGGCGGGGCAACAACAATCATCACGAAGCATCAAAAACATCATCCGGTTGGGGAGATTGAAACGATGAGGACGGTGCTAATCAAGTTCTCATCACACGAAGGGCGAGTTAAAGAGAATCGTGTGATCATTCCATCACTTTTAATGACTTAGAAGGGTCCATGTTCCTCATCAAGATCCACTTGTCATCAGCGCGGGGATCGGTGACCCATGCTATAATGTTAAAAGGATTTTGGTTGATAGTGGGAGTTCTATCGATGTCCTATTTTACTCCACGTTTCTGAGCATGGGCCTCGTTAGGGAAAAGCTCCAACCGGACCATTGTACGGGTTTGACAACGCCTGCAGTAGAAGGGCGATCACTCTTCTGTTGTTCTGGAGAATTCCCTCGGCAAGTTACTCATTCAATCCAATTTATGGTGGTCAAAGTCGACTATAACGCTATATTTGGAAGGCCCCTCAATCAATCTTTGGTGCAATCACTTCAATATCTCATCTTAAGATGAAATTTCCAACCCGTTGGAGTTGGAGTAGTGTGGAAATCAATAGTGGCGATCATGTTACCTCGGACAAGCTCCACTTAGTGACCTTTAGCATTGAAGATTTTAATTTTCGGGATGAAGGAGCACCCCAAAAGTATCACACAGTAGAAGACTTACTCTCCATTACATTATCGGATGACCAACCACTACGGGTGCAAGTAGGATCCACCTTTCAAAGGAACAAGAGAAAACTACATTAGATTTCTGCGTAGAAATCAAGACATCTTCTTTGGAGTCCGTGATATGCCGGTTGACCCAGTGTGATCATGCACTCCCTCAAGATTAATCCAACATCCAAACCGATCATCCAGAAGAAGCGGAGCTTTGCACCCGATCGCCTCCAAGCTATTGAGCATGAAGTTAATTGAAGCGGGATTCATCACGAGTATATATTACCCTATGGCTAGCAAATGTTGTCATGGTTAAGAAAACAAATGGAACATGGAGGATGTGTATTGACTACACGACCTTAACAAGGCTTGCCCAAAAGATAGCTTCCCCTTCGAATTGACCAATTGGCCTTCGTCACATCAAATGCTCAATTTCACGGGCCTTACTCGGTTATAACCAAATAAGAATGGACCCAATGGATGAAGAAGCCACAACATTTCAAACATATAAAGGTTTATCTTTACCAAGTTATGCCATTGGGTTAAAAATGCGGTGCTATCGTCTTATGAATATGGTTTTCAAAGGCTATTAGGCATGATGGAAGTATCGTGGGCGACATGTTGGTAAAAAACGGAAGAATCACAACATATCTCGACTTAGAAAGCGTGCTTCAATCTTCTTGGCTATAACATATAGACCCCACCAAATGTGCCTTTGGAGTTACATCGGAAAATTTCTTGGTTTATGGTAACCCATCGCGGAATAGAAGCCAACCCTGAGAAAATTAAGGCTCTCAGAGATATGACCCCTCCAAAGAATATCAAGGAAGTTCAACGTCTAAATGGACGGATCGCCCTATCTCGTTTCTTAGCTCGTTCTGGGGACAAATACTTGCCATTCTTCAGAATATTAAAAGGAAAAAATAATAATTTTCAATGGACCGACGAATGTCAATCTGCTTTTGAACAACTAAGAGAGTACTTAGCATCTCCCCCTCTACTGTCTAAGCCTATTCAAGGAGAAATATTATACTTATATCTTGCGGCCTCTCCCCACGCAATAAGCTCAGTCTTGATACGGGAAGTAAATGGGATACAACGACCAATTTACTACGTCAGCAAAATACTTTCAGATATAGAAAGTCGTTATCCACATGACGGATGGCATTAGCCTAGTTTTTCAGCGAAAATTGCGTCCGTACTTTCAAGCTCATACTATCGGTGTTTACACTAATCTACCATTAAGAGCTATCCTACAAAAATCATCGGAAGATTAATTAAGTGGTCGGGAATTGGGAGAATTTGACATTAATTTTCTACCTCGGACATAAAGTCTCAAATATTCAGACTTCATAGTGGAATGCACCTGCCCCAACTCAAATGATATGTCTATCACCGTCCTTTATTTCCTCAATGGACTCTATGTTGATGGAGCTTGGAAATCTTTGGCGGAGGCTGAGTCTTACTTATTTCCCCGTGAGAATACCTTAGAGTATGGACTTAGTTTAAAATTTCTGCAACTAACAATATGGTGAATCAGGCCCTCATCGCGGGGTTGAGACTTCGCCATCGGATTGTGCAAGACTTAACGATCCATCGACTCTCGACTTGCCTCTCAAGTCGAGGGTAACTACGATACCCACAACCCTCGGTTTGGCTGTCGTCGACTTGGTGAAGTCTCTCCTTGCCCATCTTAAGGCGCATCAAATCACTCACACATATGGAGAAAATACTCGACGCCGCTGCTACGTCACGGAGATCTATTCAAGAGAAAGCATATTGAAGAAATATATTTCCCAATATTCAAGGACCATGGGTAATACAAACAATTGATGAGGTGAAGGAACCCTCATGGATGGACCCCATCATGTCTTTCCTGCAAGAAGGAAGCCTCCCCGAAGACCTTACTGACGCCACTCGCCTCCGAAGACAAGCTGCAAACTTTGTTATTATTGGAGGTGAACTATATAACGAGCTTTCTCAGGCCATACCTCAAGTGTCTTCCACCATCGGGTGACTATGCTAAGAGAGGTTCACTGGAATATGTGGAGAACACCTAGGAGGAAGGGCTAGCCCTTAAAATTATAAGGCAAGGATTCTATTGGCCTAGTGAAACAAGATGCCACAGAGTTCACCAAAAATGTGCTGTTGTCGGTTGCATTCAAACCTTCCTCACATGCCTCTCATCTCTTCAAAGCCCGTGGCCTTTTGATGGGGAATTGATATAATGGGACCTTTTAGATAGCAGTCGGACAAAAGTTCATCATTCTAGTCGACTACTTCACTAAATGGGTGGAAGCGAACCACTCCAAAATCACGGCAAACACTAAACAATTTGTTTGGAAAAATATAGTGTGTCGATTGGTCTTCTGTGAAGATCATCAGCGACAGGACTCAATTCTTGGAAAAGTCTTTACGTCCTTTTGCAAAGATCTTCACATTCAGCTGCTGCATACGGCTTGTAGCACATCCACAAACTAACAGGCAGACCAAAGCTACCAATAGGACTATACTCAAAGGATTAAAAACACGTCTTGAGAAGGCTAGGGGGCAATGGGTTGATGAGCTTTCCAATGTTCTTTGGGCTTACCGCTCACACCCCGTGAGGGCACCATATAACTTGTGTTTGATGCAAGCTATCATACCGTGGATATCGGGTTCCAAGTCCAAGAGTCCAATTTTTCGATCATGGTAGCAATGAAGAAAAACTTAGACCTACTCCCGGCTTCGTGACATGGCCTACTTGGTTGCTTCCTATCACCAAAGGGTAGCTCGCCACTTCAATGAAGAGTAAAACCTCGTCAATATCTGGGTGACTTGGTTCTATGAAGTCTCAAGGCAGCAAAGGCCCTCAACGCAATAAACTCTCACCTCTCAGGATGGTCCATATGTGGTTATAGCAGTCAAGCCAGGAACATTCAAGCTCAAGGATCTAGAAGGAAAAACTCTGCCTCGAACTTGGAATGCTAAGAATCTCAAAAATATATCGGTAACTCTTATTGCATAATTATTGCAACTTTTAGTTTATCTCATCTATCACTTCATCCTCGTATACTCACTTAATGGGATAGAGACTTGTTATTGTTATTGTTGTTGTTCTTTGTCATTTTCTCTTGAAGCTCATATCCTGTCTTATGATTGTATCGTCGAACTTATCAAAGTAAGTGAATTTGTAGCTTTGTTCTAACAGATGTTTTTCTCTTTTTTCCTTTTCCCCACTTGAGAAATATCGACTCATATCTCAATCAACATGATCAATCCAAGGGGACTTGATCGAACCTCTTCCATATGCAGTTAATCATTGAGCAAAACTTCGACAAACAACCTAGGAAAGGTTAAGAGGTCCTTGGTGGACTTCCCGACCTCTTCCATACGGGTTAACATCATCGAGTAACACTCGATGAACAACCTTGATAGGTCAAAATCCCTGGATCCAATTCAATATTAACGCGTCAAATGATATTCAATCACCCGGATGGGTAAGAACAAGACAAGTGTATAAAAATAATAATCATAATAAAATATACATAGATATCATTAATACGATACTATGAGAGAATCAAGATCACGATACATGTAACATTACATAGAACAAACAAAAGACATCTACAACCGACACTATACATGATATCAACGCCCTCCTCACTACTAGAGATCCTCCCCGAGCCCACTCACAACTCTTCATCTTCAATCTAAGGATCTTCGATGTTTGGCTAGGAGATATATCCTCAATTCTAGCTCCAGCTGATGTACCACACGGACTTTCAGAACCCTCTGATGAAGCTCCTCCTCTAAACATTGGCGCCCAAGTCCTTCACTTCAACATCAAGTATATGATTACGAAGCTCAACATAGTCTTCGATTGTACCATGATAAGTGGAGTTCTTGAAGTCCTCCACCGCCTTCAAGGAGATTTCATTTGCTTCCGCTGACATCAGACGCTTCTTCTCCAAAAGACGATCTTGTAATGCTTTTCCACCGCAGTACCTGAGCCTCTTCTCTCCATCTCAAGCAGCCTCTGCCTGCCTCAATTAGCTCATCACTGCGCCCACCTCCCGACATCAAGAGAAAGAGAAGTCGACATGTTCGCTAGCTCAGCCCTACACCCGGTCACCGATCCTCCAAAGTCGCCACTTCTTTGGCCTTAGCATTCATCTTTCGCCACACTCGCCGATACTTTACCTTCACAAATTAATCGCTCCACCTCATCTAAGGCAACACCTAGATGAGCCATCAATCCTAACGATTGAGTTACCTAAAAAAAAAAATCAAGACCAATGTTACATAAAGAATGAGGGAAAAGAAGAAAGAAGAAAAATAATGTACCAATTCATCCGCTGACGTCCGAGCATATGTGATTTAATACCTCTTCAGAATTTATGGCCGAACGAACTCTCCCATCGTGAGTTAAAGCTTAAACTCGTGAGGCCAACTGGGGAGCATCTTCTCCGCAGATATATGACGTCATTTCAAAGACAAGTCTTCTTTTTCCAGAAAGATGAATCATTGTTATCAACGATTCTCGCGGACGGCTTCTCGAGAGAACCCTATGAGTATGAGGAAATATCATCACCTTTACTCGACCTCTTCAACTAAGAGCGTGAGATCTTCCGGTCGGATGGAAAGACCAACCTTGAACATCCTATCTTCAATTGTATATTTGCCAATGTGACGTAACTCATGTTGCAAGCTTCCTACGCCGTGAATATTAAGAGTTGCTAAGATATCATTCTCGATATCAAGAATGGATCCGGAAGATCATTCAATCTCCCCATCTCTCGTGAAGTCCCTCATTCTTCACAAAAAAAGAATCCATTGGACCAATTTCTATGGATCCCGTGCGTAAAATTCTATCCAATTCTTTATAGTCCGATAAGAAACACGCCCCTCGAGCATCACATGTGAATCTACACATTCGCACAAGTATTTGATGTTCAAAGTAACACCACGCTTCAAGAAGGTAGTCAAACCAACGATGACCATTAAAGCTCAAACGAGAATTGCGCATAAAGCTACGCCAATTTTGAAGATCTCAATCAACTCGGGAGCCAAAGGGAATCGCACCCCGCATCTAAGAGTCATCTCGTAAATAGTAAAGTACCTCAGGAGGTGAACGCTCGACGACTTTTGGCAACAATAGCCACCAACTCATTTGGGAAGAAAAATTTTCAGGAACACCATTAAGTTATCTCGATGTGACAAGGGATGATATATCATCCAGTCGCCACACTATGAGTTTTCTTCTGGCCATCACCCTGTAAGAATACATAATAAATAAAGAGATAGAAATAATAAAAATTGAAGAATTTTGTGAAGCAGCTCACTCACCTCAATATGCGAGCGCATCTTCTTGTTTTGACCCTCTCGCTCACGCACAGTTTGGGATAAAATTCTTCTCCTACGAACTGACGAAAGAAACACATACATATGAAGGGGAGGGGAAAGAGAAGAAGAAGGGATATATATAGAGAGAGAAAGAGAGAAGCTATCCCCCTCTAATAAGGCTATGAAATTACCAGTCAAACTTTCTGAGTCGTGCGGACGATGGTTCTAACGGTGCTCCTCGCCATCTTGGCGGCTTTCAATCACCAACCGCCCATCCAAGTTGAAAGAAAGCTAATTTTCTACAAGAAAAGTAGGAACCGCGAGCTTTGATCACCTCCGATCCGACGATCTCCGGAACGACGATGTCGTGGGCCTTGATAACCTCTTCGACGAAAACCGAACACGACGATGTACCGTGGGCCTTGATCCCCTCCTAACCCGGACGGTCCGACGACCGAAACCGGAACCACGACGATACCGCGGGCCTTGATCGCTTCAACCCGGACGGTCTTTCGCAGAACCGAACCACGACGATGTACGGGCCTGATCGCTCCTAACCCGGACGGCCCGACGAGGTAAACCGGAACCACGACGATACGGGCCTTGATCGCTTCCAAATAATCCTAACTCAAGAAGAAGAGGAGATGAGAAAGTGTGCCTTTCCTCTTACCTGGGGGTTTTACCCCATAGGGATAAAAGGGTAAAACCCCAAAACTTCAAACCCAAGACTCGGAAAAGTATGCTCAAGAGCTCAGGCGCTACTGAAGACGCCAGCAAGACGCTGCACACGCGACGGCCGCTCGCTTGGCCCGCCAGCCCCGACCGCCAGATCGTCATGTATTCATGACGCTGAACCGCCATGACGTGGCTGCTGGCCGCTCATGCGGCGCTCGAACCTCATCACGATCCCGGGTTCTCGCCGACGCTGCAATCGCCATGGCCGCGAACACCCACGACGCGCTGACCCGGTGCTGCCCGCCTGCCCAGCAGCGCACCCGTGGTCACAAGAATAATTTGGGCTCATGACCCATCTGGAGGCTAAGCAGGCGCTACAAGGCTACGGCGCCAGCTCGGCGCGCCTATGGGTCCCTAAACGCTAAAACTTCCGTAAGTGTCCGAACAGGTCCATAACCTCAAAATGTCATGCCTACAACCTTACATCTACTTCCATAATCATAATATTGTACTTTTATGAAAATTTATTCTCCCAAAATGTATGATTCCTGGACCTCAAGTTTCATTAAAGAATTTGTTGTTTTCAAGTATTTGATATATATTTTGAATGATCAAGATGATGCCATCCAAAATAGCAACCGATATGACATTCAAAATTCCCTACCAAGCATGAATCTTAAGGGCAAAGGCAAGCGATCCCAAGTTGAAATCAATCAAGATCAAGCACAAACATCAAAACTTTGGAACATGAATTAAACCTCAATGATCATCAAATATAAAGTATTTATAGTCAAATCGAGCGCCTCGACGAAATAATCTAACAAGCCTAAGATCTCACAATTCACCTCATTTGAGCATCCAAATGTTCAAATACATCAAATGATCAAAAGGAATCGCCCGAGCGTCCGATGGGGAGGAGTGGTTTGATTTTCCATGTATTTACAAGATCGCCACTCTCCAATCTATAAATAGCCCTCATTCTCCATATGAGGGGACACTTTGGAGGCCAAGTGAAGAAGGAGAGAGCCCAAGCAAGAAGGAGGAGAGAGCTCAAGCTCAAGATCCCCAAGAAGATCACACCACGCCGACCTGGCCATCAACCCACCGCCGCCGCCACACCGACGCCATCAATCACCTAATCGCTCAGATTTAAGTTGTTCCCTATATTCGCAAATTATTCCCCATTTCCACCAAGTTCCTACACGCACTCCATCACGCCGCCACTAAGAACTATTACAACCTCGACCGTTGTTACATAGTTGTTCTTTTCTTGTATACCATCTTGTAATCGTTATCGGAAGATTCTGACTTCGAGGCATATACATATGGAACATTTTTTGCCAGCCCCGTGGGTTTTTCCCTTTTCGATTTTCCAGCTAAAATTCCTGAGTTCTCTCGCCACTCTTAAATACTGTGTGTGCTGGACTAATCAACAAAGCTATATGAACTTTCACTCTACCGCGAATCGTCTTCCCAAGACTTAACAACTACTAACAAACAAATTCAGATATAACTATATCAAGCACAATTGACAATTGTTATATTTGAAAGTAAGCATAACATTAACCATGTCCTAAGATCCAAATTTCCTTTAAAATATTGATAAAATTGCATCGATATACCCAATAAAAAAACTGATCTAACAGTCATGACTCATGAACATCAACATGAAGCATCTTAATACTTGATGAAATATTGACACATTACACACTTGGAATGCATGTGAGGTTCAGGGTGTGACATTTGATATGAATGGGGTAAGAAGCACTGCTCTAGAAGTGCTTCATTTACTAGATACAAAGATTTGACCATTGACCATCAAGTCAGATCGGTAGGCAAATAAATAATATCAAATCCAGTAATCCACATAACACAACCGTAACATTCAAAAAGAAGCATACTTATAAGAATGCAACAACACCTTCGTAACCTATTTGTAGGTCTAAATAATGTCATAAAGAGAACATAACATATTACACAATAAAGAATCGAATATAAGTAAGCGGTCCGCCTACTTTAAACAATACACATAATCGCTCAAGATCAAACCATCAATAACCAATCACAACAAAGAACAACAATGGTAGAGAGAGAGAGAGAGAGAGAGAGAGAGAGAGAGAGAGAGAGGAGTGAGATAATGGGGATTTAGTTCTCTTTCAAAGAGAATTAAATTCAAAATCGAGGTGAAGAGTGAAGATAGAACTGCAGCTATCCGCTACTGGGAAAAAATAAAAGAAAGGAATAGAAAGTGACGAAAGTGAAAGTGGAATGCGAATCGAGATTGAATCTCAAATCGGAACACTATGCTAACTCCGCCCTCCTAAGGAATGAATTAGAGTCTAATCGAGTCGAGACTCTATTCTCAAGAAGTGTATGACATCGCCATCGAGGACTCAAAGGCCAAACTCAAGCGAGGAGACAAGGAGTCTTACATAGGGTTACCAGAAACCGACTTTCTATCAAGTCGAAGCCAAAGCGCCAGAGTGGACAAGTCAGAAACCAAAATAATTTGCTTTGTAAACAATTTTTTTAAATTAAAAACCGAAAACCAAAAACGAATAAACACAATTTCAACCAAAACCAAATAATAATCATAAAATCGAACCAGATTAACCAAATAACATCTGTTCGGTTTTTCGGTTTGAACCAACTAATGCACACTACAGATAGAGATAGTTGAAAATAGAAGAAACTCCAAAATTTTATGTAAAAAAAACCTGAAAGAGAGAGAAAAATCATGGTGTACAAGAAAATGCTCACTAGATATCGCTTTGAGTACAAAGTTTAAGTTTTATAATGATTACAATGTTGTATGTGAGATCGTGATAATTGGAATTTCAATCGACAAAATTTTATGCAAAGAGTTATTAATTTAAAATACTACGATAATAAAGTAATGATCTATGGTCATGACAAGAATGATTTATTTATAGGATTCTAAAAAGTAGTATTTTTATCAGAAGCCAAAATCTCAAAACACTCCATCAAACGGTGTATATTGATTCATTTGATTATAGATAGTTTTTTGGTGATTTGAACATTCAAACGATCTTTAATTTGAGTGATCTTAGCTTCATTGGATTCGTCTTGTCGAGCCGCTCAATTCGACTATAAGTATGTCAAATTTGAAAGTCATTTAATTATCCAATGTTTCAAAATTTTCATACGTAACTTCGATTTGCTCATTTGTCGATTTAACTCTATTTTAGATCGTTGACTCATCCCATCAAATGATTTACATACATTCTTTAACTTAGATTCGTTTTGATTTATAAATTTTATATAGATATATCATTTTCTATTTTATTATATGAAAAACTCATTTCAAAATATATTATTTAAAATAAAAAATAAAATCACTTTAAAAATTTTAGTATTTAAATATAATATATATATATATATATATATATATATATATATATATATATATATATATTATGTGTATAAATTTATTTATTTATTAATTAGTTATTATATTTATTATTATTATTATTATTATTATTATTATTATATTTGAAAGAGGGGGCTGCGGGCCCCAATTCCTTTTTTTAAATCGTGAAAGAGAGAGAGAGAGAGAGAGAGAGAGAGAGAGAGAGAGAGAGAGAGGAAGAGACAGGAAGAGGGAGAGGTGTGGAGAGAGGAAGAGGCGGAAGAGAGAGAGGCGTGGAGAGAGAGAGAGGAGAGAGAGAGAGAGAGGAAATTTTTTTTAATTGAATGGATGGCGTTCAGCCATAATGAGAATATCGAGAGAACATTTTTTTTGGAATTTCAAAGGTCTCTTTTAAATATAAATAATCTTCAAGGATAAAAAAATTCACTTTATTTATTTCTTTCTTTGTAGCCTAATCGACTGAGATAATGTCGCTCACCCACATAGACTCACCCTCCTCGATCTCAGGTTCACGTTAAGCCATGCATCCCGAATTCTGCTCTAGTGTTTTCACTTTCTTCTCTTTAGTAGCCTCCATCGACTGTATAACAAACCCCATTCTGCTTCTCTCGATATCGAGCCTAACTTCATACTGGTATCCCATAGCTCCAGATGCTTCCATTTTCTTTTTTGGTAACCTTCACACCAGATAACGGAGCCACCCTGAGCTCGGGATCTCCTCGATTTTGGGGTTTCCAACTAACCTAGTTAGACGCGATCCCAATCAGCTCCTAGCTTTCTTCTCTTTGGTAGCCTCCTCTGACATGTATAATGGTGCCGACCTTCCTCGTAGGCTCCAGTTCTCCCCTATCTTGGGGTTTCCAACTGACCTGGTTAGTGGTGCACATCCTGAGTTCAGGCTCTAGTATGCTTCCATTTTCTTCTCTTAGTTTCAACTAACTCAGATATGGTTGACCCTCACAGCTCCAGCCTTCATCTCTGAGTTTCCAACTGAGTAGCGGCATCCCGATTTAGCTCTAGTGCTTCCTCTTTCTTCTTTAACCACAAATGGTGTATTCTGAGCTCCAGCCCCATCTCCAACGACTTAAGCGATGCATCTCAAATTCAAGCTCTAGTGTGCTTTCAAACTTGAAAAATAGAAATTATTTTACTGGGTGAACATCCTTCCATAAATATCCCAATGTAAAAAGATTTCTGAGCAAATCTTGCACAAGATGATGGGTGCAGAAGTATCAGAGGACAACGAGATCAGACAATTTAACACCAACTATCTATAGTGATACTTCAATAATCTTCATGAAAAAGTTTCATATTCTAAATGATTTGGTGGCTATTCCTCATAAAAGATCGCAACAAGCTTATTCTCCTCTTGAGGTACCTTACTATTTATGAGATGAGCTTACTTATGGTCTTCGATTTCCTTTGATGATCGTCATTTTATCAGCATTTGAGGTTTGTTTATCTTAATTTTCTTCTCGAGCTATGACAATCATTATTTGGTTGATTATTTTCTTTAGAATGCGTGGTATGATGCTTACTCCAGAGGTTTTGGCGAAGATGTGTAAATTCACTTGTGATGTGCATGGTCGCATATATTGTAGAAGTAAATGGTTGGATTTTCACACAAAAGATCCTCCAAAAAATTGGGTCAATAGATTTTTCTTTATAAAAAATGAATGGGGGCTTCTTGAAAAGTGAGGAAAATTAAAAGAGATATCCTTCTCTCAAGTGTCTGAAGAGGATATATTGAAGGCCCTTAACATTGTTAAAGTCGAAGATCTTCAATATGAGGCCTGCTATATTAATCAATATATAAAGGAAGAATTCTTATTCAAAGTTGGTCTTTCAATTCAAATTAGAAGATCTCATGCTCTTATGCTGAAGAAGTCTGATAAGGGTAAGGAAAGATCTAATCTTGTTCCCACAGTAGCCTCCAAATGATCAACAGGAGAACGTGTACCAATTCTTTCCAAGAGAAAAAAGTCTGATTCCCCCACAGATCAGATCCTTTGATAAGAACTGTGAAATGATCCCGTCAAAAATTTCTATCTCGGAAGAAGTGTTAAATCACTTATGCAGTGAGCGCCAACGTACTGACGAGTTGGTAAGAAATTGTTATCATTTTTCATTTTAACTTCTCTCTTTCTTTTCTTTATCTCTTCTTCTTCTTCTTCTTCTTCTTCTTCTCTTCTTCTTCTTCTTCTTCTTCTTCTTCTTCTTCTTCTTCTTCTTCTTCTTCTTTTTCAGATATTGAAGAAGGCAAGTATCAATCTCGAATTAGATGATATCTTGAAGGCATGAAATATTGAGTTTGTGAAGATCAAATATCTCCATGGTGAATATGAGCGACGATACGAGTCTAAGGTTAAAGAAGTTCCTTAGAGGATCGCTTATTGGATTGAACTGTCGAATTATAGCGACTTCTCATTTCAGATCGAAGGTTGAAGACTCGAGATGAGCTAGTGGATGCGCGAGCTAAAATAAATCAAACTAAGAAGACCTTAAACCAATGCTAAGATACACCTTAGAGGCACATAATAAGGCATTACTAGCACTATCTTGGAAAAGGAGAATATAAAAATTGACACCAACTTGAAGTTTATAAAGAGCTTCAAAAATTCCACTACCTTCAAGAGTATAATTCAAGATCGAGTTCAGGAAGCTCGCGATCATATCTACGATACTAAAGTTGAGGATATGGAATGTCAGCTTCTTGAAGAAGGTTTTTTTCATGGTTTAATGAAAGGGACCCATATGGTTCATCGCAAGACAGGTGCAGATATTGAAGGCCTTTCACCGAGTTAGATTTCTGAAGATTCATCTCCAGGGGATGACACAGAGAGTGCTTCTTCCTCTTTTTCTGGTGATAATAGTGAAGATGTGGATGTTGTTTGATTACATTTTTATTTTATTTTGTATTTCAATTTGAGATCTTTTTAGTATATGACATATGATCATGTTTATGTATGTGTCATAGTGCTTTGAGTTTTCAATTTAAAATAAAATGGTTGATATTTAAAATGATTTGTTATTGATTTAGGTTGTATGTCAAAAATTTATTTAGTGATGTTAGCCTCTATATTTTAAGAGAAAATCTAGCAAGGATTTCTAACCCATGAGAGGTTCCTTGTCAGAGTTTCACTCGATGACGTTAACATGTGTGGAGTAGATGTAAAGTTTTGACCTATCCAAGATTTTTTATCAGAGTTTTGCTCGATAACGTTAACCTGTCTGAGGTAAGTTTTGACCTATTTGAGGTTATTTGTCGAGTTTTTCGTTGACATTAACTGGAGTATGCAAGTTTTGACCTATCCGAGGTTATTTGTCAAAGTTTTCACTCGATGACGTTATCTTGTCTGGAGTATGTCTAATCAAAATCACTTGGGATCAATTTTTCTTTCTTCTTGTTATTACTATTTTATTTTATCATTTTTTCAAACAAAAATATGAAACATTAAAATATAGAGTTCAATTCAAATGTTACATCATAAATTCATTAATAATATCTTCGTAGGTTCTCAGCATTCCAAGTACATGGAAGAATTTTTCTCTCTGAATCTTTGAGCTTGAAAGTTCCTAGTTTAACCATAGTAACCATCACATAAAGTCCTTCCTAAAGGGGTAAAAGTTTGTTACGTTGTGGTTCTTTTCCCGCAGATACTAAACTTCATAGAACTAGATCTCCAACGTTGATAGGTTTGGGCTTCACTCCGACAAGTGACATTATGATGATAGGCATCATTTTTATTAAAGCTACTTTCCTTAGCAATAAATCCATGATATAGGAGTTTTTCATTATTTGTTGCATCAAAAATTTGGACCTTAGACTGGAGATACCATGTCAACCGAATAATCGCCTCCATCCCAAAACACAAATTATAAGGTGTTTCACCAGTTAGTATTCTTGTAGTTGTATGGTAAGCCCATAATACATTAGGGAGTTCGTCCACCCATTGCCCCCCAGCCTTATCCAAATGTGTCTTCAAGCCTTTTAGAATTATTCGATCTAACATTAATTTGACCATTTGTTTGGGGTGTGCTACATGAATCAATTGAATGTGTAAATCTTTGTAGAAGGAGGTGAATTATTTTGCCATGAATTGAGTCTCATTATCTGTTATAATTTCAGACAAAATTCCAAAATGATAAATAATATTTTTCCAAACAAATTATTTAGCATTGACTTCTCTGATTTTTGCTAATAGTTCTACCTCAACCAATTTAGTGAAAAAATCTATCCCCATAATAATGAATTTTCGTTGTCTAGTTGTAATAGAGAATGGTCTCGTAATATATATTCCCCATTGAGCAAAAGGCCAAGGGCTCTAGAAAGATGAAAGTTCGGTCGGTGGAATGTGGTTGAGCTTAAAATGCATTTGATAATTGTTACACTTTTTTACAAAATCTAATGCATCATTTTTTATTATAGACTAATAAAACCCTTGTCTCAGGATTTTGTGGGCAAGTGCTCTACCCTCCAAGCATTCACCACAAATATTTGAATGGACTTCTCGAAGTGCATACTATGCTTCAGATGGTGGAAGACATTTGAGATATGGTCTTGTCAATGATCTTTTGTATAATTCATCTCCGATAATGTTGAATTTTGTGGCTTGTCATCAATCATGATACGACAACTCGATCTTTTGGTAGAGCTCCATCATGCAAAAAAGGCGATATCATATCATCCAAGAAACTTGTCTTGATTCATTAATGGACTGATTTCCCAAGGTCCTTTTATGCTAGGAAAATGAATGTCTTTACATACTTTCTATTGTAAATGTCAAGATGTTGAAGTAAGTTTTGAAAGAGCATTAGCTAGCATTTTGATTTCTCAGAATGTGAATGATTTGATATTTACTTATTCGAGATAGAAGAGATTTTACTATATGAAGGTATTGTATCAGATGATGATTGTGAGTGTTGAAATCCCCTTCAATTTGAGAAATCACAAGTTATGAATCAGTGTAAATTATACGACTTTGAACTTCACAATCAATAGCCAATTTTAACCCTGCTACTAAAACTTTGTATTCTGTAATATTGTTAGTAGCTAAAAACTTTAAACGTAGTCGATATTCAAGGACATCCAATTGAGGAGAAGTGAGTAGAATTCCTGCTCCAGCACTAGAGTTTCTAGATGCTCCATCAATAAATAAAGTCCAATGTTGCGCTGTTGAATGAGAAGAATTTATTTCAATAGAATCTGAGATGGTGCATTCAACAACAAAATTTGCTAATACCTAAGATTTGATATTTGTCCTAGGAAAAAAGTGAATATCAAATTCTCTCAATTCAACTACCATTTAACTAATCTGCCAGAAGCTTCTCGTTTTTGGAGGATAATTTTGAGTGGAAGTTATGTATTCACACCGATAGAATGAGCTTGAAAGTATGGGATAGCTTTAATGAGAACACCAATGCTAAGGTAGTTTTATCTATCAAAGGATAACGCCCTTCGTGTTAGATAGAATTTTACTAATATAATAAATTGGTCGTTTGCCCTAGCCTCCTTATGAACCAACATTGAGATTATTGATGCAGATAGCGAGAAATAAATAAACCTTTTCTCCAATTAGCTTTGATAATAATGGTGGTGAGGATAAATATTTTTTGAGTTGCTCAATGCGTTTGACATTCATGTCCATTGAAAACCATTATTTTGAGCACTCTTGAGTATTCTAAAGAACGGTAAGTATTTGTCTCCCATTTGGGTTAGGAATCGTGATAAGGCCACCATTCTCCTGTCAGCGTTGCACCTTCTTTATGCTCTTTAGGGGCATCATATCCTATATAGCCTTAATCTTTTCTAGGTTTAGATCCTCGATAAGTGACCATAAATCTTAAAATTTTCGGATGTAACTCCAGAAGCACATTTGAAGGGATTTAAACGTATATTATACTATCAAAGAAGCTTGAAATATTGCTCAAGATCATTAAGATGTTTTGTCCTCTCTACTTTAACCAATATATCATCCACATACACTTCCATACATGAAGAAGAGTTTTGAAAATTTTATTCATTAGTTGATACGCGGCTCATGCATTTTCAATCCAAATGGTATTACTCGATAACAATATAACCCTTTAGCCAAATGCAAATGGCTTCTTCATCCTTTAGATTCATCTTTATTTGATTGTATCCAGAGTAAGTATCCATAAAATTAAGCATTTGATGACTGGCGGCCAATTAACCGGTCTATGGGAAGAGGAAAACTATCCTTTGGGCAAGCTTTATTAAGATCAGTGTAGTCAATGCACATTCTCCATGCCCCACTAGACTTCTTCACCAGGACAACATTTGCTAACCAAATAGAATAATGCACTTCTCGTATAAATCCTGCGCCCAAAAGCTTATCAACTTTTTATTCAATTGCTTGTAGACGATCTGGAGCGAAGTTTCTTTTCTTCTGAATGATGGGCTTGAATGCTGAGTTAATTTTAAGGGAATGAGATATTTCCTCAAGATCAATTCCTAGCATATATGTTGGACTCCAAGCAAAAATATCCTGATTTTGGCATAAAAAAATGATGTAGTCCTTTCTTTCATCCTCAGAGAGCAACGACCCTACTTGCACTATTTTTGACGGATATTCTTCTGATAATGGGATGTTGATCGACTCTTTGATTGGTGATGCTCTTTGAAGTGTTTTTTTCATCTCTTAAATCAAAATTTTTGATGCTTAATGTTATTGAGGGCTATGGTCGGGTCTACCTCAAGTAAGTTTGTCTATATCTACTAGTTGCCGCCAACCTCACCTATTCCATTAGAGGTTGAAATTTTATTTTAGATGAGGTATGGAAGTGATAGAGCCAAAAAAATGATTGCATGGGTCTTCCAAAGATAGCATTATAGTGATCGATTTAACTACTATAAATTGAATCAAATGGGTGACTTGTTTAGGGAATTCTCCAAGAGTAACCGGGAGTGTTATTATTCCTTCTACCCTTACAAGTTGATTGTCAAAGCCATATAACGACACAACAAATGGTTATAGTTTTTCCTTTTAGAAGACCCAATTTTAAGAATGTCGAGTAGAATAATACATCGATAGAGCTACCATTGTCAATCAAAATTCTCTTAACATTATAACATGGATCTCCAATGTGTTGATAAGGGATCTTGATGAAGTTTGTATCCCTTCAAGTCAAAATCATCAAATATGAGATCGATCAATTCATGACCTCTTCATCCCAGGCTCTTTCGGTGTAGTGAGTATAACTTTATAAGAAAATTATGGTCACAATGATAATTTTGATTTCTCGACTATTTATCAATTTTCTTGTTTTGTCGTCTTTGGGATTGGTTTTGCCTCACAATTATTATTATTTATTTATTGATTATGAAGAAACTGTCGGAGGTAGCTATGATGTAACAACCTTTTGAATTCTCCCTTTAGATGTCTACAGGTCTCAGTGGTATGTCCGTATCCTCGATGAAAATAACAATACTGATCCTGATTTTCGATGTTTGGTCTTAGGGGATTAGGTCATTTGATATTATTTTCATTCTGAATAGCCATTCAAATGTTCATGCGAGAGCCATTTAAGGGTGTATACTTTTTTGCGGGCGAGGCTCATGCGATTATTGTGCAAGCTTAAGGGGTAGGTTTTAAAACTTCTGACTATCATGCTTTTTTGGTTGAGACACATGAAGACTGTCATTTGCATCTCTTTTACGCTTCTTAGAAGAATGTTGAATTACTTTTATAGGCATTGATGACCTCATCGCCATGATCTGCCTCTACTCCGAGGTCTCCATAAGAAGGATCTGTTTCATCAATGAGTAAAATGATCCATGCCTTATGCCTCCTAGAAAAATACCTCGTAATAATTCAGGGTCTAGTCTTGGAATTTGTCAAGTTTCACTCGAGAATCTTAGAAAATACTATTTTTAGTATTTCTCCTTCGTTCTAACATATTCTAGAAAGGTGAGATGGATTCTTAATGGTTTATCGATTTGAAATGAATTTTTCAACAAATAGTTTGGCCAAATGCGAGAAGTTGGGAATGCTCCCATGAGGGAGGGAATAAAATCATGTATGAGCTTGTCCTTTAAGAGTAACTAGAAAACTTGGCGAGTAAAGCATCGAGGCTTGTTGGATGTGCATAGTTCTATAATGATTGATATGCTCATAAGGATCAAAAGTCTCATCATAAGGCTCCATGTTATGTAGTTTAAACCCCATCGGATGGGTTCTTTGAAGAATCATGCAAAGGAGAAGATTCTTGAATGCTTTGACGATGAATGAATTATCTATCTCTTTGAGGAATTTCTTCTAACTAGATGTCGTAACTCATTTCTAATGGCTTCACAGGATGTTTAAATAAAATGGGGTTGATTTAACCCCAACAAAGAGGTAGGGGGGATTGAAGGTTGGTCGGACGACATAAGAATGGTGAATTGAACTAGCAGTATCATCAATATCCATATTTGAATAATGTTCATGGGGAATTTCTACATGATCAATAGGGGGTTCTTCATTAGTTTCTCCAACAAAATCAACTATATCCTGTTATTGATATCATTAATTTCCCCCAAGTTGTGGTGCCCTTATTGACTGTCGAGTTTTGAGTAAATGCTGAAGGATTCGTGCTCGTTGTTCCTATATTCTTCTCATGCACTCCTCAAAGGTACAAAGTGTTTCACCTGGCTGGTGGTTTTGATCTTGTTGGGCAACTTGGTCGTCTGACATGATGAAGTAATGAGAATCATAAATGGCCCAAAGCGCGTGAAAACTAGTTACAATAGAGTAAAATTTCACACCTTAACTTTGTATGAAAATCTAGTACGCACATAGACAGTTTAAAGTAATTAAAAACTCCAGAATTTTTACATGAAAAAAACCCCAGAAAAGGAGAAAAAATCACTGGCTAGCCAGAAAAAATGCTCTCTACTATATATCCGCTGGAGTACAAAATTTAAGTTTTTCCGATAACGAGATTACAAGATTGATTTCTACCAAGGTGTGGTGCCCTTATCGGCTATCGAGTTTCGAGTAAATGCTGAAGGATTCGAGCCAATTGTTCCTCTAATCTTCACATGCGCTCCTCAAAGGTAAGAAGCGTTTCACCTGGCTGGTGGTTTTGATCTTATTGGGCAACTTGGTCGTCTGACATGATGAAGTAATGAGGATCAGCCACAAATGGCGCCAAACTATCATGCGAAAAAAACTAGATAGAGTAAAATTTCACATTTAGCTTTGTATAAAAATCCAATATGCACATAGACAGTTGAAAGTAGAATAAGAAACTAATTTTATGAAAAAATCCTAGAAAAGGAGAAAATATCATGGGGAGCCTAGTAAAATGCTCTACTATATCTACTTTGAAGTACAAAGTTTAAGTTTTTCTGATAACGAGATTACAAGGTTATATGTGAGAGATCCTGACAATTGGAATTTTAGAATCAGTTATAATTAGTACAAATTTGGTTACGGTGACAACAATAGGTGGCGATCTGTGACTACTGTCGTGATGACAAACTTCAAACTTCTAGCTCTCTCGTAGCTTTCTCCCAAGTTTGTTTATAGCTCCCCCCCACCTTCATGACAAGAATGGGGTTCTATTTATATGATTTAGAAAAGGGTATTTTGGTCATTGTAGCCAAAATCCCAAACACTCCATCGGATAGTGTATATTGATTCATTTGATCATAGATAGTTTTGGTGACCATTCAAAGCGATCTTTGCTTTTACATTGAACCTTCTATTATGATATTTCTAATATGAAGGTTGGGTTTCCACTGTGATGACTATTTTAATCTCATCTCTTGTAATGATGTCAATATAGAAGTCTTTGCAAGCCCTTTAATTAATAGATTTGCAATATTTTTCTTAGAATAAACAAAATGGTAAGTGACAACACTCTTTTATATAATTCATATAAAGAATCATGTGTTACTCTCATATGACATTTTTATCATTGCATTTTGCACTTTTGCTTTTCAGAAGCTTCATTATCACAATTTATTAAAATAACATGTATAGGTTTTTCAATATAAGGTAAACAAATTAATAAACTTTTAAGCCACGTAAGTAGCAAGATCAAGTGCTATAAATTCTACTTCCATAGTAAATCTAGAGATTAATGTTTGTTTAATGAATTTTCATAATATTGCAACACCACAAAATGTGAAGACATAATCACTAGTAGCTTTTATTTCACTTGCAATCCAACTAGCACAAGATCCTTCTAGTACTATAAGAAAACTACTATAATGAATGTAATAGTTTATTGTACCTTTTAAATATTTAAAATCTTTCTAATTCTTTCCAATGAGTTTCACTAGGGTTACTAGTATATCTGCTCAATTTTCCTACAACATAAGCAATATCAGATCGAGAATAATTTGCTAAATGCATAAGACAACCAATTATTTGAGAATATTTTAATTGTGATACACTATCACCTAAATTATTTATAAGATGTAAGCTAGAGTTATATGGAGTGCCTATAAGACTCACATCTTGATAATTAAATTTTTAAGAAGTTTTGAATATAATGTGATTGAATAATATAATTGTTATTTGCATTTCTATAAATCTTTATACCTTATACATTATCTTCACCTAAATCTTTCATATCAAATTGAGTTGATAGATACTCTTTAATATTATTTACAATATTAAAATTTGTATGAAAAATTAAAATATCATCAACATAAATACATAAAATAATATAATCTTGATCAACAACTTTAATATAAACACATTTAACAGACTCACTAATCAAAAATCTATATGTCAATACTATTTTTATCAAACTTTTCATGCCATTGTTTAGATTGCTTTTAATCCATATAAAGATTTTACTAATTTACAAACTTTATTTTCTTGACCTTTTACTATAAGACCTTCAGTTGATCCATATAAATTTCTTCATCTAAATCACCATTTAAAATGAAGTTTTTACATCCATTTGAAGTATAACTAGATTATATGCTAAAGATAAAGCTAAAAGCAAACGAATTATAAAAATTCTAGCAACCGAAGGATAAATATCAAAATAGTCAACAATATTTTTTTTGTGTATATCCTTTGGCTACTGATCTTGATTTATATTTATCTATAGATCCATCTCATTTTAATTTCTTTTTGAATATCCAGTTACATCCAATAGTTTTACAAACTAGAGATAAATCATAAAGTATCCAAATCTTATTTGATATGATAGAATCTATTTCATTATTAATATTTTTTTTCCAAAATGGTGTATCTATAAAATTCATAGCTTCATCAAAAGTAGTAGGATCATTTTCTAAAATAAATATTTCAGTTAAAAAAGAATAAAATCATCACCAAAATTTTCTCTTTTCTAATTCTTTTCTTTTGTAATATTTTCTCATTTCTATTAGTTAAAATTATATCATTATTTATTATAGAATTTTCTATTGAAGATTCTTTTGATTAATAAATTTTGTAATCTTATTTTCATAGAAATATATCTTCAAAACATGTAGCATCTCTAGATTCCATAATTGTATTAATAAAATATTACGATATTAATTAATGATAAGAAATCTATAAGTTGGACTATTAAGAGAATATCCAATGAATACAACATCTACATTTTTAGATCATAAATTTCTCTTTTTCACATTCTAGAATAAATATTTTACCAAACTTTTAAATACTTCAAATTGGATTTTCTATTTTTCCAAAATTCATAAGGTGTTTTATTAGAATCTTTATAAGGAACCCAATTTAAAATAAAATAAGATGTTAATAAAGCTTTACCCCATAAATTATTTGATAAATTTGATGAAATTAGCATTGCATTTACCATATCAATTTATGTTCTATTTTTTCGCTACACCACTCCATTAGATTAAGGAGAATATGGAGGAGTAACTTCGATGTATAATACCATTTTCTTCACAAAATTTATTAAATAAAAGTGAAATGTATTCCCCACATCTATCCTATCTTAAAATTTTAATTTTCTTATTTAATTGATTTTCTACTTCTAATTTATATTTCTTAAATATATCAAAAACTTCATCTTTAGTTTTGATTAAATAAACATAGCAAAATTTTGAAAAATCATCAATAAAAGTAATAAAATATCTTTTACCTCCTCTAGTTAAATTACCATTTAAATCACAAACATCACTATGAATAAGATCTAATAAATCATTTTGCTTAATAGAAATATATTTAAATGATTTTTTAGTTTATTTTGCTTGAGAGCAAATTTCACACTTCACATCTTTATTTGTATTATTTTTAGATATTAAATTCATATACATAATTCTTTTAATTTTTTTTGTAGTTTACATATCCTAATCTTGCATGCCAAATGTTATAAGTAATAATTAATGAAATAGAAGGATTTAAGCAAAATAATTTATTTTTAGAAAATGATAAATTTAATTTAAATAAATCATTACATAAATATCCCGTACCCACAAATGATCCACTCTTAGTTAAAATAACCTTATTTGATTCAAAAACAAGACAATAACCATGTTGAACAAGTAGTGAACCACTAATTAAATTTCTCATAATATTCGGTACATACAAAACTAAATATAATATTAAATATTTTCCTGATGATAATTTGAGATCAATATCTCATTCTCCAACCACACTAGCTAATGCTCCATTGCCCATGCTTACATTTCCTTTTGGTGTATCCTATTAGGAAGAAAATAAAGATTTATCAAAACTTATATGTATAGTTGCCCTTATCTATCCAACAATAGAATAATTTGAAAAATTAATTTCAAATGATGGGCTAACATAAAGGAAGAGAATCATTGGCATTGGAAGTGATCATATTAATTTGTGGTTGAGATCAATTTTGCTCAAAGGACTTGTTATTTTCTTTAGATGTCTTATCTTTCCGATAATAATAAACATTTGCAAGATTGTTAGTTCTCCCACATAACCAACATTGAATCTCATTATGCTTTTATTTTTATTGCTAGACTTGTGTAAAATTTGTTTCTTAAACTTTTTATTAAATGGTTTAAAATTATCATTTAAAATTACTCTTTTCCGTTAGATTAACATGTGTTTGAGATTCAATTTTAGTGAGCATTTTATCTTTTACTTTTGTTTTTCTTCTATTCTAAGTGCAATACTAAGATTGTTAAGAGACATCTTTTATTATGCCAAAGTATTTGTGCAAATTGACTCCATGATTGTGGTCATTTTCTTATTATCGATGCAACTATAAATGCTTCCATCATGCTTATGCCATGTTCTTAGATCGTGAATAATATCTTGAATTTCATTTACTTGATCTAATACTGCGCGAGAATCACTCATTTTATATTCATTGAATGATTCATATATTTTTCTAGACCCACATCTTCATTTTAATATTTAGATTCAAGTGCTTTTAAAGCTCAAAAGAAGATGATGTACAAAACATGTCAAAAGACATCACACTAAGAATGCGTCCAAAATAAAGAAAACCAATCTATTGTGGAGTTTTTCCTTTTCCTAACCCTTCATTGAAAGAAGAATTATTTCCTTTTTCCGAATTAGCTTCGGATGAAGGAGGATTATATATTGCATAAATTAACCCTAAACATGTCGACCAATATATAATTTACTTTTGCCATCTTTTAAAGTGTGTTCCTATAAATTTTTCGGTTTAACATCATCATGACGATATTTGTAGATAATATATTTTTTTAGTTAGTGAAAATAATTAAAACCAAGAAATTATTTTGATCTACTCTAAGATTTTTAGAACTATAAGGAAATAAATTACCAATTATGAAATAAATTTAACACAACTATGCAAATAAAAATAAAAGTAATGAGATTGAAATAGTGTTGACCTCCATATGTGTGTCATAAGTCAAGACAAGCCCATAAGTCAAATTCGACGGACTTCGGAGGTGACAGTGCACAAATTGAGGCTCAAAATGCACTAGATGTCACTAAAAATGGTCAAAATGACCTCCAATCAGTGAACGAACTTCGCCGTCATGCTCAGAACGTCAAAATTGATCAAAATATAAATATTACAAAATCTAACGATCAATTAATTAAGCGCTCGAGCTAACAATGTGTCGGCATATATCGAGTCACGACCAAATAAATGACCTCCGTTCATGAAATTGATTGCACCGTTAGCTTCAAAATATCAAAATCTATCAAATGAGATTGTCCACACTCAATTCGGACGTGTTTGTACAAATATCAAGTGATTTGAAGTGACATGCATAAATCGTAAAAATGCATGCGACGTCAAAATCAACCCAAATGATGATCGACCACTCGCATCGCGTTAAGAACATCAAATTGGTTAGAATATAAATATTGTGTTTGATGATCAATGATCAACGCTTGAGTTGTCGACGCGGATGCTTACCGAGATCGAGGTGAGGGATCAAACGACATCCGTTCATAAAATTCATCATGCCATTAGCTTTAAAACATCGAAATCTATCAAGTAAGACTGTTCGCACTCAATTCAGATGAGTCACGAGATCGAGCGTCAAAAGCAAGATTTTGAAATGACGAATTTGACGCCGACTGAACCAAAGGCTAATCGTGAAACACTAATTACATTCTAACAAATAAAATATCTTAAATTGATATATATATTGACTATGAGCATTTACCATCGTGAAATCTATATTAAAACTATTTAATAAATTTAAAATTTATTAAAAAATTTCTAAATTATCCTTATGCCCAACCATTTCCCCGTATTTTCAATTTTCTGAAAAAACTATAAAAAAAATAAAAGATAAAAAGAGGCGGTTCCAACCGATTCCCTCCTCATTCTCTCCCACGTTACTCTCCTGTCTCCCCAACCGATTCTCTCTCACGTCGGAAGAGCAAAAGAAAAATGCAGCTAAGTCCTCTCCCTCTAGATTTTCCGTTATTCCCTCTTCCTCACGCAGCCAATTCCGCCACCGCGCCCGCTTCGCCGCAATTCTGCGCACCACTTTTCCCGTCGCCGGTGCAATCCGTCGTTGCACTGCCGCTTTTCTTGCCGCCACGCAACTGCTCCCGCCGGCCAAACCCCACCGCTCCCACCGGCGCAAACCGCCGACCCACCTCTGATTCGACCTGGGCGACCGTCATTGCTGCACTCACTATTTCTGAAATCTAACCTGCGGCTTCCGCCGACCTGCCTTTTGGACCTTGCTGCGCCGCGCAGAACCCGTCCTGGCCCACCAAAATGGTAACCTGGCGCCTTCGGTCCACAGCCTGCCGACGCAAGCAGTCCCGCAAGCGCTATTCCAGCCCAATTCTCACGGCCCGTCTTCAGCTGGCCCGGCCTCCGCGAACCCATCCCACGGCCCATCCGGCCCATTTCCTGTACCCAAGTACGCTGCTCCAACCCACTGGCCAGTCAGCCCTTCAAACTTCTAGCCTAGCCCGCTGCAACTAACCTGCCAGCCCACTAGCCCGAATCCACTCGGCCCAACCTGCATCCAGCCAACCCGCCAGCCCACTAGCCAGCCAACCTCCTTCCCGCAACCCGCAACCTCCTTCCCACAGCCCATCCCATCTCGTTTTCATTTCGCCACAATCGGGAACATCATCGAGACAAATTCTTATCGGTTCAGATCGCACTCACTTTAGCGGTCATTTTCGCTGCAAGAAATTGGGAAGAACATCATCAGAATTCTTTCGGTTCAGCCCCTCGCTTTTAGTCATTGCCACGAATCTGAAAAGAACATCGGAGACAATTCTTCGATTCGTCGACTCGCCGTAGCCCTTCCACTTTTCATTTCGTCATAAACCGGAAGAACATCATCAAGAGGTGAATTCTTCTTTCGATTTCCGGCGTCGCATTCCTCACATTTTTCCCGTCTCATTTTTGCTTCACCGCAATCGGGGGTAGAATATCATCAAGAGTAATTCTTCTTCGATTCGGCATCCTCACGCTTTATTTCCCACTTTCAAATCGGGGAAGAACATCGTCAAGAGGTGAATTCTTCTTTCGATTTTCGCCGCTTTCCTTACACATTCCCAGATACAACCTTGTTTCCCAGCATTGCTCGAGAATGAGTCAATATACAGGAATATATATATATATATATATATATATATATATATATATATATATATATATATATATATATATATATATATATATATTTATGTGTTTCTCAAGTTTGAAGATCTCATATACTCAAGAGGGTGACAAGATGAAAAAAATGAGCGAAGACACCGCCATGCCAAGAGAGCGTGGTAAGCCAATACTTGTAGATATCGCTCCTGAGAAAATGTTCTAAATTTTGTCTAATTTCTAGACTTAGAAAAAAAAGGGAATGAATATATATTGTATCAGATGTCTTCTTTCGTCTAAAAGCCTCTGATTAAGTGGGTGACGAGATGAAAATCGCGGTCGCAAAGACACCACTCATACTTGAGGGTGCACTGTAGCCAAAATACCTGATGCATACACCTGGATGACGTGGAGGTCAAAATTGTGTCAAATCTTTTGACTTAGAAAAAAAGAGAGAGTGAAATGAGTTGACTTAAGAACGCTAAATAGGGAAACCTGCAGCTAATTTTAAACTAAAAACGTCAAACAAGAAAGAGGGGGGAGCTTTTAAAAAATTTTTTGGAAAGAATAGAACATTAATTTAAAATAAGTAAAATTTGGGAGATATTAAACTCACAAACTCTAATGAAAATTCTCATGCTTAAATTGAGCGAAGTGAGTTATCTTTTCTTATAAATTTCTCAAAATTAAAGAGGCTTAAATTGGAATTTGGGAAGAGGAAGGGGGGGGGACTAATACTAAACTCATAACAAATTTGCAATAAACTCAAAATCTAAGGATGAATCCAAAGTGGGTTTAATAATTTTTATAATATGAAGTGATTACTATGCTAATAAGCATGAGTAGGCTAAAGCAACAATTACTAAATCATAACTTATCAAAATTGATGTAAATTGAGCATAATCAAGTTGAAAAATTATAAAACTCAACAAGTAAACTAAGTGCGTGTGTTAAACTACAATCTAAATCAAAATGTCATCTTAATGGGATCAGAACTTTTGTACAAGTGAGAAGATATATTAAATCAAAATCTACAGAAATCATAGGGCTTCCTTTGGTCAAAAATTAAGAAATTTTATTATAATTATGATTTTGAAAATCAACAAAATTACTAATTAGGTGAAATTATCTAAGCTATAAATACCTGCATGTGCTCAAATATAGAGATTTCAAGTGCGAATTTTAATGTAAAAGGTCAGTAAAGTTTGAATTAAATGACAAATCAAATCAAAGCTCATAATTCAAATATAAAATTACTTAAAATTACTATACACTATATCCACACTATCCGAATGCCTAAATTCAAGCATCGAGGATGTTGCTGTTTCCTTTAGTCTGGATGTCGTTGATAAAACATAAAAAATCTATAATAAGAGTTTCAAATCAGTGAAATATCTGAGAACTAATTTTGTCAGGTGATAGTAGATCTAATCCTCTGTTAACAACTAAACAGAGTTGACAGGATCTAAAGCTCTTAAACATATTCAAATTAATTAATTTTTCAAATCAAATTAAGTAGCAATCTGAAATTGCTTAAATGAAACTCTATCATTAAAAACTTAAATCAAACTCAATCTATCCACCTTCCACAACGTTTAGGTGATAAATTAAGAAAACTTTAGTAAAAAAGAGCCATATCAAATCAAGTGCTTATGTTCACTCTCAATTAATCTCTTGCAAGAAAAGACGCGTCCTTGCCAATAGCTAGGCTCCACAGATGAAGCACGCACTGAGTCCTCTGACGGTTTTGGCGCCCGCTCCATTATATCACGATCATGATCCCAGATGCTCCCTAGAGTTTGTGAATCATAGGGTATACTTCATAGGGCAAACAACCCTCTGTCAGCTAAGATAAACTTAAGCTTGTCTCCTTAGACAAACACCACCCTAGATCTACAAGGATTTATTGGACTACGTAACCCATGTGTTACTGATGAGGATCCTTCTGTCAGGTTGGGTCGACTACCTCCTCTGACTAAGTAAACTAGGGACCATGACTGCCCAGGATGACGGAACCATAAGATATAGATCGGACACGTCATCATTCCCCTAACCATCCGTGAGATACACGTCATCAACGATCTAATAACTAGCCTTAATCAAAAGTTCTCTCTCACTTATTGAGAGGGGTAATTAACTAGAGGGGCTTGCGCCTATAAGAAACCTGGAACTAAATCTAAAGTCCTCACCAAATGAGGGCGAAATCTCTGGGTAGTGTATTATCTACTATCTCATCTTCCTTCTGAAAATTACACCTACACTTCAAATCACACTCTCGTCAATCAATAAAAAAAATTATCGAGAGATCGGTGGCGAATTTTCGGAGCTCACAAATAGCCTAGGAGGGAGGCGTGTCGATGACACTATCCTTAGAGTAGATCAAGCCTTAGGAACATTAATTTGCAGCTCTCTTTTCTACTCGTGAGATACAACCTGTCCCTTGCTTTGATCGCGTGTGCGCTACGACTGATGAGCAAAACTTTGAACTAATCGCGTGTCTCTTGCTGTCCAAAAATAAAATGAAGAGAATGATAAGAAAAATTATGAATGAAGAAAGGAAGAGAGAATATTCAGATTATGTCATCCCATTCAAGCTCACATTATCATCTATTTATAGGTGAAAGATGAGAGCTAAACATTAAATTACCTAATTATAATTTATAGCCATTACTAACCATTATTTTAAGTTATAAAATTTAATATTCATTTTAAAAACGTTTTAAGAATAACGTTATATATATATATATATATATATTATATATATATATGTATATATATATATATATATATATATATATATATATATATGTATATATATATATATATATATTACATATATATATATATATGTATATAATATATATATTATATATATATATATATAACATATATATATATAATATATGAGTTATATATATATATATTATATATATATATATACATATATATATATATATATATACATACATATATATATACATATATATATATATATATATATATATATATATACATATATATATATATATATATACATATATATATACATATATACATATATATATATATATATATTATAATGCTATGATATAACGTTATATTAACCTTATAATATAACATCATAATAATATTTTTTTTCATTATTTTTCCGTAACAGTCTTAATCTCATGAGTTGCTAGTTTTATTGATCACATGATGCTATGTTCATGATGTTAAAATTTCTTTGTTATAAAATTGTCCTTAATTAAAATCTATTTAGGGTCAATTTCAATTTTTATTTTTGAATTTTTTTGAATTTTATTATAGTTTATTTATATTTCAACATGATATCAAAAATCTTTAATGCATTAAAATATATATTATTTTATTTATTCATGTGGTTGAGTTGATTGTGGGATACTAGTAGCAGTTAACGAGATGATGATGATGCCAATTGGCAGTGTTAGTCGATAATGGAGGTTGGGGTTACTAGCAGTAGAATTTGGCAACAATAGGTTATAAAGGAGGTGGCAATTTATGATAATTATAGTTATTTTTTGTATTGATTAGTAGTAATAGTTGATTTCAAAAATATTGGAAACTTCTAAAATTATTTTTTACATTTTAAAAAAATAACTTAATTTATCTTTAAAATAAAAATATGAATGATTAAAAATACCAAGAACCTTTGAAAATTTAAAATAAAAATAAAAATAATAAATTTGTTTCAAACATTTCTTCAATTTCTTTAAGGCGTAATTTGGGTGGAGGTTATTTTGATTCTAATCCTCCTTTAGTTCTAGTTTTGCCCTCTTCCCTATTCTTATCTCCGTTATAGTTCTGTGGTTGCCTTTTTATTCTCCTATAATGATTTTGTTGATGCTGTGGCTTGCTTTTCATTTATATTATTTGACATATTTTCTATTATTATTTGAGATATTAGAAATCGAATTATTATTATTATTATTATTATTATTATTATTATTATAAATCACGTTTGTGTTGCTTTACTTAATTTTAAAATGGTGTGAGATTACTTCTTGCCCTTCTTGTTTTATTGGTTCGATGAGATGTTCAATATTTTGGGCCTTAAATAGTGCTTATAACTTAGGCATGGATTAGAATATTCTTGAGTGCTTATCTCTGATGTTTTTATATCTTCTCTAACATTTTAACTTTTTTTCTCCATTTGACATTTTTTCTATTATTATTTGACATATTTCTGGTCCCCAAACCAGGTTGTTCCACCATGACTTAGAAATCTGTTTATTATTATTATTATTATTTTTCATTTGACTTGTTTTGTATCTTAAGCTGGCTGGAGCACCAAACTAGCTAAATGAAAATAGTTTGTAATCATTACACTGTTAGTGAGACTATGAAAGATGAAACAATTCAGAAAGAAATCAATGATAGTACAAATACCCATCGCCTCTGCTCGTTGGTGAAGCACTAGAATCCCGAGAGTTGATTCCTCTTTGGCGATAGCCGTAATGGTAAATAAGTATAATATGGGTGATGAATGTGACTAGCCCTCGTGGATTATAACGACATCACCCACAAGAGATTGGGGTGGATACCCATTCCAAAAAATGATAGTACAAATCATATCAAAAGTTAACTTCATTCAAATTATTTTTCTAAATCAATTTAGCTCATATTAAGGTCTAATTTAGCCATAAATTTATTTTAAGTTACATGATTTTAATATTTTTTATAATAAACTTATATTATAATTTCTACGATGGCAAATTTTTAAATGAGTCAACTTTCTTGAATAATTTTGAGATTCATTAATTTTGCTCCAAACTTATACTTAATTAATTGATAGTTTCTGACATCTAATGCAAAGATTTACCTACATACCTATTATTCTTATGTATTTATGTATCTAATATGTAAAAATTTTGAATATTTATATTTCTAATACTTTACTTATGCAAGAAAATATCTATTTTCTTTTAAATAGATAATAATAATTGATGTGATATTAATAATTTGAGTGTTATATATATAAATATTAAAATTTAGATATTATATATATAAATATATAAGAAATATGTGATATGTATGTAATTGCTCCAAATTTATATCTTGAATGAATTGATATCCAAATAAGTTTTTTTCTTCGGCATTTAAGACGATGCACTTCTTGACAACTAGACAATAGTTATTCCAGCTCTTCTATTAGTGTTGGCCCAAACAGCTCCATATTTATTGTACATGACATTTCCATGTGTTGCAACTCAGGATACAAGGAGTCCTTGTATTTGCTGCCCATGTCTATTATAAAGTAGAGGACATTACAATTTTAGTGCAAGGTAAACGAGATGAAAATTTATCAGAGACTCTCCAGATCCAACAATCTCAAAGCATAATCTCCTATGAGGCAAGAGGCTCATGAAGGCTATTAGGAAGAAGAGGAGAATTATAGCTGAGTTGCAATAGGAGGCCATGGCACCAGCTTTGCTGTTAGTATGGAAGACTTGCTTGTTCTTTCATAATATATATACATATATATAAATATATAATTATATATATTTGTTCATATATATATATATATATAAAAAAACATATACATAATAAATGGTCTTTATCTTTGTTGATATAGGGTCTATATAAAGATTCAAGAAAAAATATTTAGATTGATCATAATATACTTTTTATCTTTAGATAAGAATATTATTATGCATTGAATTGTATGTCATTTATTTATGTCAAATAATTAATAATTTATTGTATATTAATAAAGATATTAAGGCTAGAAAAGTTTGATATTTAATTATTTAAGGTTGACTAGATATGTTTTAAAGGTAGCTCAACTTGCATATTTTATATCTTAGAAATTAAAAATTTTAGGTTTTATCAAACTCAAGAAAATTGTGAGTAAAATTGAAAAAAAAATATTAATTATCATATTGATATAAGTTTGACAAATAAACCATGAATCTCAATTCATATATATCTAGTCAACCTAAATAATTAAATAGGTCAAACTTTCTAGTCTTAGATATCTTTTTATTAGCTAGTAAAGTGCAATTCATTCAACTTCCATAGATTGTGAGATGCAATCTAAACCTAAAGGACATACAATTCAATGAACATAATACCATGTTATTCTTACCAGTTTAAAAATAGGAAAGTATGAATTATGATCAATCTAGGATATTTTATGTTAATATATATTTTAATTATTATATATTGTCTAAACTCATTATTTTTATGTGTGTGAATACCTTTTTTTTGTTCCTCTTTATCAAGATTTTTCATATATGGTCATTATTTTTTTCTTCGCATAAATCTTTTCAATATTATCAATTGTCATGCATCAAATTATTTGAAATGTTATTAATCGATCAACCGTTAAAGTATTTTATTTTAAAGACAAATGATCTTATTTTAAAAACATTCAAAATAGCTTTATATGTTTGAGTATTCTTAAGAATAGCCACTATAAAAAACATGTTTTATTTGAAATAAAATATTAATAAAATAAGATGAAAATATAAAATAAAAAAGAAAGTGATTCAAAGAGCCCCTAAGTATTTGGTGCAAACTTCCTAAGGAAAACTTTCTCCTTGTCTAGCTTTATATGATATAGATTTTATTTTTATTTTAAATTATTCTTTTTTTTTTTTAACTTAACGCTTTATTGTATATTGCAATTAGCCTCCTCAATATAATTGAGCATATGGAAAGTCCTTTATTAAGTTTTGCTATGGAAAGAAAATTTGAATTATGAATTTTATAATTATAAGATTTATGTTCACATTAATGTATCGATTAAAATTTAGACAACACTGATTTTAAATAAATTTGATGCCTTTACAATCATCTTGATAATTTTAATCAATAATTCATGCTCACAATAACACACACACACACACAATACATATATATATATATATATATATATATATATATATATATATATATATATATATATATATATATATATATATATATATCTATCTTGGCTTAAGACAACCTATTTTACTTTGCAAGTCATTACTAATTTTAGTGAGGAGAGCCTATAGAGACTTTTTCAGTAATAAGCTCAAAATATTCATAATAAATGTCCTGAATATATTTAATTATTATTTTAGTAGAAACAACATACAGTATTATTAAACCTATTTGTTTATGATAACATTAAACAAAAGAGAAAAATTATATGAAAAGAGATTTGTTCACTTAGTCTATAGTTGTGGCATACCCAAATATATATATATATATATATATATATATATATATATATATATATAAGTATATATATATATATATACATATATAAAGAGAGAGAGAGAGAGAGAGAGAGAGATAAAAGGGTCTTAACATTATAAAAATAAGTAGAAAGCAGGAGTCTGCTTGAAATAATGAAGGTAAAGTTGCCTCTGAAACAAAATGCATGAGGCGACATAAAATGATAATAAACCCATCATGTTATTTGTTTTATGATCTCGAATATATATATATATATATATATATATATATATATATATATATATATATATATATATATATATATATATATATATATAGAATAACTCGTTAAATTAATTTTAATTGAGTTTCAAATGGTGATTGAAAATACTAGAGACAGATTTATTCAGATCAAATGGGTGAGATCTTGATTTTACTGTCTAAATTTATAAACAGTGACCTCTTCGTTTGAGGAAATTTCTAAAACAAAATGATATTTGTTGGAAATTTTTGTATTGATGACCCCAATGAAGATTTGTATTGAAATTTAATTCAGAAAATTTTTTTACTACCATTTTATGCTAATTTTTATATTATTTTTTTGTTATGTCCAAAAAAAAGTCCATCTTCCATATGAAATGAATCGTGGCATGCAATGACCATTTACATGCTTGTTGGCAGGTAGCACAGAATAGATGGTGACTGAGAGAAAAAAAATTAATTAAGGGACAATTTGATAATTTTTTAGTGTAAAATAAATTAAATGTAGAGGATTTTAATTTTTTTGTATGCTTGATGAGTAAAATTTTAAAATAAAATGTTCTTGAATACATTTGAAGGGTTATTTTTGTTATATTTAGAATTCACTCATTTGAGCTAATTCTAAATATATAAGATAAAATTATCATCAGATCGCCATCTAGAATCAAGCCGCCAAGTTGCTAATATCGTTCAATATTTGGCAATCTAATGTCGCTACCATCATAAACTCACAACTCAAAAATACTTTACACTACATTTGTTTTTTACTGACGCTGGATAAAGGATGATATGATGCATTTTAACACATGATACTTCCATTTTTAATGTAATAATAATTAAAAATAATATGTATAAATTAAATAGATAAAATATTTAAAAATAATAAAATAAGCCATTTAAATATAAAATTTAAATTATTTTCTTAATATATATATATATATATATATATTATTTTAATAATTTTAATAAATAAAATTTATTATCAATTCTAAATTTCTAAATTTAATTATTTATAATAAATATATCTATTATTCATCATTAGTCAAATAATTCTCAATTTAAAATCTTCAATAACTTAAAATATAACTTTAAAAAAAATTTATATAATATTAATTCAATTATTTAGGACATGATATCTCTTTAAATTTTTTATATCAATTGGACACTTTGCGGCATATGTCAAAATCAGACTATTCATATATATATGTCGATACTTACTTTATTTTTTGGATGTTTATATCATAATATTTATTTTATCAAATAGAAAAAATAAACTCATATATTTGTAAAGTTCTCAATCAAATAACAACGTAATCTAAATATATTATATTTTACATTATATTCTTTTACACAACATATTTTTCGGCCTCCAAACAGTCTTAAAATAAATAAAACTCCTCATTTGATTTTTTTTAATTAAATACAATTGAACAAAATAAATAAATAAAATAAAAGGATTGTAAACACAGTCTACAAATAAAAAAGATCTCTTTAATTTAACTATTATGGATAGACATTTAAATTGTGTCATTTTTTTTATTGTATTAATATTGATACCCTAAAAAATTAATCATCAAGCACGAATCTCAAGGCATTTTCGAAATGCGATCTAATCACCGATTTCAAAGAAACTTACAAATAAATCAACGCCTCGAGACGATAAGAACATCAAGCATACCGAGGCTCAATCGCGGATCAAGCTATCGGAGGAAAATGGATCCCCGATCCGCCAAATGGTCACCAAAATCGACATATTTATAGTCGATCGAGCTTAAAAGATCCAACGAATCCAAGATCACCCACCGATCATTAAGGCACCTGATCATCAAAATACACCATCGATCGGTGGGATCGCACCGTCGTCCGATGGGAGTGGTTGGAGTTTTCCACAATTTACAAGGCCCGCCACTCCCAAAATCTATAAATAGAGCTTCATTCTCACTTAGAGGGGACCGGAATCGATTTGAAGACCAGAGCTCGAGAACCACCACCGACCTCGACGCCGACGATCTATCCACCAAGCTACCACCAATCAAGATCGAGTCGCCTGGAGATCGCCTAGGACTAGAAAAGACCGCTGCCGCCTCCTTTCTCCCAAAGATCAAGAGGTTGCTCCCGTAAGATCGCCTCGCTTTTGGGAAACTTCTCCCTTGGGTTGAGTTGACCGATATTGTACAATATTGTTTCTCAGAAACACCTTCTTCTCCGAACTAACGAGAAGCAAGGACCTGTATCTTTCGAACACATAGTGAAAGTTCTACAGACTGGGCAAGGCCCCGTGGTTTTTTCCTTAACGGGTTTTCCACGTATAACCCCTGTGTTCATATCCCCGCCAGTGTTGGATAATTTTACCACGAAGATCTCGTGATCTACCGGAATAAAATTCTCTAAGACGCAGCTTATGCTTGGGGAAAAACAATTCCCCATTGCTATATCTCCAATATGGTTGTAAACGGTTTGCCAACGCTCCTCATTCTCGGATCAAGGACGCCAAGTCTCCAACACTTCTACATAACGACTGGTGTGAGGGTCCGCTGCCCTCTTTGGAAGATCGCGTTAAAGGATGGAGGATTCTGAACGAAATTCTTCGACTCGCGAGGACCAAGAAAACGTTCCAACACGCCTGGAAGAGCCACGGGTTCCGCACGGCCCTCAGCATAATCCAGATTTTCTTCCTGAGAATGATTACCCGGGAATGCCGGATCAACAAGTAGAGAACCCCTGGCACCACATCCAGATGTCGAACTTTGATACCGCCAGCTCTACTCACCCCACACGAATGTATTATCGGGTGAAACTCCACGCCACCTTATACTGCGAACTACGACGACCGGTGCGAAGAGTTCTGCAAACAATGAATGATCCATTCTCCCGCCGCTCTTCCAAAACTCATCCTCGCCAGAGATCATCTCGCAATACCCGACGAGATTCAAGCTTCCCAAAGATGGACCCTTACGATGGCACAACCGATCCAGACGAGCATATCGATCACTCAATGATCATGCATTCGGGTAAAATGACTCTATCTTGTGTCGTATTCCCGACTCTCAAAGGACGCTCAGATTTGGTTCTATTCGCCGCTAAGGGGTCCGTCCGATCATTTGGAGAGCTCGCCGATTTTTGTAGAACGCCTCGGCGAACAAGAGAATCATCGTGGATTCATCACATCTCCGGAATGTAACGATGGAGAGTCCTCAAAGAATACTTCGAGGTTCTCCTCAAGCCCGGCTGATACCGAGTAGATCCAACTTTGAGGGGCGCGCCTGAGGACTCCGCCAGATACTATTCATCATTAATCACGGAGAGTCCATTCCTATCTTTGACTGGTCCCGAATAGAGGCACAAATCTCCGACGGCGAAGCTATCGGTGCTCATCGTTGATTTGAACCACCAAGCGACAAGCGGAAGAAGGTTCCCAAAGGTGATGTTCAAACATCTTAGAAAAGAAGAGGCGACAACCTCCCCAAAACCTCCTCGGTGGCGACCTCGGATGACTCAATCGAGAGGAAATATCTGACTCTCAACCGTCATGCTTGGAACATCTCCTATTCGGGAAGAGGATAGCGTCAAGTGGCGACCTTTAAAGCACATTGGAAATCAAGAAATTACGCCACTTTCACGCATGAGAGGGCACACCAGAAGAGTGCCACCAAGCGAAGGAGGAGATTGAAAGACTAATCGTCGGGGTATCTAGGCCATTTATACAAAACCAACCTCGTCAAACAAATCTTTGAGGGCAACTCGGAAGGAACATGGCGGTGGAGAATAAACAATTTGCGGGAGGGCGGTGTTATCAGCCAAATATTCATTGCCGCCCTTCAAGAGCGAGCGAAGAAGTCTCGGGTTGACCATTCTATCACCTTTGATGATTTAGATCTAGAGGGCGCATCCACATCAAGATCCCTTGTCATCGGTCGCGGTGATCCATGCTTCAATATTAAAGGATATTGATGGGAGTTGTTGATGTTCTTTTTTACTCCACTGGGTATAGAGAGAAGCTTCAACCGGCGGTCCCTGTATGGATTTGATAATCGGTATTAGTGGAAGGGACAATCGGTCTTCCGTAACTCTTGGAGAATTTCCCGACCGCAACCCTTGATACAATTTATTGTAGTCAAGTGCAGTCGCGTACAATGCAATATTTGGGAGACCTCTCCAGTCTATATTCGGCGCAGTCACATCTGTGCCTCACCTCAAGATGAAATTCCCGACACCAGCTGGCATCGGCGTGGTAAGTGGGAATCAGCGAATAAGCGTGCTATATCAAACAAAGACCATTTACGTCGGTAACCCTCAACATCGAGAACTTGACCTACGAGATGAGGATGCCTCACGAAGGGCTTCTCCGGTTGAAGATGTAATTTGTCTTCTATCTCGAAGTTGATCCATCGCGAAAGGTGAAGGTGGGATCGTTCTTTGTCTTGATCGAGAAATCGAGAATCAGATTTTCTACGTAAAATCAAGATATCTTTGCACGGGCGCTCGATACGGGCATTGACGGGTCATTACGCACTCCCTCAAAGTTGACTCAACCTACAAGCGGTGTCTGAAGAAAAGAACCTTCACGAGCGATTGCGTAGAACAAGAAATCACCAAACTTAAAGTCAAGTTCATTCGAAGTCTACTACCCCACGGTTGGCTAGCGTAGTGTTAGTCAAAGTAGCAGTTCTGGAGAATGTGCATCACTACGCTTAATGTCGTGCATGCCCAAAAGATAGCTTCCCCCTTCCGTATCGACCAACTAGTTGATGCGACATGACATCAGATCTTTGAGCTTCATGGATGCCTATTACGGCTACAATCAAATCGGGAAAATGATGAGGAAGCAACATCCTTCCAAAGATAAGGGACTATACGCTATCGTCATCATGCCATTCGACTAAAAATGCCGGAGCAACATATCAACGCTTTTATGAATAAGATCTTCAAGGATCTTATAGGCACAATATGGAGGTGTATGTTGATGATATGGTGAAGAGCTTGGAAATATCACAAAGATATTTCGACCGCAATGCTGTTTTGACATTCTTCGACACTACAAGATGCGGCTCAACCCAAGCAAGTGCATTTTGAGTTTCCTCCGAAATTCCTAGGCTTCATGGTCACCGGATGAGGCCAACCCCGAAGATAAAAGCACTCAAGGACATGTCACCTCCAAGAACGATCAAGGAAGTCCAACATTTGACCGGAAGGATTGCCTTTATCACGATTCTTGGCCCCGCCGAGATAAGTATCTACCATTCTTCAAAATCTTAAGGGTGCACGAAATGGATTCCAAAGGGACGATGAATGTCGACCGCTTTTGAGCAACTTCGAGTCTATTTAGCTTCCCCTATTATCAAAGCCTATCCAAGGAGAGAAGTCAGACATCTATCTTGTCTTTCTTCATGCCGTAAGCTGCGTCGAGGAGGAGAATTCATTAGACCATTTACTATGTCGAAAATCCTTTCTCGATACCAAGGACGCTATCCACTAGCAGATAAGACGCGTTTCTAGTGCATTGCATCTAAAATTGCGACCGCATCTCGTGAGCCCACACCATCAACGCCTACACTCATCTTCCATTAAGAACTATTCGCAAAAAAAGCGATGTATGGAAGGTTGATGAAGTGGTGGTCGAGCTTGGAGAGTTTGACATCCATTTTCTTCCACGCCCCGATATAAAGTCACAAGTGCTCGCTGACTTTGTAGAATGTACCATCCCATCACCACCTGAACAGATCATTCATCACTCCATGACAAATCAATGGACATTATATGTTGATGGAGCTTCAGGTACTTCCGGTGCGGGAGCAGGAATTTTGCTTATCTCCCCAAGTAAAATAACTTTAGAGTACCGCCACTAAAGTTCCCTCACCAATAATGTCCTGACGAGGCCCTCAGAGGTGACTAAGGCTCGCCATTGTGAGGTCCGAACTTAGCCATCTACACTCACTTGTGGCCTCACAGTTGAAGGAGACTGATGCCATCCGCAGCTTTCGATCGCCTTTTTGGCAAAGTCACTTCTTGCCGTAATCGAGACCCATCGATAACTCATATTCTAGGAGCGAACACGCGGATGCCCTCTCCAAGTTAGCCACAACAACGAGAGATCTTTTCAAGAGAAAATACATAGGGACATCCACTTTCCCAAGATTCAAGCGCCCTTGGGTGATACAATCTCGGAGGACCCAAAAGAATCTTCATGGATTGACGATCATGTCCTTTCTTCAAAGCGGCCTGACCCCACCGATGCTATATCCGCCTCACGAAAGCACCGAACTTCACCATAATCGGTGACAACTCTACAAGCGTCCTTCTTACTTAAAAGTGTCTACCACCTTCTGAGGCTAACTATGCAATGCGAGAGGTTCATTCAGAATTTGTGGTGAACATTTGGGAGGAAAAGCCCGCCCTCAAAATCATGAGGCAAGGTTTTACCGGCCTACAATGAAGAAGGACGCATTGAGTTTGTAAAGAAGTGTAACAAGTGTCGCTTACATTCCAATCTCACTCATACACCATCTCAGAACTCACCACATCCAGAGCCCGCCCTTTGCTCAATGGGGATCGATATAATGGGACCCTTTCCCATTGCCACGGCAACGAAAATTCATAATCTTGGTGATTACTTCACGGCGGAAGTCGAACCGGCCAAAATCACCAAACAAATGCCAAGCAATTTGTCTGGAAAAATATTATTTGTCGTGATTCCAAAGAAAAAATCATCACCGATAATGGGACGCTCAGGAAAGACATTCACATCTTTCGCTGAGTCGATATCCGCTTAATCCACATGTATCCCATCCACGGCAAATGGGTAATCAAGTCACCAATAGACAATACTAAAAGGGCTAAAGACACGACAACCACGGGGCAATGGGCGAAGAACTATCCAATGTTCTTTGGGCTTACCGCTACATCAAGGACCCCTACCGAGAAACGCCGCATAACCGTGTTTCGAGCGTTATTCTCGACATCGGGTCCCGAGCCCTAGAACCTATAACTTTGATGCCGACAAGAACGACGATAAGCGATTCCATCCGGATCTCCAAGAGACCCGACATGTCAAGACTAATGGCTTCCTATCAAAAGGATTGCTCAAGGTTTCAACCGGTAAAGACCGACCAATATCTGTTGGGACCTCGCCCCGAAGTCTCGACTCGCAGAAAAGGCCCACAACATAACAAACTCCACCGCTTGGGAAGGCGTATGTGGTGGTGTCTAAAATCAAGCTGCACGCTCAAGCTTAAGGATAGTATGGGAAGACTCTCCCACGCACTGAATGCTACAAACCTTAAGTACTACCAAGAATGTATCGCCTTTTTTATTCTAGTGAATGCGAAAACATTATCATCGTATGTTTGTATTGCAATTGTTGTTATCGAATTAAATATTTATCGATACTCGTTTGTCGTACTTATTGTCCAACCTTGGCATCAAGGTGTTTGGATTTATGTTTCTCTATGTTAAAGTTCTCATACTTATTGTGACTTTTTCTTATGCTTGCATTTTAAAACACCCGACTCAAGAGATACGCAACTATTGTTGTATCTCATTCAGGGTAAAATCGATCCCCAGGGAATTCGATCTGATCTTCCTATATAGGTTAACATCGTCGAGTAACGCTCTGATAAACAACCTTGGATAAGTTGGCAATCCTCGACTTTCTCCATAACAAAGTTAACATCATCGGTAAATGCCCGATACACAACCTAGATAGATCGAGAGGTTCGAGAGAACCTCTATAAATATATTCCGCAAGTTTGTCATCAAGTAACGTAATGATCTTAGAATAGATCAATTATCCTAAAGGGATTCATGATCTCTTCTACAATCTTTATCATCGAGTACACTTTGACACACAACTCCTAAATATTCACAAACAATTTTGTGGATTGTTAATATTTCTAACATACAAGTACAATCAACCGAAATAATATACACAACAACCGCAACATAAAGGAACTACAACTACACGCCTTGATGGTCTCATCGTAGATGATGAAGAACTATCCGGGTCATCCTCGTGCCGCTGGGTGGGAAGCTAAAGGGAGAAAGGACCTCAACACGCCTCCTGCTTATAGCCAAGCTGTCCCCTTCAAGAAACCTCGGATGAAGCCTTCATCAACACAATGCCGCTCCAAAGCCTTCACCTCTACATCATACACGGTCTCGGCCTCAACGTAATCCTCAGATGATACTCTTGAAGGTCGCCGAGTTCTGAAGTCCTCCACTGTGATCCGCTCCCGCTTCTACCCGAGATAAGGCGCCTCTTTCTCCGAAAGAAGCGAACTTGGATCTTTGCCTCAAGACACAAACCTTCTCAGAAAAGATCTTCAGATCCTTTGCGCAACCAACCTCTATTCTAGCCTCCACTAATTCATCCCGAGTCCGCTCAACTTCCTGACGCTGAAAAGAAAGAGAAGTCGCTTGAGTCGCCAACTCGGTCCTGCACTCATCAAGTTGATTCTCCAACATGGACATCTCTTTTACTTTCTCCACATACCGCTTTTATATTCACCATGGAGAAACTTGACCTTCACGAACTCAATTCCAAATCATTCAAGACAATGTTCATTTTGAAGTCAAGTTCTTGCTTCTTCAAGATTCAAATAAGAAAAATTACGTTAAGCAAATGGGAAATAAAAGATGATGAACGAAGGAAGATTTAGCTTCGATGTCAATCCCAGAATGATTCAACACGCCTCAGAATGAAGATCCTTGGGGACCACTCTCTCACTTTTCGGTATCCGATATCACCATCACCTCTTCGCCTCCTTTTCCTCTATTGAGACGGGTCCTTCTGGAAGAAGCCGAGGACGCTTGGGAGATCCGGAAACCTCTTTGTTGGGCTCTTCAACGAAGCATAAGACCGCCGGATGAATAGAAAGCCCGAACAAAGATTCCTCCGCACAAATCGTTGATATATCGAATCTCAAATCAAGATCTTAATATTATCGGAATTTCGTCTCAGGATATCTTCATCACCTATAGGGGAATGGGTAAATCTCTCCTTTCCCCATTTCTGAGAAGACCGCCATTCTTCACAAAAAAGAATCGCTTGCCCAACTTTGGGAGGATCCTTCGTCCGGAGGTCTAGTCGACTCGCAGTGATACCATGTGCATGTAAACGTAAACTTGCATCCGCAGGTCGAGTCGCGTCGCACCGCATCTCGAAAAGACTATAAGTCCCATCACGCCATTGCTCGCCAAAAGGGAAATGCAAACCTCGACAAAATGACAAAATGATCATCTCGGGATGGGGAAACCGCAATCCGCCCAAACTCATCTCGTAAGTGGTGAAATCCCCGGAGATCTATCGAATTCTTCTGGACACTTAAGAACCAAATCATTGAAAAATAATATTTTTCCAAGCATCAATGTGTCTCCGTGATCGACGACTCCCACGAATCTTTAGTCCTCCCATTTTTAGAAGGTTCCCTGCCGCCGCCTGCTAAGGGGTCTGGACGGTCTCTTTCAAAAGATTCTCACCCATCTACAAACACCGGCAACTCGAATGATCGAGATGAAAATTATTCCAAGGAGAGTGCCCAAACTCTCACCAGGGGGAGGGCTATGCACTCTGGCTTGGTGGAGATGAGGAGGTAGAGGTTGATCCAAGAAGAGTGCCCAAACTCCCACCAGGGGGAGGGCTATGCACTGCCTGGGGTGAGGTGGATCCAAAAGAGTGCCCAAACTCCCACCAGGGGGAGGGCTATGCACTCTAAGAGGAGAAGAGGAGAAGAAGTGTGCCTTTCCTCTTACCTGGGGTTCTCTAGGGCAAAAGTGTAAAAAAAACCGCCTAAAACCGCCAAAGCCAAACCAGTTCAGCTCCCCATGCGCATGCTCGACAAGGCTGCTCCCGCTTCACGCCCGGCTTACCACGCCAGGACAGTGGTCGCAACGCCAGGTCGAATCCGCGCCACCCGGTCCGACGTCAATCCTCCGCCATAATCCGGCTACGAACTGGTCCTCCAACCTCCCGCGCTGACCCCGGCCACCGATTCAGCCTCCGCCGCGCCGCCACCGACTGAGCGCCCCGTGCTCGGCTGACGGCCCACTTCGGTGCACCAAACTCACCTGATGATCCGCGGCCGCCGGACCCGCGACTGAACCATGGCGCATAGCCAAGACGCCATGAGGCCATGGCGCAGCGGCGCTGGCCAGACGCCAATGCTCGCATCATCGACCAGAATCTCGCGACCACACATACCCATTCCAGACGTTCCAGCATATATGTTATGAAGATATGTTTCTCTCAAATGCATTGATGGATTCTCAAATTTCATTGAAGAATTTGCTATTTGAGTATATATATTTTTGGATCGAGATAATGTCACCCAAAAATAGAACCGATACATCCTAAAATTAATCGATCAAGCACGAAGGCATTTTAAATGCTTCGATCAATCACCGATTTCAACTTATATAAAGACCGCCTCGATGAGACTAAATATCAAGAATACATCATAGTCCGATCCGAGCTCGAATCGATCAAGCTATCGGAGCATGAAAATGGATCCGATCCGCCAAATGGTCACCAAAATCGACATATTTATGATCGAAGGCCACAAGACGAATCCAACGAATCCAAGATCACAATTCACATCATTAAGGCACGGATCATCAAAATACACCATCTCGATCGGGGATCGCGACTGGCCGTCATGGGAGTGGTTGGAGTTTTCCAATTTACAAGGCGCCACTCCCAAAATCTATAAATAGAGCTTCATTCTCATCTTGGGGGACCGAATTTGAAGACTGGAGAGCTCGAGAACCACCTCGACGCGACGACGATCACCACTGCTACCACCCAGGGCTCAAGATGAGAGTTTAGATCGCCTCAGGACTAGAAAAGAAGCCCGCTCCTTTCTCCTCAAGATCAAGAGGTTGCTCCTAAGATCGTTCTCGCCGCTTTGGGAAACTTCTCCCTTGGTTGGAGTTGACCGACATTGTATTTTTTCTACACGGAATATTGTCACCAGAACACCTTCTTCTCCAACTAAGAAAGGACCAGTATCTTTGAACACATAGTGAAAGTTCTACAGACTGGGCAAGGCCCCGTGCTTTTTTTCCTTAACGGTTTTTCCACATATAACCCTTGTGTTCATATCCCCTGCTTGTGTGTTGGATAATTTTTGGGCTACGACGAAGATCTCGCATCTACCGGAATAAAATTCTCTAGCACGCAACAAATATCATCTATTTTTAATTCTTCTTCAAACGTTATGTAATATTCTTCTCATATATTATCTATGAACTTCCAAGGAGTTATCTTCCATATTAGTCATTGTTAGTTAATATAACTCATTAGCATTCCTATAGCTAGAAATCTAATCCTTTTAATTCAAATGCTAATTGATTTTTATTTTTAAAATAAATCTTTTATTAGTCTAAGTTTGATATTTAGTAGAAATTTATCTCTATGAGCCATAGATGGCATATTTTTCCCAATGCTTCATTACTTACGTGTTTGTATACTATTGCGTTTAAAGTTTATATTAATAGTAAAAAATTTCAACTCATTCATCACGATAAAAGAGAAATCAATACAGAGAGCCAAGATTAAAAAACCTTTGTGTACTAATCAAGCTTGTTTTGGAAAGAAGTTTTTTTTTAAAATAAGTATGTTATTAATGTGTTTAACTATTTACGATTAAAGTTTTTTAAAGAAATTACCCGCTTAACGGGTTAGTTTAGGCCAAAGGGTTTAAACACGTCACCCGCAAATGGTGTCTCCTTTATCCCTACCCCTCGACAATTCGACTCTCCGTGAGCATACGACCCATCTCCACTCACATTGGCTCTCAACCTCTCTTGCGATCTCGCCTCCGCCTAATTCTCAATCGACCGAAAGCCACCTCAACCACGAGCCAACAGCATTATCGTAGCCTCCACAGTGAAGGTATGTTTACAAGAATAATTTTTATCTTTATTGTGAGATGTATAAATTATTTAGGTTTAATTTTAAACAAAATGATTTGTGCTTAAGTATGTACAATTTATCATCCAATATTGTAGGTTTGTTGACAAGCATACTTTAGGATGAGTCAAGAGCTCGTATCCTTGATCCTTTTCTATGACGGGCAACTGCTCTTTGATGATCAATTTAATCCAAGTTATATCGGTGGAAGAAATCATCCTATGTGAGTATCACGTCACACAAACTTGGAAGATTTAAAATAGAAAGTGTTGAGATCTCTATACTATGATGTAGAAAATTTTATAGTCAATATAACGTGTCATTTCCCTATTGGCTCGGGATTCATAGCATCTATGGTTTCTAACGATGAAGTTTGTGATATCTATGAAGCTTTCGTCAAACATTGATTCTTTTATAGAAGTGAATCTTTATCGTAGTACTTCATCTGCATTAATTGATGCTATGATATAATATTCCTTTGAATCACATGACTTCACTTTGCCATCAACATCTCTACAATAAAGCCGCAAGGAATCAAAACCAAGCTTAGTAGTTACTTAAAGAAATTTATCTTGTTGATAACCTCATTATGTGTATCTCCAATTTTAATCACGTTAAGGTCATTAAGAACTCAAATGCTTGAAGCACACTTGCATGAGCAACCCACTACATCGAGGTTTTACATGAGTATGAAATAATGAATATCGAATCAAATAATGCAAATGAGAATAGTGATGTTGAGGATGATGTTTTACTTGGACATATTAGTTTATGTGACAACAATGCTAGTCATAACCTCATTAGTAATCATTCTTTAAGGAGTTCTACAAATGAAGATGAAATGATCTGTAATAACGACTATGTCCATGCAAGTATAACCACAAAATTGAGATGTGATGTTGTATTTGATGGTCCATCTGATAGTATAATTTTTTCAGATGATATTGAAGTTCCAGTGGAATTATCTAAAGGTAAGTGCTTCTCAAATAAGAAGGATCTTTAGTTTGTCGTTATTGGTTTGTCAATAAGAAATAATATTCAGTTCCTAACTATTACTTCAAATCAAAATAATTTCATAATTGTTTGTGCACAACATAATAAGCTTAGTAGATCATGTCAATAGTGCATGCATTGTAGCCGAAGCAAGCAATTAGGAGGTGCTTGGAGAATATCAACTCTATGTGCTCCACACACATGCATCAACACTATCACGGGTTCTAGACATTATCAATGTACATCTAAGTCTTATTTCATAATACATTATGAGAACTTAGATATACTTGAAACTGAGAGAGATTATTGGCAGAATTGAATCAAAGTTTAATATTAAAGTGTCTTATATGAAGACATGAGATGTGTGGCATAAGAGTATTAGAGCAATATTTGGGAGTTGGGAGGACTCATACCACTCTCTCAGCCTATACATGGAGTTATGTTCTTTGATGGCACTATTTATAGCTCCAACCACACGGTTTCAAATATTATTTTGGGCATTTGGACCACCAATAGTAGGTTGGGAATTCTCATCCATGAATGAGATATTCCTACTTGGAAAGTATCGTGATACTTTACTCACAACTGTTGGGATTGATGTTAATAATGGGTTATTTCCACTTGCTTTCGCTATCGTTGAATCAAAAAATAATGAGTCATGGTTACGGTTCATTATGTGTATGCACGAGAAGTTTCCAATTATTTCCTCAAGGAATGATTTATGTATAATTTTAGATAAACCCGTGGGTTTGGTATATGGTTGTCGAGACATATTCCTTTTTGCATAGCAATTGGCAAAAAAGAAAACTTCAAAAAAAGAAGAATGAGAATTATAGATGTTGAGTTTATGTAAAACAACATACATGGTCGGTAGTACGGATGACATAAACATCTTCAATCGATATGTGATGAACATAAAAAATGGCGAAGCATACCAATGGTTAGTAGAACGCGATGTTTCTATGTTGTCATTAGTTCGATGGTGGTAAGAGATGATAATATAACCTAATGCTGAATGTTTCAATGGGGTTCTAAAGCGTGCAAGGGGTTTGCTAATTCAAGCCATAATTACAGCCATTTATTATAATGTTGTCGCTTTTTTTTTGAGAGGTATGGCAGTGTAGGTCTGGATGAAAGCACGGATGAATTTTCTTTTTCTCTAAGATCACACGATGTACTAAGTTGGTTTGAACGTGAGGCTAGACACTATCCACAACCGGTCAATATCAATGCTAATGAAGTGCAAGTGTTCGACATGGGATGTAGATCCTTCAGAGTTGACTTTACTATTTATCAGTTATGTATATGTAGCTGTAATAGGACACTAATTTATCATATGCCAAGTGGTCATTCAATTGCTACTTTATCCCATCAAAGATTAAATCATTTGACATGTGTGTCAAGATATAATAGAATGACAATGTATAGGAATACATACGTTGCCAACTTTCATGTTTTGTTGGATCATGGTAATTGGCCAGATTTTGATGAAGAGCGGGGGGGTGATGTATCCATTGCTACCACCCAGCCATAAGATGAGATCAAGAAGACCATGCACAAGTAGATATAAAAATAGTATGGAGTAGAGTCAAAGCGTATGCGACTTATGTTGGTCATTAATGGACATCAGGCCCACAATAAATGTTAGTAAGGATAGTTTACCAAGCTTGCATTTATATAAGTAGAAGGAATTTTCTTAAAGCATATTTTATATGTAATTGATCTAACATATTTCTAACATTATAAAATTTTTGGTGTTATTTTGTTATAGGTATGATGGTAGGAGAGTACTGGGACGCAGAGGAGGAGGTGGGTGACCGACGATGCACTAGACGCACTCTGAGGTCCATCCCAGATTGCCTCCTATGCGACATAGCCACACACCTGAGATGGTATGCATTTAATTATTAATGTTTAATGCATTTTATTTTACCGCTAACTTGATTTTGGCATTAGAAAAGTTTTTTTGCAGGGTACTATTTTGGATGTTGCATTGCATCTACTTATTGAAGGAGTGGCCCATTAGCCTAGGTTTGCATCTACCCTACTTGATAGGGTTATATTGTGTTAGTCATATGCACTGGATCACCACTTGTTGACTACGTTGGTTGGCGGTGGTCTCATCAATACTTTTCACTTAGCTATCCGTGAGATGACTGTTACCTTACAGGACGTTACGATGATTCTGGGCTTGTGTATAGATGGACCTCCAATCACTCGACCTATCATAGTTGGAGAGGGAAGCGAGGAAGGTGATCTGACGAGTTATTGGGTCGATCCTATTAGTGTATATATCATGATCTGAGTGACCCAGCTATCACTTCATCATTCAGGATGGGTCAAGCATATACACAGACATGTATGTCACTAAGGTAGACATTTTATAGGGAGTCATATGGATTTGACGATTTTAGAGTTTACTTACATGTACGCATATGTAATGTTCATCTTGGAGAGTTTCTTACTTAGATACTTCTTGATCGAGGTGCACTTGTAGAATCTACTTTTTATTTGATGATCGGACACATTTAGATTTTAGTTGGAGGAGTAGCCCATTTATATAGAGTCGCATGAATCAGCCAAAGAGAGCCAACATGGCTAGTTGTACATCTCTGCCTGATCAAAGCTAAGGACCATACTAGTTATCAAACTCAAGAAATTAAAATCAAAAGATTTTTTATGTACAAAAGCAGGTCAAAAGAAATCTGCCAGCCTAAACAGCTTAGCAAAATTCTAGAAAATGATACAAGGCTTTGTCCCACCATGATTAGATTCTCAGTTGACTTGGAGGGGAGCTGGATGGTTAAAAAATATATAGAATGTCATAATCATTCGTTGGCAAAGCCTACTGACCTACATCTTCTCAGATCACACAGATGCATTAGCGATGAAAATGCTTCCGTGTTGAAGATAATGACAGAGGCCAGAATTAGAACAATTGATGCATTCAGCTATCTAAGTGAGAAGGTTGGTGGCGTAGAGAATATTGGATTCACAAAAAGAAATTCTTTCAATTTCATTCAGAAAGAGAAAAGATCGAGGATTGTGAATGGTGGTAGTAATGGATTAATACAGTTGTTCAAGGAAAGATAAGCAGCAGACGAGATGTTTGCATGGGATGTACAAGTTGATGAGTCAGATTACTTAGTAAGTTTTTTTTGGAGCAATGGCATGTCTAGGATAGAATATTACTATTTTAGTGATGTAATAATTTTTTATACAAGCTATCAATAATCTTGTTTGTGCCCCTCTTGGAGTGAATCATCACTAGAAAAATGTGTTATTTGAGTAGCCTTTTATAAGAGACGATTGAGTCATTCTCATGGCTATTCAGACATTTCTTCGATTGATGATGACATCCTACAATATTCACCGATCAAGATCGGTTATGATGAGAGCTATCAAATTGTACCGATACTCGCATAGGTTGTGCCAATGGCATATTTCAAAGAAAGCTCCTTCCAAGGTTCACTGCTTTAATAGTAATAAGAGGGTACGAGGGCTATTTTATGCATGCATGAGCAAATGTGACTCAGAGGAAGAGTTTGAAGAATCTTGGTCTGTCATGCTAGAAGAAGGCAATTTGTATGATCATGTTTGGCTGTCTAAGCTTTATAAAATAAGATCCAAATGGTCCACTACATTCAGCAAAGACTCATTCTGCATGGGCATCTTGTCAACACAATGTAGTGAGTCAATGAACAATGTATGCCACATAATCTCTAAACCAACAAGTTCACTCACTAATTATTTCCTGGGGTTGGAGAAGATTATGGAGACATGGCGTCGGAATGAACATGATGAAGACTTCAAGTGTAGCCAATCATTGATTATTCCTGTTGTTGAGACTAGTCCAATTCTAAAATAAGCTGCTATGTTTTATATAAGAAAGTTGTATACTATGTTTGAGGAAGAATGTTTGCATGGAGTTTGAGGCCTATCATTAACTATGTCAGATGACAGCCCCATGGAGTATTTGGTGAGAAACTTAAAGAATAAAAAATTCATCCAAAACATGGATCCATTTCAATGGGACTACTAGATGTAACATGTACTTATAAGAAATTTGAAATGATGGGATTACTTGTGCCCATCAGAGTTTCTTAGTTAGAAGATGCGATTATAAGTATCTTCTCATGCGATGGTCTACCGAGGTAAAGAGGGATATTTACATCGATAGTGCATATAAAATTAGATGTGGAAATGCATAGATGGAAATGCCACTGACATTATTTTCTAGAACCACATTACGATATGCATATCAAATAAGCATCGTAAGGGTAATAATAGAGCTAAGGACTATATGCTTCAATAAAAAAAAATTATACAATGATGTCGACTCTATAATTGGGAATTCTCTTCCAGCTGACAGAGTAAGAAGAAGAAGTCAACCATAGCAGACAAGGGAAAAGACATCTTAAAGGACCCAGTTAAGCAACGTCCAAAGGGTGTTTCTAATGCAAGGCTTAAGGGATATTGGAAGAGATCTAAGAAAGCCAAGAGTAATTCTCTATTTGCCTCTTAATTTTTAGTATTTAAAATATTATTGTTAATCTTCAAACCATCCTATTTTTGTTGTTATAGAAACCAAAGTACAAACTGATAGTGTCGCAGAATGTGTTTCTCACCCATTGCAACACCTTTCTCTATTATGCCAGAGTATTTTTCAGAGGTACGCACAGAATAACACACATCGATGCTGTAAAAAATATTAAATGATACGATGTTCTACCTCAAGAATTCAACTCGAGCTCAACAATCAGTCAGTCGGCTGAAGGGAACACTAAGTTGATGATGGATATTATTAAAGGAAAATATTTCAATGCATGATATCATTTAGTTATGTGTTCTACGACTGTGCAATCATTTCTGAAATACTTTAGAGTCTCCATGATGAGTTTCTTTTACTTAACAAGCACACCAGCAGTCTCACCTATGAGATTCAGTTAGGAGGACTACCTCAGAGTTGCAGCATTAGGATGACTTTCTTCTGCATCAAACTATGCAATCATTTCTTCATTAGGATGACTTTCTTCTTCTAAGCATCTTTATTCTAAATCGTACTATTATTATAAAATTTATCTATTTATATTGAAAATAAATTAATTTATTATGATGTTTGCTGACTAAGATTTACTAATCAATGCACCATATATACTCATACTCTATTTAAGTCAATATTTCAAAGCATCTTTAGCTTAATGGTTTCTGATATAAAAGTCTCACATTTCAGTTTTTATTTAGGGTTTATTAATATTGGTCAATTTTTTGAAGAAACTCAGACTATGTCATAATCAAACATTTGTTCGAATACACTTAGTTTATCTCATATTTGAGTTTATTGTATTGTTTAGTAATCTCTCAGTAATTATGCCCCTATTGCCCATTGTGGAGTACAGTTTACTAGATGAATCAATACTCTCCAGCCCAAGAACTTACATCTTCCAAACAGGCCAAAGAAAGTGGAAAAATGGGCGTAGAGTCCAGTGAGTCAAGAATCTGAGTACATAGAGTACAAAAAGTAGAGAGGGTACATAACTTGCTTGAAACTAGGAAGATCCAAATGGACTTTAATATGGGTCAATTATTTTCTGCTTGGTTTTTTTCATCACTACGCAGTTTGTTGCTCTTAAAGCAGTAGTGCATAGAGTTTACCCCCCTATTATAGACTTTGTAATCCTTAGACTGTGGCAATAAATTTTCTCATATTTTACCAAATTGCAGTTTTTGATTGAGGCATTACATTCAATTATTTTAATATCCTTAGACTATGGCAATAAAATTTCTCATATTTTAATATGGGTCAATTATTTTAAAGAGTTAAGTTTAATAATCGTACCCACTTACATTACATTCACATACTAAGTAGTTCATATTGCTTCTCCTGTATACTTTCAGATTGAGGCATTCTGAATGTGGCTGAGTATAACGTAAATTTTAGATAATGTAAATTTTAACTTCACTTTTTCAGTTGATCCAAATTTAAAATATGATATAATTTGAATATCAAAATTAAGCATATTTTCTCCAAAGTAAAGAAATCATCATTGAAATGTAAATAATATTATATCAACTACCCATGAGTAGAGAAGAGTACACAGAGAGAGTCCAGGAGTCCACGGGAGAGTACAGAGAGTACAGATGCAAAAGAGGGCTCACATGCAAAACTGCTTAGAATACTCATAAAATAGCAACCCAATAGCATCTAACTTGCTTTAAGGTTATAGTGAATAATTCCTCTCCGTCCTACAAAGCAAAAGTGTGATGAGAAAAAATAAGCAAATAATCTATACTATGAGGAGAATACAAAGAGTTAAGCTACAGAACACCTCAAATATTCTTATAGTCAGTCTTCAAACTACCTGCAATGGAATATATAGTACAGGAAGTACAGGAAGTACATAGGGTATAGAAAGATCAGAGAGTCCAGGAGAGTACAGAGAGTATAGATGAAATGCAACGCAGGAAAGCATTCAAGCGTCAACCAAATTGCTGTAGGTGTGCTCTGCTAATAATAAAAGATCCAAACTGCCAAGGATATTGAAAAAAAATAAAAGAAATACCCTGTATAATTATTTCCTACTTATCAAACTTAAAATGTACAGTTCTTAGCTTGGCTTTTTCATTCCCAAACAAAAGATAAGCGTAGAACTTTCAAAAGCAATTCATCTTCTTGACCAATCTTGGTGGTCACCTAGTTAAGTGGGGATTTCTAATTCTTTTCCAAGTACTTGTAGACAAACATCCGTATCATTATCTTGGGTGGCACTCACCATTTCGATTGGCCATTTTGTGGGATCCTCACAAAATTTCAACAAGTAATTTGATCTCAAGTAAGAATAAGGGGTCTAAAAAATAGTTTACAAAACCAAATTGGAAACAACTCTTACAATCTCAAGAAGAATAATTATGGGTTGGTTTGGTAATGAGTCATAAATATGCTTAAATGTAACCGGGTATCCAGTGTTGATTATCTATAATTGGAAGTAAGAGTAGCTCAACCCTTGACACACTGTCTACAATGACATACTGGATGAACATTTTGCTTTCCTTATGTAGGCCATATTTCGCATAGCTCTGTAAGAAAAGAAGAGAATATTTTTAAATTGTAGTTTCCATCTATACAAACAAGGATTGAATCGTAATACCCTGCATATCTGTGGGGTAACTTACCCAGTGCAAGCATGAGATGTACAAATAAGGGACATATAGCCCCGGACAGAGCGAGTACTCCTTGGCCAGTAAGAAGGCGAAGGCATCGGCGGAGAGATCGATCGTTAACTCATCGATCTGCCCTCGTGCAATAATGATATTCCCGTGAATACTGTATCACCCCTGCAAGTGAGAAATATTTTAAAGAGAGCTTAATTAAACGAATAGGTTATTTTATGTGTGAAGGAGTTGATTGAAGATTGACTTACTTGTCCTTGAATCGGGAGCACGACGTGTCAATAAGATGGAGCATCGACTTAGTAACAACTCACGAATGAAAGTCAACAAAATGATGTGCCTCTGCTGGCTGCAATGAAATTACCGACGATGAAAGTTAGTGATGAAGAGATAGATTCATTATGAATTAAGGATCGATCTACTGAGATGATGCATACCTCCGACTGATGCTCCTCGACCACAACGATTGCAGTCTATGGGTCATCGACCTTTATTGGCTCATCTTTGCGAACCTATAAAAACATTTAGTGAAATTTATTTCTATTATCTCAAATTTAGAAGGAAGTAGCTTAATACCTCTGCTGTCGGCTTCTCATCTTGAGTGGAGGCCACCACATCACTTATTCTTGCTCGTGACTTCCTGTAAGTGTGTATGAAGGGGGAACAAATAGCTTTCCTCTTCTCATCATCTTCACACCACACTCAATCGATTAAAGGCTTTGGAGCATCTTCATGTGCGGTGGAGGCCTCCTGATAGCTTCCCCTATGGTTGACTCAACAGGGGCTTCCCTAGTGGAGGCTACCTTAGGGGCTTCCCAAGTGGAAGTATCCACAGAGCAACTTCCCAAGTGAAAGTATCCACAGGGGCAGCAGTTGTAGTTGCCTCCACAGGAGACTCCCCTGTGCTAGCCTCCACAGGGGAAGCTCCTCTGGTAGCCTCCATAGGTGTTGCCCCTGTGACTACCTCCTCAAGAGTTTCCCCTGTGGTGACCTCCTCAGGAACTTCCCCCATAGTAGAGATGGTAGAACCCCGCTGCCCAATAAGAACCTCCTCGATAGTAGTAACCCACAAATCAATCCCATCCATTCTCTCTGTCATTGTTGCTTGAAAAGAAGATACAATATCTTTCAAGTCCCTAAAACCTAAGTATCCTCTCCATAAAGCCTTCCTGGGGTAGTAGTAGAGGGGTTAGATACAGGATGGGGAAAATATCGAGGAGAGATATATGGAGATTAGGTGAACTTAGTGGACTTAGAATGGGGATCCTCGCTAACATGTATTGCATATTGGGCAAGATAAAATGATTCAAGGAGCCAGGTCTCCTCTTCTGATATGTCCTCGAATGAAAGGCAGACCTGTGTTAAATCGATTAAGAAAATGTGATGACTACAGTATAAATAAATATATTCTTATATGAACTAAGTGATATTATTATATTTCACCTGATGTCCTCCTAAACTAGTGAAGGCTTCATCTGGAAACTTTATTTTTGGCCATCGCAGCATACGTGGCTTTGCAAATGGAGATGACGGCCTCTTGATGCTTATGTGCTCAGTGGCCAAGATCCACAATTAATATTTATATAAGTTATCTTCAATGCATCAAATAATACATAACCAAAGATATAGAACATACCATAAGAAGAGTGATAAAGCCACTCATGTACCCGGGTGTCTTCTGGGTATGAATTTTGATGTAATATCATTAAATTGTAAAACTAGGAAGACCCAAATGGCCTCTGCCCAGTTGTATTCAGTAAATTTATCTATGTCATCGGCGTAGACAATCAATTATGATGCCACCCTATAGTTGTGATATACAAAAAAAAAGATTTGACAGTAGAAAATATATGTACAATCCTGGCGTACCATGAAAGCTATCCGCATGCTCAAGCATAGTCTTATAGTCCATCGAACTGACGGTGAGGGTTTTACCATAATACCTTCTCCCCTGTTTGGCATCCCTACAATTCGCAACTTCATGGGGTGAAAGAAATGCCAGTAAAGAAAGCTTGCTTCTGTCCCAAGAAGGCAGATTGAGGTAATGGTTATTGAGTCTTGTTGAATTCCGTGGAGTCTAATGAATTGATGCAGATGAAGCCTCTTTAAAAAGAAAAATGACTTCATCAGTCAATCGTGCTGCAATATTATCGAACACCGTTCTAATGATGGTAGACCTGCATCTCGAAGTTATCCTTTTCATATATATGGTAAACTTCAAAATGAAATGTCAGTTAATGAGAGTACATATGCAAATCACCCATAAGAAACAACCAATCAGACTCCAAATTGTTCCCAATTGATTTGTGATGAACATATTTCCTCCAAACAGGCCAAAGAAACTGGAAAAAAATGGCCTAAATCGTTTGTACTCTCAAGAGAGTACAGAGAGTACAGATGCAGAAATCCCCCATAAACCATCCAAATATCCACCAAATTGCTTCCAATGGAATGTAATGAACATAATCTGAACAACCAGGCCAAGGAAGCTAGAGAAAATATCCACAAAATTATATGTACTTTCAAGAGAGTACAGAGAGTACAGATGCAAAATAACACTAAAAATAACCAAACAGTCTCCAAATTATTCGTGATGGATTGGAATGAACATATTTCCTCCAAACAGACCAAAGCGGAAAAAATGACCAAAAATGCTATGTACTCATGAGTATAGAGAGTACAGATAAAATCTCCTATCCAAACATCCATCAAATTGCTTTTGTTTTGGAATGTAATGAACATAATCAACAAGCCAAAAAAACTAGAAAAATGTCCAAAATCATATGTACTCTCAAGAGAGTACTGAGATCTGAAATAATACTAAAAAAACCAACCAATCGTTCAAATTGTTCACGATGGATTGTAATGAACATTTTTCCTCCAAACATACCAAGAAGCTGGAAAAATGACCAAAATGTTACTCTCATGAGAGTGCGGTGAGTATATGCAAAATATCTCCAAAAACTACTAAAATACATCTTGTTCATTTAAAAAACTCAAATGTTATAAAAAGTTCACATACTGGACGGTGAGAAGAACAGAGAAAATTCTAAATTCATTAAAGTTTGGAAATACAGGTGTAAAAATCTCATGTAGTCGCCTACAATACTTCAATGGAAGTTATTTGCAAGATTTGCTAAATCACTGAGGAAGCGGAGAAAACCATAAATTGTTTTGTAATGAGGAATGTCGAACGACGCCCGTCTCATTTTTCTTCTCCCGCTGTTTGAACGAGGTGGGCCGTGGTCGGGATAAGCGGTCATCACCGTCGGCCTCTCTTTTTTTCTTTTTCTTTTTTTCTTTTTTTTTTTAAAAAAATATGTAATTCTATTTATATTATATATAATATATATATATATATATATATATATATATATATATATATATATATATATATATATATATATATATATATATATATATATATATATATTAGGGAAACCCCATGATGCGGGGGTATTTTATTGCCACAAAAAAAGGGTTACAAGGTCCTTAAAGGGGATAAACTCCGAAACTACTGCTCAAAGAACTAAATATATATATATGTATGTATGTACACTATTATTATTATTTTTAAATTATTTTCAGCAATGAAATACGAAAGAGGGTCAACAATTAGTTACCCAAAAAAATTTATCATAAAAAATATGTATAGATTACAAGAAAAAATTATATTTTTTATTAAAATTTTGAACAAATAATCAACTTCATTCATATAACTTCATATTGCATCATCATGCAGAGTTAGAGAAAGCTCAAATGTAACGAGAGAAGAGCATGAAATTGAGAGGCAAAAGTCTAAGTTTTATTTTGTACTAGCTTTTTGTAAAAATGAAGGATAAGAAAAAAAAATTAAAGATAGACCACCCACTAGTATTCTCAAGATTCTACTTATTTATATATATATATATATATATATATATATATATATATATATATATATATATATATATATATATATAAATGGAGTGACCCCGATCTTATACATTGAGTTTATTATATTGTTCATGTGGTGCTTGCATATTTCTTGTTTTTTTCAATCTTATTCCTGATTATTTTATTTGAAATTCTAGCTTTTTGTTCCTCATTACACATTTTGATGGTTATTGTTTGGATTCTTTTTAAATCTTGAGCTAGTTACGAGTTGTATAGACTATAGATGGTGGTGCTCTCTTGCGCTTCTTATCACACTTTGATTTTATTTAATTTATTATTATTATTATTATTATTATTATTATTATTATTATTATTATTATTATTATTTGTTCTTGTAGGGGATCTTGGTGGCTTGTTTTGGTTGACTTAATCTCATGAGTTGCTAGTTTTATTGATCACATCATGTTATCCTCATGATGTTAAATTTTTCTTTGTTACAATATTATCCTTAATTAAAAGCTATTTAGGGCTCATATCATTTTTTTTATTTTTAAAATTTTGAATTTTATTATAGTTTACTTATATTTCAACATGATATCAAAGATCTTTAATGCATTAAAAATATGTTATTTAATTTATTCATGTTATGGAGTTGATTGTAGGATAGTTATAGCAGTTAATGAGATGATGATGATGGTAGTTGGCAGTGTTAGTCAACAATGGAGGTTGGAGTTACTAGCAATTGAAGTTGGCAACAATAGCTTATAAAGGAGGTGGCAACTGATTGTAATGACAATTATGTTTAGCATTGATTAGTAGTAATAGTTGATTTCAAAAATACTAGAAACTTCTAAAATTGTTTTTAGATTTTGTGGGCTCCGAAAATTCCACCACAAACCTCTTCGATGAAAAGAGTTGTTTATGGTGTCGGTGTAATTTTCGTGCGAGATGGAATAGTAGATAAGACACTACCGAGATTTCGGCCCTCATTTAGTGAGAACTTTAGATGGTTCTTGGTTTCTATAGCAAGCCCTTTATAATTATCCCTCTCAATAGTGAGAGATAACTTCCGATTAAGGCTAGTCATTAGATCGCTGAATGCGTAGCGTATAGTATCATCATGTAAAGTTTTAGAATTTAAGATATAAAATTTATCATTTCAGCTTAAACTGGATGGTTGGGGGAATGATGACATGCCCGATCTAAATCTCATGGTTCCGTCATCCCGGGCAGTCGCATTCCCTAGTCTACTTAATCAGAGGAGGTAGTCGACGCAACATGGCAAAAAGATCTTAATCAGCAACACATGGGTCATGTCGTCCAAGAAATCCTTGTAGACCTGGGGTGATGTTTGTCTAAGGAGATAATCTTAAGTTCACCTTAGCTAACAGAGGGTTGTTTCCCCTATCAAGTATACCATATTATTCACAAATCAAAGGGCTGAGCCATTGGGGAGCATATGGGTTATGATCATGATTGTCATATAATGGAGCCAGATTGGCCAAATCACCCAATCAAAGATCTCTAGTCGTAACTGCTTCATCTATGGAGCCTACTAACCAAGCCATATAGTCAGAGGACACGGGTCACATCCTTACTGACAAGAGATTGATTGAGAGTGAACATAGCAGAACACATGATTTAACGTTGGTTCCTTTGTGAGCTAGAGTTTTCTTAGTCTGTCACTCCTGACAAATAGTTATGGAAAGTGGATAGATTGGATTTGATTTAAGTTTGAATGATAGAATTCATTTAAGCTATTTTAGATTGATATTTGATTTGAGCTAAAAATTTGATTAATTTGCATGCGTTTAAGAGCTTTAGATCGCCAACTCGCTTTAGTTAAGAGAGATTATATCTGTCACCACGTAATCGCTTTTAGATGTTTCACTAATTTGAGACTCTTATTATAGGTTTTTAGGTTTTGTTGACCCGGACCAAGTCTTAAGACTAAACTGGGAAAATAACTCACGCAACATCCTCTCACACTTGAATTTAAGCATTCAGCATTGTGTCGGGTTGTCTATGGAGACAATCTTAAGTCTACCTTAGCTGATAGAGGATTATTTGTCCTATCAAATATGCCCTATGATTCACAACTCAAAGGGCAAAGCCATTGGGGAGCATACGGGCTACGGCCGTGATCGTAATATAATGGAGCCGGACTGGCCAAACCACATGATCAGAGGACTCTGGTCATAATTGCTTCATCTGTGGAGCCTACTGGCCAAGCCACGCAGTTCAGAGGACACGGGTCATGTCCTTACTGGCAAGAGATTGATTGAGAGTGAACATAACAGAACACTTGATTTGAGGTTGACTCCTTTGTGAGCTAGAGTTTTCTTAGTCTGTCACTCCCATCAAATAGTTGTGGAAGGTGCATAGATTGGATTTGATTTAAATTTAAATGATATAATTTCATTTAAGCTATTTTTTATTGATATTTGATATGAGTTAAAAATTTGATTAATTTGCATGTGTTTAAGAGCTTTAGATTACAACTAAGCGAAAGAGGATTATCTACTATTACATGACAAAATCAATTTTTAGATATTTTAATTTGAAAACTCTTATTGTAGGTTTTGGTTTAATTAACCCTAGTCTTAAGACTAAATCGGAAATAATTTTAGATTGATATTTAATTTGAGTTGAAAGTTTGATCAATTTGAATATGTTTAAGAACTTTAGATCCTGTCAACTCTGCTTAGCTACTAATAGAGGATTAGATCTACTATCATATGACAGAATCAGTTTTTTTAGATAATTCAGAGATTTGAAACTCTTATTATAGGTTTTTAGGTTTTGTTAACCCGAATCTAGTCCTAAAACTAAACTGAAAAATAACCTGCGCAGCATCCTCAGACACTTGAACTTAAGTGTTTAGCATAGTATCGGGGCCCATGCATGTGTATAGTAATTTTAGGTAATCTTATGTTTGAATTGTAAGATTGATTTCTGATTTATTTAATTTCAATTTAGCCTACATAGCTTTTTCAGACATTAAAAATTACACTTGAAATGCACATGTGGGTATTCATAGCTTAGTTAATTTCATCTAATTAATGAATTTATTTATCTTGAAAATCATAATTAGGATGAAACTCCTTAATTTTTTATCAAAGGAAGCCCTACGATTTTTTGTAGATTTTGATTTAGTATTGTCTTCTATTTTGTAGATTTTGATTTAGTATCGTCTTCTCCTGCTTGTAAGAGTTGCGATCCTGGCTAAGAAGTTTTGATTTAGATTATAGTTTAACATATTTCTTGCACATAATTTGCTTATTGAGCTTTTTGTAATTTTTTCAACTTGATTATGCTCAATTTACATCAATTTTGATAAGTTATGCCGATTTCAACATTTATTGATTTACCCTCACATATGCTTATTAGCTAGTATAATAGTAACCTCCTTATTCATATAAGAGTTATTAATCTCAATTTGGATTCATCCTTAGATTTTGAGTTTATTGCAAGTTTAATCCCCCAAAATTTCAATTAAGGCTTGTTTAATTTTGAGAAATTTGCAAGAAAAGAGAACTCACTTTGCCGCTTCAATTTAATCTATATAGAGTAGCTATTAGAGTTTGTGCATTTAATATTAGCATCCCCCGAAGTTTGTGAGTTTAATATTAGCTTCCCCAAATTTATGCATTTAATATTCATCTCCGTCAAATTTATGAGTATAATATTCGTCTCCCCATAAATTTGTGATTTTAATATTCGTCTCCCCCAAATTTATAAGTTTAATATTCGCCTCCCGCAAATTTCACTTAGATTTGAAATAAATATTCTATTCTCCCTAAAATTTACTTTAAAGGCTTCCTCCTTTTTCCTTGTTTGGCGCATTTTAGTTTAAACTTAGCTGCAAGTTTTCATATTTAGCGCCCCTAAGTCAGCTCATTTTACCCTCTAATTTTTTAAGTCAAAAGATTTGACGAACTTTTGGCAGCCTCCCGGCATCATCCACGTATAGGGGGATGCATCGGGGGTGTTTTGGCTTGCTAGTACGCCACAGTGTATTACAACACCACAGTCTGTTTTCATCTTGTCGCACCCTGTTGAGCTTGACGAGTTCTTCAAACCTACAAGGATACATACAATGCAATATATAATCATCCCCTCTCTTTTTTTCTAAGTCTGTAAATTAGAGAAAATTTTGGCCTCCCACATCATCGTTGTGGGGTGCATCGGGTGTTTGACTTAATCGATGCCTATCGGGTGTCTTGACACCACAACCAAGTTTTCATCTCGTCACGCCCTGATGAGCACAACGAGGTCTTCAGACGTGCAAGAATACATACAATGTAATATATAATCATTCCTTTTTTTTTCTAAATGTAGAAATTAGACAAAATTTCATGACTCCGATCGTCCATGTATGGGGCAGATCGGATGTGTCTTTACTCTGCATCATTGAGATAATGAGCGATGCTTACGACACCACACCGCCATCTTCATCTGAAGCATAAGGAGGCCTTCAATCACCTGTATATATATATATATATATATATATATATATATATATATATATATATATATATATATATATATATATATATATATATATATATATATATATATATATATATATATATATATATGCAAATATTTCAAATTTCCTCCATTTCAAAGATAGGCCACCTCGAGAGTTTTGATTTGCTCTATGCGCCGATGAGCATAACGAGTGTAAATACCCTAAATCGTCATCACTGATAAACGTGACGAGGTCTTCAAACTACCTCTAGTAGCAGCCTTGTTTGCTCTATTCCACTTTGCATGCTCGTGGGACCAATCGCCATCTTGATGATGTAACAACATCGAGGTTTTCAGTAGCAGAACAACGACAAAATTTTTAAAATAAGCATGTTTAAAAATATAATTAGCAGATTAGGCATTAAAAAAAATTTAAAAGTAGGCACAGTCCTTAAAAAAAAGGGGGAATTTATGTACATAGCACACAATTCTTATGTATTTACATATCTAGATTTTATATCACAATTTTGCTTGGGAAGGGCCTCAACTTTAATTAGTCTTTTTTTAATAAATATCTAAAATTTATATTTAAAATATATTTATTTTTATATACATAAAAAAATAAATTTTATTAAAATTTAATAATCTTTTTTATATAAAATTAAAAAAATTATAATATTTAACGAACAACTCGCCATCTTGATGATGCAACAACATTTAGGTTTTCAGTAGCAGAGCGACACAAAAATTTTAAAATAAGTACGTTTAAAAACATAATTAGCAGATTAGTCATTAAAAAAAATATTAAAAGTAGGTACAGTTGCCCGTTTAACGGACGATTGGTGCTGACTGTCCTGCAGAGTCAACGCCTTTACATACATAGCACACAATTCTTATGTATTTGCATATCTAAATTTTATATCACAATTTTGCTTGGAAGGGCCTCAACTTTAATTAGTCTTTTTTTAATAAATATCTAAAATTTATATTTAAAATATATTTATTTTTATATATATAAAAAAATAAATTTTATTAAAATTTAATAATCTTTTTTATATAAAATTAAAAAAAATTATAATACTTAATGGGCGACTTATGCTGATAGTGTGTTGCTCATTTTTTTAATGCATAATTCGTTAATTATATTTTTAAATGTGCTTATTTTAAAAATTTTGCCAACTCTTTACTGCCTCCACTGCAACTCCAAAACTGGCATGGACGGTGAGTGCAGCTGATCGCTCAAATCAATTCCAACACCATCATGGCTCATTGCTCGGTTAGGGTAAGAAATCTTGAGCTTTGCTTCACAAGCCTGGACGGAAATGTATTGGGGGCGTTCGGTTCATCGCGGAGGAAGCGTTGCATGTGGTCAACGAAGTCCTTGTTCGAGATGAAGTCGTCAGTGACTGTGACATGATCCCTGTCGCCGCCGCCCCAATATTTTAGGAGCTTCGTCATTGTCGGGGGTCCGCCGTACTCGCCTGGGGTCATCCCAGTCGACCACTTCAGCGGTTTCTTCTTTGGGAGTATCACGTGGGTGAGCAGCGGCAATGGCTGCGGAGTGAGGGGAAGTCTGCATCGCCACTAGATGCTGGATTAGCCGCTGACCTCCCGGATGTGATCCATGCTTAGCTTAAAACCATCACCAAGCATTGAGAAGAGGAACTCCTCTAGATCTGTATTACCAATGGCAAGCGGCTTTGTACTGCTGTCTAATAGACTTTGCTCGGCCACATGTTCAGAACCCAATCTTTCAGTTCCAAATTCAGCAATCGGTGATTCAAGCATGTTTGAGTTTCAGTGGATTGGTTATTCTAGATGGTTCATTCAGAGATGAAGTGGGCCGAAAATACGTTTTGCCAATAAAACTAGAAACAGAACCCACTGAAGCACTTACTCTTTTGGGCTTTCTTCCATTAGAAATCTTACCTAATTGACTAGAGTTAACTGGATTTCTCATTCGAGATAATTCATCCAAGTGCTTGAAGCTTGTTCCCCAATCAGAATCATGAAATGAATCTTGTATCTTTTATTAAAGTTGCACAAAATCTCACCAGCCTTTTCAGCATTATGTCCGGCTTTGCTATAGGCAAAGGCAATATCTTCAAGTGAAAAAAAAAAAAAAAAACAGAACAAAAGGTATCAAACAAGGCTTTCAACCGTGTATCATCACTTTCCACAGCACATGATCACTTTCCACAGCACATGAACTTGATGAAGCCATATTCCGGGATTTTCCTTAAACTCAACAAGGGGTTCTAGCACTTCGACAAAACAAAAACCAAATTTTGAGAAGAGCAGGAGAGAGATGACCGTGGACGGTGAGATGAAAACGGGAGAGAACGTCGGCTTGCATGCATCCTGCCGGAGACGCCAATAGAGAGAGAGAGAGAGAGAGAGAGAGAGGCCAGGAGGAGTTATGTAGCTTTTCATGCATGCGGTTTTTGACCAGAAAACCGAGAAGGGGGCTGCGGTTTCCTTTGGAGGGAAAACAATTGCCGGAGAAAGGGAGGGAACCGTTGTTAAAACCGACAGGAAGAGGTCAAGGAAAAATGAAGAAGCGGGAGAAAATAGGGATTATAACTTTTAATTATATATTAATTAATTTTCCTCTCTTTATTCAATAGTTAGCAAGATTTTGAAATCTGAAATTTAAAATTATTGATTATTTTAGAAGGAATTAAATTTAATTAACTTCATATCATATCTCTGAAAATTTTAATTGATTTTAGGGTAAATAAATTGTTAAAATTGTGTCCAATCATATTAAAATAAACACATAATTTTCTTTTATTTTTTGCGGCTCGATTGCGAGCGTTAAAATTTATGCAGAATCTTGTCAAAATCAAACTCGCATAATATGGGTGTCAATTCTAGATAAATTTGACATTTTGGATTCAATGGCAGCTTTGTTTTGATCGGGTCGTTTGATTCAAGCCATTGAATCGGGTCCATTTCATCGCGATCATCTTTTTGACCGCCGATTTTGCTGTCACGAATTAGTACTAAATAGTCTCATTTGATAAAATTTTGATATTTCAAGCCAATGGCGTGATCAATTTCAACGAGGTCGTTTGATACTTGTTGGAACCTCTCAATATGTGATACACGCTTGATGACTCGAGCTGATTGATCATGGTCAATATTTATATCCTAAACAATTTTGATGTCAACATGATGGAAAGTCCATTTAATCGTCATTTGAATTGATTTCAAAGACATATAGTGTATTTCAGTCTCGATTTGCGCGCTAACATTCAATTCATTCGACATTTGTACAAACTCGTACGAATTGAGTGTGGACAGTCTCATTTGGTGGATTTCAAAATTTTGAAGCTAACGGCGTAGTCAATTTTGCGAACGGAGGTCTTTTGGCTTGCATCGACGCCTTCTGACTTCTATATGCGTGCGAGCATGTTGATGACACGAGCGCTTGATCAGTTGATCCTTAAGTTGTGGAGTATTTATATCCTAACCAATTTCAATATTCTGAATGCGATGGTGAAGTTCATTCGTCGATCAAAGGTCATTTGAGTTGATTTCAGTGACATTCGGTGCGTTTCAACTTCAATTTGCGTGCTATCACTTCAAATCACTCGACATTTGCACAGACTTATCCGAATTGAGCGCGGACAATCTCATTTGATAGATTTTGGCGCTGCTAATATAATCAATTTCAGAAATATCGTCTGCTTCTCGATTCGATATGCGTCGACACCCCTTCATATTCGGCTTAATCAATTGATCGTTAGATTTTGTAATATTTATATTTTGATCAATTTCGATATTCTAAACTCAACGACGAAGTCCGTTCGTCGATCATAGGTCATTTTGATTATTTTCGGTGACGTCCAGTGCATTTTGAGCTTCAATTTGCTACCTCGTCAAATTCGATTTGTTTTGATTTATTTACACACATAAAGGTCAGATTTTTAAAAATAACATAATTTATCTTTAAAATAAAAATAAGAATGATTAGAAAATACTAAGAACCTTTGAAAAATGATAGTAAAAATAAAAAAAATAAAATTGTTTCAAACATTTCTTCAATTTCTATAAGGCGTAATTTGGGTGGAGTTTATGTTGATTCTAATCCTCCTTCAGTTCTAGTATTGCCCTCTTCCCTATTTTTATCTCCGCTATAGTTTGCTGTGGTTGGCTGCTTTTATTCTCCTGCAATGATTTTGTTGATGCTGTGACCAGCTTTTCATTTCTATTATTTGACATTTTTTCTATTATTATTTATTCAAGATTCTAAATGAGGTTGAATTTATAATAGATTTTAAGAGGTTTAATATTATTATAAAATTATAATTTACCAATTTCATAATAACAAATTTTGCATGACAATGATTGCTATTATTTAAAGTATGTTTAAATAGTTTATAATTATGAAATCTTAATTTATGTAGAAATTGCCAAATAATTATGATATTTAATACACTTTCTACAAACTAATTAAATATTATGATATTTATATGTAAGTATTGACATAAATAAATTTTAAATGTTGAATGGTGTAATACTTTTAAAAAATATGTTAAAATATATATCATATATCATATTTCGTAAATTTATGATAAGAAATTTGATATTTGAAGATAATAGTATTGTTTATAATTAATATATATTTATGTTTATTTTTGGTAAATTTTGTTTAAACAATAACATGTTAGATATACTAAACTTTATTCTACAATTACATAAATATATATATATATATATATATAGTAAACTAAAAAATAAATATGCTAGAAGACATTGGGGTTCATATATTAATTTATAAAAAATTGAAGAAAAAAAAATTTGAGATTGATTAAAATATTCAAATATATATATTACGATCATATATTTAATTTCAAACTAACCAATTGCCGCTTTAAATATTTCTCATAAAGAGATGAAGGGCATTTTTGTCATTTCCAACTACACTATGAATCTAGACCAATCTAAATTTTAAAAAGCTATTTTTATTCAAACAGGTTATCTCAACATAATTGAACCACAGTTTTTTAGTAAGTACTTTTAAAAGCTATTTTTAGGAATTTCATAAGCTTAGCCAAACGAAGCCTTAATTTTAAAATGGTGTGAGATTACTTCTTGCCCTTCTTGTTTTATTACAATATGCTTAAGAGTTAACTTCAGAAAAAAAAAATCAATGATAATACAAATCATATCAAAGAGTTAACTTCATTCAAATTATTTTTGGGAAAATTTTTAAAATAGGCACAATGTTAATTTTAATTATGCGTTTAGATATAAAAAATTTTTTTTTTAAGAAAATAGGCATAGTCGGTTTGTGGACGATACCAACGCGTCAACGATGTATAAAATCGTCATCAAACCACGAGGGCTAATTAAAATTATTTTTTTTCGTGATTTTAGGAAGCACGCGGAGAGGGAGAGAGAGAGAGAGAGAGAGGAAGCACGCGAAGAGGGAGAGAGAGAGAGATTTTATTAATTTTTTTAATTAATATAATTATTTAAATTATTTAAAATATATAATTTAAAAATATTTTTTATAAAATATTTAATAACTAAATATTTATATATTTAGTTATTTATTTATTTATATATATACAATTAAATATATAATTTAAAAATACTTAGTTTAGTTATTTATATATATATATATATATATTTATTTATTTAATTAGTTATTTATTTATTTAAAATTATTTATTTATTTAAAATATATAATTTGATAAATAAATAAAAAAAATTTAAATTATATAAATATTTAGTTATTTATATATTTATAAAATATTTAGTTATATATATATATATATATATATATATATATATATATATATATATATATATATATATATATATATATATATTGATAATATAACATATACAAAACATGCATAACTACATTTATATTTTGACGGACAGTTTGATTTTTTTTTTTTTTTAACCAATATAAGTAAAATATAACTACATCTTAGGAACTTAAGCCGCCAAAAAAAAAAAAAAAGTAAATTAGAAGAAAGAAAAATCCAGAGAGATAGAGAGAGCGACAGAATTAAAGAATTAAAGAAGCCAATGTGATGGATATTAGTCTTGGCTTGGAAATTAGTTTGGCTCAAATTGAAATCTAATTTAGCCCTCAATTTTTTTTTAAGTTACATGATCTTAATATTTTTGACAATGAACTTATATTATAATTTCTAAGGCTGCAAACTTTTAAATGAGTCAACTTTCTTGAATAATTTTGAGATTCATTAATTTTGCTCCAAACTTGCACTTAATTAATTGAAAGTTTCTGACATCCAACAAGCAAAGATGTATATAAATTCATAATATAACTTCATAGTATTCAAAATATTCATAAGCAATGGCAAAGTCATCATATTTGCCATTTATTCAAACAATATTTAGCAGAATTTATTTGAAAACCCCACAATGCATGCAACATCCGTAATTTTGCTCCGCAGTCCACACTAACATAGTTAACAGAAAGAATTTATTCTTATGTATTTATATATAAATATATAAGAAATTTGTGGTATGTATGTAAATGCTCCTAATTAATAACTTAAATGGACCAAATAATAACATTATTTTCATCATATATGTGGATGCTGGCTCTGCTGATAACGAGACGATAATTCATAGTGCTCTCTCGATTACTGCCACTGGCCCAAACAACATTACCTCCATTATCGATGATAAGGTTTCCATCCTGTTGCAATATCAGGAAACAATTCGAACCCAATCCAGATGTATTTGATGCCCATCTAGGATCAACGTCAGCGAACAAGACGAGGTTACAATCTTCTTGCATTATCAATTTGTAACTAATTACATTAATATCTTCCAGATACATTCCAGAACTCAGCTGGTGCCCTGCATACAAAGTATCGACAGCCAAGGCCGGCGAGGCTAAGAGGCTCATGAAGGCTATTAGGAAGAAGAGGAGGAATGTTGTTGAGCTGAAGTAAGAGGCCATGGCACCTGCTTGAGATTTAATGTACAACTTTGCTCGTTTAGTATGGAAGATGGTTGCTTGTTCTTTCTATATATCTATATATATGTATGTATAAATGATCGTTTACATTTATATTGATATAAATAATGCACATGAAATTAAATTATTTTTAATTGAGCCTTTCAAAAGGTTACTGGCAATACTAGATAAAAATGGGAAAACAGATCATTCTTGTTTTCTTTGTTTAAATTTCTAAACAATGACCTCTTCGATGAAATTTATCATTTACTTTTTTTATTGATTTAAATAATGCACATAAATTTAATTTATTTTTAATTGAGCCTTTTAAAAGGTGACCTCTTCTTCTTCTTATCGTTTAAATTTCTAAACAATGACCTCTTCTTATCGTTTACTCTTTTTATTAATATAAATAATGCCCATCAATTTAAATTACTTTTAATTGATCCTTTCAAAAGGTGACTGACAATACTTCTTATGGATAAAGCTAACTGAGGTCTTTTTCTTATTTTTAAATTTCTAAACAATGACCTCTTCATGAAATTTATTGTTTACTTTTTATTGATATAAACAATGCAAATAAATTTAAATTACTTTTAATTGAGCCTTTCAAAAGGTGACCTCTTCTTCTTCTTATAGTTTAAATTTCTAAACAATGACCTCTTCTTATCATTTATTTATTTTATTGATATAAATAATGCACATGAATTTAAATTATTTTAATTGATCCTTTAAAAGGTGACCTCTTCTTCTTCTTATCGTTTAAATTTCTAAACAATGACCTCTTCTTATCGTTTACTCTTTTTATTGATACAAATAATGCCCATGAATTTAAATTATTTTTAATTGATCCTTTCAAAAGGTGACTAACTTCTTATGGAGGAAAGATCTCTTGTTTTCTTATTGTTTAAATTTCTAAACAATGACCTCTTCTTCTGATGAAATTTATTGTTTACTATTTTATTGATATAAATAATGCACATAAATTTAAATTACTTTTAATTGAGCCTTTCAAAAGGTGACATCTTCTTTTTCTTATCGTTTAAATTTCTAAACAATGACCTCTTCTTATCATTTACTTTTTTTATTGATATAAATAATGCACAAGAAATTTAAATTATTTTTAATTGAGCCTTTCAAAAGGTGACTGGCAATACTAGAGACAGCATTATGGAGGAGATAGATCACTGACCTCTTCTTCTTCTTATCTTTTAAAAGGTGACCTCTTCTTCTTCTTATCGTTTAAATTTCTAAACAATGACCTCTTCTTATCATTTACTTTTTTTATTGATATAAATAATGCACAAGAAATTTAAATTATTTTTAATTGAGCCTTTCAAAAGGTGACTGGCAATACTAGAGACAGCATTATGGAGGAGATAGATCAGCGGGTGAGGTCTTATTTTCTTTTCATTTAAATTTCTAAACAATGGCCTCTTCTTCTGATGAAATTTATCATTTACTTTTTTATTGATATAAATAATGCACATAAATTTAATTTATTTTTAATTGAGCCTTTCAAAAGTTGACCTCTTCTTCTTCTTATCATTTAAATTTCTAAACAATGACCTCTTCTTATCGTTTACTCTTTTTATTGATATAAATAATGCTCATGAATTTAAATTATTTTTAATTGATCCTTTCAAATGGTGACTGACAATACTAGAGACAACATTATGGAGGAAACAGATCAGCGGATGAGGTCTTGTTTTCTTATCGTTTAAATTTCTAAACAATGACCTCTTCTTCTGATGAAGTTTTTTGTTTACTTTTTTATTGATATAAACAATGCAAATAAATTTAAATTACTTTTAATTGAGCCTTTCAAAAGGTGACATCTTCTTCTTCTTATCGTTTAAATTTCTAAACAATGACCTCTTCTTATCATTTACTCTTTTTTTTTGATATAAATAATGCACATGAATTTAAATTTTTTTTGAATTGATCCTTTCAACAGGTGACTGACAATACTAAAGACGGCATTATGGAGGAAACAGATCAGCCGATGATATTGCAAATATCATCATCATACCTCTCAAATTACGTGCCATCAAGTCTCGTACGTAGGTAATTTTGACACTACATTCATCATTTTATTATTTTCCCTCAAATCAATGGAGAGCATCTCTTCAATAATTTAGCAAGCATTATTTAGATTAATTTTGACCCTTTTCGAAGCATTTCAAACTCAACATGCATTTGTATTCACTATCCTTTGATTCTATCGTGCTTGGTTAGCCCATCTTATGGAACTGGATTGGAGGTCAATAATAATATTTTTATTGTGTTTAATTATTAATTCAGAATTAATTTTTATAATATTTTTATTGTGTTTATCCACTAATACAAATTTAATCTCAATTAAAGATAAATATAAGAAACTGATGCCACATGCGTGACATATTTTTATCATATGATATCTTAAATTTATATGACAATACAAAAAATATAAAATGATTACATGTATAGCATGGACATACAAAGATGACAAGTACTGCACAAGCAAGTACTAAATAAAATCTCACACAACTACCATGATCTCCTACCTCAACTCAGCTGCAATCATCCTCTTAGCCACAGCAGCCATTATGAGTCTTATTGCCATGCCGGCTTGGGCTTACAACATTTTTATATTCGAGCAGCTGCTAAGGTCGGGAAAAGTCTCTGATGAATAATGGCTTCATATCTAACATGCAGGAAGATTGTGATCTCATCCTCTTTTATTCTAAAAATTTTATCTGGATGTCAAAGACAAATGGAAGTGGCTTCAATTGCTTCTTAAAGTTGCAACCCGATGAAAATCTTATCATCTATAATAACTATGAAGCTATTTGGTCCACTGATATTAATCAAAATAGCTGAAATATTTATCATCTTATTCTCCAAGCAAGTAGCTCCATCGCCTTGTATGATGAAGAAAATAAGATTATTTGGGCCATCAGTCCCAACTTTAGCAGTTATTGATTATCCTTATGTAGTAATATTATTATAGATGTTGCATAAATAGTGGATTTCAAGTTGATTATCATTAATATTGTTTGAATAAGATGAAAAATTTGATGGCTTTGCGTACGGCTAGGTTTGTTAAAGATAATATGCTATAATATTATGAATTTACATAAGTGTGCATGTTGAATATCAAAAAATTTCATCAAATTATGAAGTTGTTTGATTGGCTGAAAAATGAATGCAGTATAAAAGAATGCAGTGTAAAAGGAAGACAATATAAAAAGTTTACTTTACAGTTGTTTAGTTGAGAGTTTTACGAATTCATGACTCTGCTTTTTTCTGTTTGATAAAAATATCTAATGTAAAGTATTTTGAAGGTTTTGATGCTCGGTGATGACTATGATGGCGACGGCGGGCGGCGGCGGTGGCGGCGTGCGGAGGCAGCAAGCTGGCGGCGGCGGCCGACGGCAATAACGTCCGACCAATGTATTTGGAATTCGCAAGATATGGATGAATTCAAAATACACCAAAAATGATCTATATAATATATTTGAAATACATTATATTATCTTGAAAATTTACTTTATTTCAAGCCAAATATCAAAAAAATTAAAATCTCTATATTTACTTTACATTGTATTCTAAATTCTTTCAACCAAACAGCCCCTAAATATAAGTTCTAAATTAATGAATCCAGAAGTAATAAATTGTATCAATTAAGAATTAGCGGCTGCAACTAAATCATACTATAAATTTATCGCCAAAAGTATTAAAATGATCAAATTTCAAATATGTTAATGGGCGAAGTAAATAATCTGATCCAAACTCGTATAAACAAAGTCATTAAATTATCTTTGATATGCTGTAACTGTGCAGAGCTTGTCAAGACTTTGTTGTCTTCGCAAAACTTCGGCTTTTCACCTCTCAATCTTGAGGCATTCGTATCATTAAACCTGAACTTTCTATCATAGGATGCTTGATTTCTTAAACTAACATATGTTGTGTAAAAAAAATTAAGAGAAGTTAACTATCTGATATGTTTTGTATTATTATTTAAAATTGTCAAATTTCTAAGCCATGATTGAACAAATTGAATTCGGAAATAATATAAATAAAGGCTTGCTACAACATTCATAATATTGTTATAGGACAATAAAAGAAACTTTATCTGAGATAAGAACAGGGAAGAAGGGAATACCTAGAACTAAGGGAGATGGCCATAAACAGAATTAAAAAAATAACCTCCACCAAAATAGCGTTCTATAGAAATTAAATGCATGTATTGAATAAATTTTATTTTGAAATATTTACATGAAAATTAAACGTTAGATATGTATATAAATCCCTCTTTTATTTTTTTTCTTTTTTAGTTTTTAATAGGTTTTCTCTTTAGTTTGTTTTATTTTAAAACTAAAATAAGTTATTTTTATAAATATTCAAAATAACGTTTTTAGTGTTTTGAGATTAAGTTTATATTTTGAATGCCACAATTATCATATCTTAGTTTATGTGTGTGTATAAGAACAGTGTGATATGTATATAAATCCCTCTTTTATTTATTTTTTCTTTTAGTTTTTAATAGGTTTTCTCTTTAGTATGTTTTATTTTAAATCTAAAATAAGTTATTTTTAAGAATATTTAAAATAACTTTTAGTATATAGAGATTAAGTATATATTTCGGATGTCACAAGTATCTTGTCTTAGTTCATGGACTATAGAAGTGAAATGAGTGATTAGATATACGTGAAAGATTCATATGAATACGACATTAAGTTCTTGGGAAACAAGAACTTTAAACTGGTTGGATTCTCATATATTTGTTGACCTTCATATATACCACATGAGTCAAATCGAGCTTATGAGATGAATTTGACTACGGATGCTTGAGCACAAATCGGGGCCAAATCACATCACCAAATCAAATGATATTCGATCGATGAACGAACTTTGTCATTGCGTTCAGAACATCAAAATTGGTCAGAATATAAATATTGTACAATTTAATGATCATCTGATCAAGCGATCGAGCTATCAATATGCCAACGCATATATCGGAGTTGAAAAACTACGATGTTATCCAAACGACCTCCGTTCATAAAATTGATTGCACTTTTAGCTTTGAAATGTTGAAAACTACCAAATGAGAATGTATACGTTGAATTTGGATGAGTCTGTGGAATTGTCGAATGATTGAAAATGACAACGTGCAAATCAGGGTTGAAAAATACTGGACGTCACCAAAATTAGTCGAAATGATCTCTGATTGGCTAATAGACTTTGTCATTGAATTCAGATGCCCCAAATAATATTGTTTTCTTTATCATACAAGAAGATGTTGGCATTCTCTTGGAATATGAGACGATAAGTATTCCAGCTATTTTGACTAGTATTCGTGGCCCAAATAGCTCTATACTTATTGTAGATGATATGATTTTCATAGTATTATAACTTCAAAGTCCATCACTCTTTGATGCCCATATAGGATTTTTGGAATGATAAAGAATGTGATTACAATCTTCTTGCATTACAAAGTCCTTCACTAGAGACTCTCCCGACCTCAATAGTTGGCAGGATTTCAAAGTGTTACGTGCCGAGGCCGGTGAGGATACAAGACTCATATTGGCTATTCTCGATAGGAGGAGAATTGCAGAAAAGCTGAGGCGAGAGATCATGGTAGCTGCTTCGGAGTTAATTCAAGAATTGATTGTTTAGTATGGTGGTTTGAGGTTGTTCATGTTATATATAGAACCTCTTTATACAATTTTTTGTTTATTGCCATGAATAGTGACTGACAATGCTAGAGATAGCACTATGGACAAAACATATCTGTTTCTTGATTGATCAAACTTCTAATTAATGACCTCTTCTTCTGATGGAATTTTTGAAAATGATAAGATATTCTGTTTGGATAATTTTGGATTGAAATTGCAGGTTAAGATTTCCATTGAAATTTAATTCAATATATTTTTAATAACAAGTTATGTTAATTTTTTATATATTTTTCATTGCATATAACAAAATGTCCATCTTCCATATGAAATGAAATGCAACGTATTCATTATGATGATTTGTATGTTGGTAGGTAGCAGCGGAATAGAAAAAAAATCCATTAAAATAAATTAAAATAAGAAGTTCAATTTTTTAAAACAAATAAAAGTAAGCAAAAATAAAATAAAATAAATAAGAAGGGACAATGAGTGAATTTTGGCCATATGGATAGTGTCAGTCTTGGCATCTCGGTGGAGCAAAGAGGTAAAGAGATAGGAGCAGGTGGGAGCTGCTTGGCTTGCAAATGAGCTACGGTTATGAGACCATAAGACGAGAGAGTCATATGGATGAGATTTCTACAAGCTCAGTAGATAGAATGAATAAAGTCATTCACAGCATTAAAACAAATGCATGAACTCGAGATGGGAAATGAGATGTTGCAAATATCATCACCGCACCTTCCAAATTATGTGTCGTCAAGTCTCACATGTTGGTAATTTTGGCACTACATTCATCATTTTAATATTTTCCCTCAAATCAATGGAGACTATCTCTTCAATAATTTAGCAAGCATTATGTGAGCTCCGAAAATTCTCCACCAACTTCTTCGATGAAAAGAGTGTTTTAAATGTCGGTATAATTTTCAGAAGACAGATGGAATAGTATACAAGACACTACCCAGAGATTTCACCCTCATTTTGCGAGAACTTTAGATATGGTTCCAAGTTTCCTATAGACGCAAGCCCCTATAATTAATTACCCCCTCTCAATAAGTGAGAGAGAACTTTCGATTAAGGCTAGTCGTTAGATCTCTTAATGTGTAGCGTATAGTAGCAGCATATGGAGTTTCAGAATTTAGGTTATGAAATTTATTATTTTAACTTAAACCAGATGATTGGGGGAATGATAATGTACCCGATCAAGATCTCATGGTTACGTCATTCCGGGCAGTCGCGGTCCCTAGTCTAGTTAGTCAGAGGAGATAGTCGACCAAACGTGACAGAAGGATCCTCATCAGCAACACATGAGTTACATCGTCCAAGAAATCCTTGTAGAACTAGGGTGGTGTTTGTCTAAAGAGATAATTTTAAGTCTACCTTGGCTAACAAAGGGTTGTTTGACCTATCAAGTATACACTATGATTCACAACTCAAAGGACAAAGTCATTGGGAAGCATACGGGCTACGGTCGTGATCGTAATATAATGGAGCCGAACTGGCCAACCCACTTGATTATAGAACTCTGGTCGTAACTGCTTCAACTGTGGAGCCTACTGACCAAGTTTCACAATCAGAGGACACGGGCACATCTTTATTGGCGAGAGATTGATTGAGAGTGAATATAACAGAACACATGATTTAATATTGATTCTTTTGTGAGTTAGAGTTTTCTAAATTTGTTAGCCCGATAAATAGTTGTGAAAGGTGATTAAATTGAATTTGATTTAAGTTTTTAATGATAAAATTTCATATAAGTAGTTTTAGATTGATGTTAGAAAATTGTATTTAATTTGATAAATATTTTTTATATACAATATATATATATATATATATATATATATATATATATATATCATATATATATATATGCATATTATTCTTAACATACATAAGCATCATATTTGTCATTTTCTTTAGACATTATTAAGGACAATCAACTCGAGACAGTAAAGTGCGTGCAAAATCAATAATATTAATCCACATTAAATATGATTATTAGAATCACAAGCTTTAGATTGAGGCCAAATCATATTTTCTTCTTCGTCTAATATGAAGATATTGCCGCTTGCGTCGAGAATGAGACGATAATTATTCCAGCTTTTTCGATTTGTGTGGTTGGCCCAAACAGCTCCATCATCACTGTAGATAACAAGATTGGCTTAATTTTTAAATTAGGTCTAATTAAAAACTTAATTAGCTAATTAGGCGGTAAAAAAATTTAAAATAGGCTCATTGCGGTCGTAGTGGCTGGCAATTGTCCCATCCATAATTTAGAATTAAAGCGAGCTCGAGCTCTCGGTTTCCTTCGTGTTTTCCCATCGATTCGTGCCGCTCGTGCCGTCGCCAAGATGCGCAGCCGTCTCACAGCCAAGAAAGTTCGCCGCCGGCCAAAGAAGCTCGTTGCCAGCCAAGGAAGCTCGCCGCCGGTGAAGGAGAAGCTCGCAAGGGTTTTTATTAGTTTTTTCCGCCGATTTAGATATTTTTAACCTTAAATGAAAAACAATGTTAGATTTTTATTTTTATGAGTTTAGTTAGTATGTTTAAGCTATTTAGTTTGATTTTCATAGGAAATTTGTGTGAGATCTTATTTTGTATGTGGTGTTTATATTTTTTAGGGAAAGTTAATTTGTGCGCATATTTTTTGTTTGATTAAGTGCATATGTTTAGTTTGGAATGAGATGTCGATCTGATATGTGTATATGTTTGTTTAGTGCATATGATTAATTTGTGTGAGGTATGGGGTTGCTTTAGGATTGCCTAAAAATGATGGTTGAGATGTCAATCTGATAAATACAAAAGAGATTGATAGACTTTAATAAGTGTGCCATCACACAAATTGATTGTTGTGACATTTCAGTATTTTGATTTTATTTGTTATGCTTAAATAATTTGATAATTATGAGAGACATCATGTTGCCTTCTAGGATTGTGTGATTGTTTCAAGATCATGCTCCATTTTGACTTCACCTATTAGGATTGAGTGTGTAGAAAAATGAATGCCTAGGTCATCATAATGCATTTCTTGCACTTTCATCATCAGTTACCTTTAATTTATATTATATTTGAAATATATGGAATTTTAGGATATAAGATAAAATAGATTATAATATTTAGGATATAAAATCTCAATGTATTTTGCAGTCTTCTATATCATCTACTAATCCAATCATTTTTGTGCTTAATAGATAGCAGTTCATTTAGTCTCATCATTGTATTTCTACTGAATTAAAATATGTGCATTGACTAGGTGAGACAAAAGATTACTGGTATTCTTTTATTTTTAGTTAGAAATGAGTTCAGATACTGTCTGTATAGTTTTTTATTATGACGGTGAACTCAGAGTAAACGAAGATTTCATTACAACATATGTTAGTGAGAAAAATCATCCATATATCATGTTAAATATTTCTATTGAATTTTGTAATGGTTCTTGAAATATTTTAATAGCATTTTATGTTATGACCATTTATATGTTGAGGTTTGATTTTTTTTTTTGAACCAATATAAGTAAAATATAACTACATCTTAGGAACTTAAGCCGGCAAAAAAAAAAAAGTCAATTAGAAGAAAGAAAAATCCAGAGAGATAGAGAGAGCGACAGAATTAAAGAATTAAAGAAACCAATGTTGATATGACATTCAAAATTCCCCTAGTCGAAGCATGAATCTTAAGGGCAAAGGCAAGCTGATCCCAAGTCGAAATCAATCAAGATCAAGCACCTGAAACATCGTCGAAAACTTTGGAACATGAATTAAACCTCACGAATGATCATCAAATATAGAGTATTTATAGTCAAATCGAGCATCTCAGCACGAATCTAACAACCCTAAGATCTCACAATTCACCTCATTTGAGCATCCAAATGTTGAAATACATCAAATGATCAAAGGAATATCGGAACCGTCAGATGGGGAGTGGTTTGGATTTTCCATGTATTTATAAGACTGCCACTCCTCCAATCTATAAATAGCCCCTCATATTCCATATGAGAGGACACTTTTTGAGGGCCAAGAAGGAGAGGAGCCCAAGCAAGAAGGAGGAGAGAGCTCGCTCAAGATCCCCGAGCAAGATCGCACCACCGCCCGACGGTCATCAACCACCACTGTCGGCCGCCACCATCACTGACCCTCGCCATCGTCAATCACCTAATCGTTCATTGCATTTCTGCCAGAAGTTGTTCCCTATATTTCGCGAATTGTTCCCCATTTCCACGAAGTTCTACGCGCACCATCACTGCAGCCTAAGTATTACAACCGGTCGTTACATGTTGTTCTTTTCTTGTATACCATCTTGTAATCCCGTTATCGGAAGATTCATGAGGCATATACATAGTGGAACATTTTCTTTGGGCCGTGGTTTTTCCCTCTTTTGAGGTTTTCACGTTAAAACTTCCGAGTTCTCTTGCTCACTCTTTAAATACTGTGTGTCTGGACTAATCAACAAACTAAGTAAACTTTCACTCTACCATCGGTCTTGACGCATAGCTTTGGCGCCGTCAGGATAGACTCCTCAATCATACTTTTTTGCGAACACACATCATGGCCAATAGGCAATCTTACTGCCGGAGCTCTCGCTCTAACTCCCGTCACTCTCGAAACCAATCCTTGAACCAGGGATGTCAAGCTTCCGCCCCACTTCCCCCTAATGGGCATGACCCTATTGGCGAAGGCACGACAGGAATCTCTTTAGAAGAACGTATGTGCCGAATGGAAGAGTCTCAAAATGAGATGATCCGACTTTTACGAGGAACACAACAACCTCCATCACGGCAAACACACCGCCCCCAAGATCGATTATTACCTGCAGGAGGACAATATGCTACTCTCTTAGGAAGTTTCACCACCTCCAAAGTGATCTTGAACTTCTTGACCGCCAGTTCCACCCATCCATCACGTACCACCACGCCAATCCGTTGATTATTAGGTAGCGGCATTCTCACCAAACCACCCATGTTATCGTCGGAATTACAACGCTATGAGAAGAACTCCATCACAAAGACGGAATCATATTTTCTCTCACGGTTATCAAGAGTCTTCCCCTTTGGGCGAAGCTATTCTTGACATCCCATCCCCGTAGGGTTTAAGCTTCAAGCATTGACCCTTATGATGGAGTTCTTGACCCTACGAACACATCGACCATTAGACCATCATGCATATCCGGAGCTCCGACATCTTTGCTTTGTCGTCTTTCCTATTACTCTCAAGGGACAAGCCCGCACTTGGTTCTACTCTCTTCCAAGGGGATCTATCCATACCTTTGATGAACTCGCCAAAATCTTCGTGGAACAGTTCATTGCAAACCGAAGGATCATCAAAGACTCCTCCCATCTCTCCGGCATTCGTCAAAATGAAGGTGAATCACTTAAGGAATACTTCCAAAGGTTTTCCTTAGAAGCTCGCCAAATCCCAGGGGTAGACCCTGAATTATTAAGAGGAGTTTTTCTTGGAGGGCTCCGTCCGGGACCATTTACTCATCGTTAATGCGAGATACAGTCCGCTCATATGCCGACTTGGTTCACCGTGTGGAAGCACAAATCTCTGCCGATGAGGCTATCAATGCCCATATAAGCTCGAGCAATCTAGAAAAGCGTAAGAGTGTCCCAGAATGTCGATCACATCAAAAGAGGCAACAAGGCAACCGGGATCTCCCTCCACGACCCCCATACCAGTGGCGTGAACCACGACCAGAGAAGGAATACTCACCGCTAAATTCATCTCATGTTAACATTCTAATGGCTATTCGAGATAAAGAAATCATCAAATGACCACATCCATTGAAACCAAATTCGGAAAATCAGGAGCAATATTACCACTTTCATCGAAGCCGAGGACATACCACCGAAGCATGCAAGCAACTCAAAGAAGAAATTGAGAGGCTCATTCAGCAAGGATATCTGCGTCGATTTCTGAAAAATCAACCAACTCAAACCAACTCAGCTCCAACTGGGGGGCAACCAACAATCATCACAGAAGCATCAAAACGATCATCCTACAGTTGGGGAGATTGACACGATCGCTGGAGGACCAGTGCTATCTAATCGAATCCTCATCACCGCTTCTGAAGGGCCAGAGTTAAAGAAATCTCGTATCGATCATTCCATCACTTTTAATGATTCAGACTTAGAAGGGGTCCATGTTCCTCATCAAGATCCACTTGTCATCAGCGCGGGGATCGGTGACCCATGCTATAATGTTAAAAGGATTTTGGTTGATAGTGGGAGTTCTGTCGATGTCCTATTTTACTCCACGTTTCTGAGCATGGGCCTCGTTAGGGAAAAGCTCCAACACATTGCGGGTATGCGGGTTTCAACCGCCCGTCTGCAGTAGAAGGGACGATCACTCTTCTTGTTATTCTCGGAGAATTCCCTCGGCAAGTTACTCATTCAATCCAATTTATGGTGGTCAAGTCATACTCGGCCTATAACGCTATATTTGGAAGGCCCCTCCAATCAATCTTTGGTGCAATCACTTCAATATCTCATCTTAAGATGAAATTTCCAACCCCTGTTGGAGTTGGAGTAGTCTGTGGAAATCAACAGGTGGCGCAATCATGTTACCTCAGACAAGCTCGCCAGCCTTCCGGACCTTTAGCATTGAAGATTTTAATTTTTGGATGAAGAAGCACCCACAAAGTATCACCCAGAAGACTTACTCCATTACATTATCGATGACCAACCAACTCTGAGCGGTAGGATCCACCTTTCAAAGGAACAAAGAGAAAACTACGTAGATTTCGTAGAAATCAAGACATCTTAGCACGAGTCCGATATGCTAGGGTTGACCCGATGTGATCATGCACTCCCTCAAGATTAATCCAACATCCAAACCGATCATCCAAGAAGCGGAGCTTTGCACCGTCGCCTTCCGGCTATTGAGCATGAAGTTAACAAGCTCCTTGAAGCGGGACTCATACGAAGTATATTACCCTATATGGCTAGCAAATGTTGTCATGGTTAAGAAAATAAATGGAACATGGAGGATGTGTATGACTACCAAACTTGCCCAAAAGATAGCTTCCCCTTCCCGAATTGACCAATTGAATTGGCTACGTCACGCCATCAAATGCTCAGTTTCTTGGACGCTTACTCCGATTATAACCAAATAAGAATGGACCCAATGGATGAAGAAGCCACATCATTTCAAACATATAAAGGTTTATACTGCTACCAAGTTATGTCGTTCGGGTTAAAAATGCGGGTCTTTATCGGCGTCTTATGAATATGGTTTTCAAAGGCTATTGGGCGACGATGGAAGTATATCGTGGGACGACATGTTGGTAAAAAGCCTGGAAGAATCACAACATATCTCTGACTTAGAAATGTGCTTCAATCTTCTTGGCTATAACATATGGCTCAACCCACCAAATGTGCCTTTGGAGTTACATCGGAAAATTTCTTGGGTTTATGGTAACCCATCAGCGGAATAAAGCCAACCCGAAAAAATTAAGGCTCTCGAGATATGACCCCTCCAAAGAATATCAAGGAAGTTCAACGTCTAAATGGGCCGGATCGTTGCCTATCTCATTTCTTAGCTCATTCTGGGGACAAATACTTGCCATTCTTCAGAATATTAAAAGGAGCGAAAAATAATAATTTTCAATGGTCCGACGAATGTCAATCTGCTTTTGAACAACTAAGAGAGTACTGCATCTCCCCTCTCTTGTAAGCCTATTCAAGGAGAAACATTATACTTATATCTTGCGGCCTCTCCCCACGCAATAAGCTCAGTCTTAATACAGGAAGTAAATGGGATACAACGACCAATTTACTACGTCAGCAAAATACTTTCAGATATAGAAAGTCGTTATCCACTCACGAAGGATGGCATTAGCCCTAGTTTTTTCAGCTCAAAAATTGCGTCCATACTTTCAAGCTCATACTATCGGTGTTTACACTAATCTACCCTTAAGAGCCATCCTACAGAAACCGGAAGTATCTGGAAGATTAATTAAGTGGTCAGTGGAATTGGGAGAATTTGACATTCGTTTTCTACCTCGACCTGACATAAAGTCTCAAATATTAGACTTCATGGAATGCACGCCAACTCCAAATGATATGTCTATCACACGCGTCCTTTATTTCCTCAATGGACTCTCTATGTTGATGGAGCTTGAAATCGGAGGCTGAGTCTTACTTATTTCGCCCCAGTAGAATTCTTTAGAGTATGGACTTTGTTTAAAATTTTCTGCAACTAACAATATGGCTGAACACGAGGCCCTCATCGCAGGGTTGAGACTTCATCGATCATTGCTAAGACTTAATGATCCATCTTGACTCTCGCTTGTCGCCTCAAGTCGAGGGTAACTGATACCCACAACCCTCATTGGCATATACGTCGACTTGGTGAAGTCTCCTTGCCCATCTTAAGGTGCATCAAATCACTCACATACCATGAGAAAAATACTGGAGCAGCCTCGCTAAGCTTGCTATGTCCTCTATCGGAGATCTATTCAAGAGAAAGCATATTGAAGAAATATATTTCCCCAGTATTCAAGGATCGTGGGTAATACAAACGATTGATGAGGTGAAGGAACCCTCATGGATGGACCCCATCATGTCTTTCCTGCAAGAAGGAAGCCTCCCCGAAGACCCTACTGACGCCACTCGCCTCCGAAGACAAGCTGCAAACTTTGTTGTTATTGGAGGTGAACTATATAAACGAGCTTTTTTTGGGCCATACCTCAAGTGTCTTCCACCATCGGAAGGCGACTATCGTAAGAGGTCCACTGGGAATATGTGGAGAACACCTGGGAGGAAGGCTGCCCTTAAAATTATAAGGCAAGGATTCTATTGGCCTACAAGTGAAACAAGATGCCACAGGTTCACCAAAAATGTTGGTTGTGCATTTAAACCTTTTTTGCAAAGATCTTCACATTCAAGCTGCGCATCGTGGGAATTCCACAAACTAGCAGACGGCCAAATAAATGGGATATACTCAGGGTTAAAACCGTCTTGAGGCGGGGCAATGGGTTGATGAGCTTTTTTGTTTCTCACGAGCTTCACGCACTACGCATACCCCCCGGTGAGGCACCATATAACTTGTGTTTTGAGACAAGCTATCATCTGGATGGATATCGAGGTTCAGTCCAAGAGTCTAATTTTTTGATCATGGTAGCAATGAAGAAAAACTTAGCGCACAAGACCTACTCCCAAAACTCGTGACATGGCCTACCGGTTGCTTCTATCAGGGTAGCTCGCCACTTCAATGAAGAGTAAAACCTCGTCGATATCACTGGTGACTTGGTTCTCAAGGCTGAGCAAAGGCCCTCCATAAACTCTCTCACCTCTGGGGATCGTCCATATGTGGTTATAGCAACAGTCAAGCCAGGAACATTCAAGCTCAAGGATCTAGAAGAAAAAACTCTACCTCGAACTTGGAATGCTAAGAATCTCCGAAAATATTATAGTAACTCTTATTGCATAATTATTGCAACTTTTAGTTTATCTCATTTATCACTTCACCCTCGTATACTCGACCCCACTTAATGGGATAGAGACTTTTTATCGCTGTTGTTGTTATTATTGTTGTTGTTGCTGTCATTTTCTCTTGAAGCTCATATCCGTGTCTTATGATTGTATCGTCGAACTTATCAAAGTAAGTGAATTTGTAGCTTTGTTCTAACCAGATATTTTTCTCTTTTTTCCTTTTTCCCCCACTTGAGAAATACGACTCACGTTATATCTCAATCGGAACATGATCAATCCCAAGGGGACTTGATCGAACCTCTTCCATACGGGTTAATGTCATTGAGCAAAAACTCTGACAAATAACCTAGGAAAGGTTAAGAGGTCCTTGGTGGACTTCCCACGACCTCTTCCATACGGGTTAACATCATCGAGTAACACTCTGATGAACAACCTTGGATAGGTCAAAAATCCCCGGTGGATCCAATTCGTACATATTAGCAACGTCAAATGATATTCTGACCAATCACCCCAGATGGGTAAGAACAAGACAAGGGTGTATAAAAATAATAATCATAATAAAAATATACATAGATATCATCAACAGCATTAATACGATACTATAAGAGAGAATCAAGATCCTGATACATGCTAATAACATTACATATAACAAACAACAAAGTAAAAGACACCTACAACTGATACTACATGATATCAACGTCCTCCTCACTACTAAGAGATCCTCCACGGAGCCCACAACTCCTTCATCTTACGAATCGGCGAAGAATCTTAGATGCTTGGCTAGGGAGATATATCCTCAATTCTAGCTCCGGTTTTGCGATGTACCACGGACTCCTTTCGAGAACCATGAAGCCCTCCTCTAAACATTGGCGCTCCAAGTCCTTCACTTCAACATCAAGTAGATGATTACGAGCTTCCTGAACATAGTCTTTAATTGTACCACGATAAGCCAGAGAGTTCTTGAAGTCCTCCACCGCCTTTAAGGAGATTTCATTTGCTTCCGCTTCTGACACTGTACGCTCTTTCTCCAAAAGATGATCTTGTAATTCTTTCTTCTCCACCAAGTACCTTGAGCCTCTTCTCCATCAGTCCTTGCCTCAATTAGCTCATCAGATTAACCTCATGACACAAGAGAAGAGAAGTCGACATGTTGCTAGCTCATCCTACACCCGGTCAGATCCTCCAAAGTCGCCACTTCTTTGGCCTTAGCATTCATCTTTTTGCTCACTCACCTTGATACTTTACCTTCACAAATTCCTTTGTTCCACTCATCTAAGGCAACACCAGATGAGCCATCAATCCGATTGAGTTACCTAAAAAAAAAAAAAAAAATCACCAATGTTACATAAAGAAGAAAGGCAAAAGAAATAAAAATAATGTACCAATTCATCCGCGTTGGCGTCCGTGCATATGTGATTTAATATCTCTTGAATTTGCGGCTTGTAGCGAACTCCCCATCGTGAGTTAAAAGCGTTAAACTCTCGAGAGGCTGAGGCGAGCATCTTCTCCGCAGATATATGATGTGGTCATTTCAGCAAAAGTCTTCATTTTCCGTAAAGATGAATCATTGTTATCAGCATGATTCCGTGACGGGCTTCTCGAGAGAACCCTATGAGGATGAGGAATTACCTCATCACCTTTACTCAACCTCTTCAATGGAAGAGCGTGAGATCTTCCTGGCTAGATGGAAAGACCAACCTTGAACATCCTATCTTCAATTGTATATTTGTCAATGTGACATAACTCATGTTGCAAGCTTCCTACGTCAGGAATATTAAGAGTTGCTAAGATATCATTCTCGATATCGAATGGATCTAGAAGATCATTCAATCTCCCCATCTCTCGTGAAGTCCCCACTCATTCTTCACAAAAAAGAATCCATTGGACCAATTTCTAGATGGATCCGTGAAAATTCTATCCAATTCTTTATAGTCGATAGGAAACGTCCAGCATCACATGTGAATATACACATTACAAGTATTCAATGTTCAAAGTAACACCACGCTCTCAGAAGGTAGTCAAATGACCATTAAAGCTCAAAGCGAGAATTGCGACAAAGCTACATGGTTTTGAAGATCTCAATCAACTCGGGAGCCAAAGGGAATCTCTGAGTCATCTCGAAATAGTAAAGTACCGGCGGAGGTGAATGGGCTCGATCGGACTTTTGGCAATAGCTACCGACTCATTTGGGAAGAAAAATTTTCTGCGGAACACCATTAAGCTATCTGATATGTCAGTGGATGATGGGTCCCTAGTCGCCACACTATGAGTTTTCTTCTGGCCATCACCCTGTAAGAATACATAATAAAAATAATAAAAAAAAATTGAAGAATTTTGTGAAACAGCTCACTCACCTCAATATGCGGGAGCATCTTCTTATTTTGACCTCTCGCTCGCGCACAGTTTGGGATAAAATTCTTCTCCTACGAACTGACGAAAGAAACACATACATATGAAGGGGAGGGGAAAGAAAAGAAGAAGGGATACATATAGAGAGAGAAAGAGAGAAGCTATCCCCCTCTAATAAGGCTATGAAATTACCAGTCAAACTTTCTAAGTCATGCGGACGATGGCTCCTAACGGGTGCTCCCTCGCCATCTTGGCGGTTTTCAACTGCTGAACCGTCCATCCAAGTTGAAAGAAAGCTAATTTTCTACAAGAAAAAGTAGGAACCGTGAACTTTGATCACCTCAGTCGGACGGTCCGGCGAGAGGTTGATACCTCTTCGGAAAATCACCACGACGTATATGCGTGGGCCTTGATCGCCTCAAACCGACGGTCCGACGAGGCGGTTGATACCTCTTCGAGAGGGAACCACGTATGTACCGTGGCGCCGATCGCCTCCCCCGGACGGTCCGACGGGTTGATACCTCTTCGAGGAAAAGCGAACAACGACGTATGTCTGCGGGCGGATCGCCTCAAATAATCCTAACTCAGAAGAGGAGATGGGAAAAGTGTGCCTTTCCTCTTACCCTGGGGTTTTATAGACCCCAGGGATAAAAGGTAAAACCCCAAAACCTTCAAAATCCGCCAAAGCCCGAAAAGACTCTTGGTCGGGCTATCTAGCCCGTGGCTCGCGCTGGCGCAGCAGCCGCCGCGACCGCCCGCTCAGCCGTCCGCCGATCCGGCCGTGATCATCCTCGGCGTGGCGTGGCGTGGCTGGTGACGCCAGCGGTATAGCCCGCGTATTTGGCCTGAATCGCCATGACGTGGCCCATGCGCCATGGTATAGCAGCGTATGATCGCGTGGGCCGCGTAGCCTGACCGCTGACATGGCTCATGGCGGTGGCCGTGACGTGTGAGCGATCGATATGCCATGGCCGCGTACTGAACCGCCTGACGTGGCGACGTGGCAGACGCGACCGGCCAGGCCAGGGCTCATGACGTTCAGTACCATCGCTTCGGCATCCTGCGCCTACCCTTCGTGCCCTCGTCCCGAGCTGAAAACTTCCGTAAGTGTCCGAACAGGTCCATAACCTCAAAATATCACGCCTACGACCTTACATCTACTTCCATAATCAGAATATTGTACTTTTATGAAGATTTATTCTCCCAAAATGTATGATTCATGGACCGCAAGTTTCATTAAAGAATTTGTTGTTTTCAAGTATTTGATGCATATATTTTTGAATGATCAAGATGATGTCATCCAAAAATAGGGGCGATATGACATTCAAAATTCCCTAGTCGAAGCATGAATCTTAAGGCAAGGCAAAAATCCCAAAATCAATCAATCAAGCACACGAAACATCGGAAAATTTGGAACATGAATTAAACCTTTGAATGATCATCAAATATAGAGTATTTATAGTCAAATCGAGCATCTCAATGAGCCGAATCTAACAACCTTAAGATCTCACAATTGACCTCATTTGAGCATTCAAATGTTTACATCAAATGATCAAAAGAATCGAGCGTCAGATGGGAGGAGTGGTTTGGATTTTCCATGTATTTACAAGCGCTCCTCCTCTATAAATAGCCCCTATTCCATATGAGAGGACACTTTGAGGAAGTGAAGGAGCCCAAGCAAGAAGGAGGAGAGCTCAAGCTCGAAGATCCCGAGCAAGATCCCCGCCGACGGTCATCAACCACCGCCGTCATGCAATCCACCCTGGCCGTCGTCAATCACCTAATCATTGCATTTACGCGAAGTTGTTCCCTTCGCGCGAATTTGTTCCTCATTTCCACACGAAGTTCCTACATGATCCACCATCACGCCTACTAGCAGATTACAACGACCGTTGTTACATAGCTGTTGTTCTTTTCTTGTATACCATCTTGTAATCCCGTTATCGAGAAGATTCTGTACTTAGAGACATATACATAGTGGAACATTTTTGCTGGGCCAGGCCCCGTGGTTTTTTCCCTCTTTTCGAGGTTTTCCACGTTAAAACTTCCGAAGTTCTCTCGCTCACTCTTTAAATACCTGTGTGTGTGCTGGACTAATCAACAAAGTTAAGGCGTAAACTTTCACTCTACCGCAACTGGTCTTCCGGCACGCAACAAATGTGATGGATATTAGTCTTGGCTTGGAATTAGTTTGGCTCAAATTGAAATCTAATTTAGCCCTCAATTTTTTTTTAAGTTACATGATCTTAATATTTTTGACAATGAACTTATTAATTTTGAGATTCATTAATTGAAAGGTTATGACGAGAGTTATCGAAATTATATTATCGCATACTCATCATAGGTTGTGCCAATGGCATATTTCAAAGAAAGCTCCTTCTAAGGTTCGCTGCTTTAATAGTAATAAGAGGGTATGAGGGCTATTTTATGCATGCATGAGCAAATGTGACTCAGAGGAAGAGTTTGAAGAAGCTTGGTCAGCCATGCTAGAAGAAGGCAATTTGTATGATCATGCTTGGTTAAGCTTTATAAAATTAGATCCAAGTGGTCCACTGCATTCAGCAAAGACTCATTCTGCATGGGCATCTTGTCAACACAATGTAGTGAGTTAATGAACAATGTATTCCACAAAATCTCTAAACCAACAAGTTCGCTCACTGCTTGTTTCTTGGGGTTGGAGAAGATTATGGAGACATGGCGCCGGAATGAACATGATGAAGACTTCAAGTGTAGCCAGTCATTGATTGTTCTTGTTGTTGAGACCAGTCCAATTCTAAAACAAGCTGCAATATTTTATACAAGAAAGTTGTATACTATGTTTGAGGAAGAATGTTTGCATGGAGTTTGAGGCCTATCATTAACTATGTCAGATGACAGCCCCATGGAGTATTTGGTGAGAAACTTAAAGAATAAAAATTCATCCAAAACATGGACTATCTATTTCAATGGGACTACCTAGATGTAACATGTACTTATAAGAAATTTGAAATGATGGGATTACTTTGTGCCCATTGTATCAGAGTTCTTAGTTAAAAAGATGTAGTGTACATTTCGGATAAGTATCTTCTCATGTGATGGTCTACCAGAGTAAAGAGGAATATTTACATCGATAGTGCATATAGAAAATTAAGAGATGTGGAAGGCACAGATGGAAATGCCACTGGCATTATTTTCCAGAATCACATTAGTCGATATGCATATCAAATAAGCGTCAAGGCACAGGGTAATAATAGAGCTAAAAACTATATGCTTCAATCCTTAAAAAAACTATACGACGATGTCGACTCTATAATAAGTGGAAATTCTCTTCCAGCTGACAGAGCAGCTCAGAAGAAGAAGTCAACCACATCAGACAAGAGAAAATACATCTTAAAGGACCCAGTTAAGCAACGTCCAAAGGGTGTTTCCAACGCAAGGCTTAAGGGATATTGGAAGAGATCCAAGAAAGACAAGAGTAATTCTCTATTTGCCTCTTAATTTTTAGTATTTAAAATATTGATGTTAATCTTCAAACCATCCTATTTTTGTTGTTATAGAAACCAAAGTACAAACTGATAATGTCAGAAGCGTATTTGTCACCCATTCAACACACCTTTCTGTTATGCGAGTGTTTTTTGAGGTACGCAGAATAACACACACATCGATCTTTGTAAAATCATTAAATGATACAATGTTCTACCTCAGAAATTCAACTCGAGCTCAACAATCAGTCAGTCGGCTGAAAGGTACACTAAGTTGATGATGGATATTATTAAAGGAAAATATTTCAATGCATGATATCATTTAATTATGTGTTCTACGACTGTGCAATCATTTCTACAATACTCTAGAGTCTCCAAGATGAGTTTCTTTTTTACTTGAGCACACCGGCGGTCTCACCTGAGATTGGTTGGGAGGGCTCGAGTTCGATTAGGATGACTTTCTTACGCATCGACGCAATTATTTCTTCATTAGGATGACTTTCTTCTTCTAAGCATCTTTATTCTAAATCATACTATTATTATAAAATTTATCTATTTATATTGAAAATGAATTAATTTACTATGATGTTTGATGACTAAGATTTACTAATCAATGCACCATATATACTCATACTCTATTTAAGTCAATATTTCAAAGCATCTTCAGCTTAATGGTTTTTGATATAAAAATCTCACATTTCAGTTTTTATTTAGGGTTTATTAATATTGGTCAATTTTTTGAAGAAACTCTATGTCATAATCAAACATTTGTTGAATACACTTAGTTTATCTCATATTTGAGTTTATTATATTGTTTAGTAATCTCTAATTATGCCAATCTTTATTGTGGAATGAGTTTACTAGATGAATCAGTACTCTCCAGCCCAAGAACTTACATCTTCCAAACAAGCCAAAGAAAGTGGAAAAAAATGGACGTAGAGAGTCCAGCGAGTCTAACGAGTATAGAGAGTATAGAGAGTATAGAGAGTACAGAGAGTACATAGAGTACAGAAAGTAGAGAGGGTACATAACTTGCTTGAAACTAGAAAGGTCCAAATGGACTTTAATATGGGTCAATTATTTTCTGCTTGGTTTTTTTCATCACTACGCAGTTTGTTGCTCTTAAAGCAGTAGTGCATAGAGTTTACCCCCTATTAAGGACTTTGTAATCCTTAGACTGTGGCAATAGAATTTCTTATATTTTATCAAATTGCAGTTTTTGATTGAGGCATCACATTCAATTATTTTTATATCCTTAGACTGTGGTAATAAAATTTCTCATATTTTAATATGGGTCAATTATTTTAAAGAGTTATGTTTAATAATCGTACCCACTTACATTACGTTCACATACTAAGTAGTTCATATTGCTTCTCCTGTATACTTTCAGATTGAGGCATTCTGAATGTGGCTGAGTATAACGTAAATTTTAGATAATGTAAATTTTAACTTCACTTTTTCAGTTGATCCAAATTTAAAATTTGATATAATTTGAATATCAAAGTTAAGCATATTTTCTCCAAAGTAAAGAAATCATCATAGAAACGTAAATAATATTATATCATCTACCCATGAGTAGAGAAGAGTACACAGAGAGTCCAGCGAGTCCAGAGAGTACAGAGAGTACAGATGCAAAAGAGGGTTCACATGCAAAATTGCTCAGAATACTCATAAAAAAGCAACCCAGGAGCATCCAACTTGCTTTAAGGTTATAGTGAAAAATTCCTCTCCGTCTTGCAAAGCAAAAGTGGAGATGGGAAAAAATAAGCAAATAATCTGTACTATGAGGAGAATACAAAGAGTTAAGCTACATAACACCTCAAATATTCTTATAGTCAGTCTTCAAACTACCTGCAATGGAATATATAGTACAGGAAGTACAGGAAGTACATAGGGTATAGAAAGATCAGAGAGTCCAGGAGAGTACAGAGAGTACAGATGAAACACATCACATGAAAGCATTCAAGCATCAATCAAATTGCTGCATGTGTGCTCTGCTAATAATAAAAGATCCAAACTGCCCAAGGATATTGAAAAAAAATAAAAGAAATACCCTGTACAATTATTTCCTACTTATCAAACTTAAAATGTACAATTCTTGGCTTGACTTTTTCATTCCCAAAAAAAAGATAGCGTAAGCGAACTTCGACCTAAAGCAATTCATCTTCTTCGGCCAATCTTGGTGGTCAGCCTAATTAAGTGGGGATTTCCTAATTACTGCCTCCATGTACTTGCAGACAAACATCCTGTAGTCAACGCTGTTATCTTGGACTGGCAGCCCACTCACCATTTCGATTGACCATTTTGTGGGATAGCTCACAAAAGATTGGCCAGCATCTTCAACAAGTAATTTGATCTGAATAGCAAAAAGTTTAGTTAATAAGGGGGTCTAAAAAAATAGTTTATGGAAACCAAATTGGAAACAACTCTTACAATCTCAAGAAGAATGGCCTTATGGGTTGGTTTTGGTAATGAGTCATAAAAATACCAAGCCCCTAGCTTATTATGTCCAACCAGAGTGTCCAGGTCGATTATCTATAATTGGAAGTAAGAGTAGTCAACCCTTGACACTTCTGCGGTGACATCTTTGGATGAACATTTTGCTTTCCTTGTGTAGGCCATATTTCGCATAGCTCTATAAGAAAAGAAGAGAATATTTTTAAATTGTAGTTTTCATCTATACAAACAAGAATTGAATCGTAATACCCTGCATATATGTGGGGTAACTTACTTAGTGCAAGTATGACATGAAAATTGGAATGAACATATTTCCTCCAAACAGACCAAAAAAAATGGAAAAAAATGACCAAAATGTCCTGTACTCTCATGAGAGTATAGAGAGTACAGCTACAGAAATCCCCCAGAAACCATCCAAAAATCCACCAAATTGCTTCCACTAGAATGTAATGAACATAATCTGAACAACCAGGCCAAAGAAACTGGAAAAAATGTTCACAAAATCATATGTACTCTCAAGAGAGTACAGAGAGTATAGATACAAATAACACTAAAAAACCAACCAATCAGCCTTCAAATTGTTCCTGATGGATTGTAATGAACATGTTTCCTCCAAACAGGCCAAAGAAACTGGAAAAAAATGACCAAAATATTTTGTACTCTCATGAGAGTACAGTGAGTACAGATGCAAAACATCTCCAAAAACTACTAAAATACATCTTGTTCATTTAAAGAACTCAAATGTTCTAAAAGGTTCACATACTGGACGGTGAGAAGAACAGAGAAAATCCTAAATTCATTAAAGTTCAGGAATACAGGTGTAAATACCTCATGTAGTCGCCTACAATACTTCAATGGAAGTTATTTGCAAGATTTGCTAAATCACTGAGGAAGCGGAGAAAACCCTAAACTGTTTTGTAACGAGGAATGTCGAGCGGCCGTCTCATTTTCTTCTCCATTTGTTTGAGCGAGGAGATGGTCGGGATAAACAGCGTCGTCACCGTCCATCCAATTACAACGTCGTTAAGCGCTAAAACAGGTAAAAAACCACTGAACACGCGTCGGGCCGATTGGAGTCCGCACGTAAAGCTACGTGCGGACTCCGGACGTAATATTTTCTCGTGGGTGAGGCCTCTTTTTTTTTTCTTTTTTTCTTTTTCTCTCTTTTTTTTAAATATTTAATACCTATTTAAACTTTATATATATATATATATATATATATATATATATATATATATATATATATATATATATATATATATTATTATTATTTTTAATTATTTCCAGCAATGAAATACGAAAGAGGGTCAACAATTAGTTACCCAAAAAAATTTATCATAAAAAATATGTATATATTACAAGAAAAAATTATATTTTTTATTAAAATTTTAAACAAATAATCAACTTCACTCATATAACTTCATATTGCATCATCATGCAGAGTTAGAGAAAGCTCAAATGTAACGGGAGAAGAGCATGAAATTGAGAGGCAAAAGTCTAAGTTTTATTTTGTACTAGCTTTTTGTAAAAATGAAGGATAAGAAAAAAAAATTAAAGATAGACCACCCACTAGTATTCTCAAGATACTACTTATATATATATATATATATATATATATATATATAAATGGAGTGACCCTGATCTTATACATTGAGTTTATTATATTGTTCATGTGGTGCTTGCATATTTCTTGTTTATTTCACTCTTATTCCTGATTATTTTATTTGAAATTCTAGCTTTTTGTTCCTCATTACACATTTTGATGGTTATTGTTTGGATTCTTCTTAAATCTTGAGCTAGTTACGAGTTGTATAGACTATAGATGGTGGTGCTCTCTTGCGCTTCTTATCACACTTTGATTTTATTTAATTTTTATTATTATTATTATTATTATTATTAGTATCATTTTTTCTTGTAGGGGATCTTGGTGGCTTGTTTTGGTTGACTTAATATCATGAGTTGCTAGTTTTATTGATCACATCATGTTATCCTCATGATGTTAAATTTTTCTTTTTTACAATATTATCCTTAATTAAAAGCTATTTAGGGCTCATATCATTTTTTTATTTTTAAAATTTTGAATTTTATTATAGTTTACTTATATTTCAACATGATATCAAAAATCTTTAATGCATTAAAAATATGTTATTTAATTTATTCATGTTATGGAGTTGATTGTAAGATAGTAATAGCAGTTAATGAGATGATGATGATGGTAGTTGGCAGTGTTAGTCAACAATGGAGATTGGAGTTACTAGCAATTGAAGTTGGCAACAATAGGTTATAAAGGAGGTGGCAACTGATTTAAATGACAATTATGTTTAGCATTGATTAGTAGTAATAGTTGTTTTCAAAAATACTAGAAACTTCTAAAATTGTTTTTAGATTTTGTGGGCTCCGAAAATTCCACCACCAATCTCTTCGATGAAAAGAGTTATTTATGGTGTCGGTGTAATTTTCAGGAGGCAGATAGAATAGTAGATAAGACACTACCCAGAGATTTTGTCCTCATTTAGTGAGAACTTTAGATCTGGTTCTAGGTTTCCTATAAGCGTAAGCCTTTATAGTTAATTACCCTCTCAAGTGAGAGAGAACTTAGATTAAGGCTAGTCATTAGATCGCTGAATGTGTAGCGTATAGTAGCATCATGTAGAGTTTTAGAATTTAAGATATGAAATTTATCATTTCAGCTTAAACTGGATGGTTGGGGGATTGATGACATGCCCGATCTAAATCCCATGATTCCATCATCCCGGGCAGTCAGGTTCCCTAGTCTACTTAATCAGAGGAGGTAGTCGACGCAACATGGCAAAAGGATCTTTATCAGCAACACATGGGTTATGTCATCAAGAAATCCTTGTAGACACGGTGATGTTTGTCAGAGACAATCTTAAGTCCACCTAATAGGGTTGTTTGCCTATCAAGTATACATGATTCACAACTCAAAGGCTGGGGAGCATATGGGTTACGATCATGATTTTAATATAATGGAGCCAGACTGGACAAATCACCCAATCAAAGGACTCTAGTCGTAACTGCTTCATCTATGGAGCCTACTAGCCAAGCCATGTAGTCAGAGGACACGGGTCACATTCTTGCTGACAAGAAATTGATTGAGAGTGAACATAGCAAAACACATGATTAACGTTGGCTCCTTTGTGAGCTAGAGTTTTCTTAGTCTGTCACTCCTGACAAATAGTTATGGAAGGTGGATAGATTGGATTTGATTTAAGTTTGAATGATAGAATTTCATTTAAGCTATTTTAGATTGATATTTGATTTGAGCTAAAAATTTGTTTAATTTGCATGCATTTAAGAGCTTTAGATCGTCAACTTTTATTTGTTAAGAGAGGATTAAATATGATGTCACCTGATAGAATCAGTTTTTTAGATGTTTCATTGATTTGAGACTCTTATTATAGGTTTTTAGATTTTGTTGACCGGACTTCTTAAGACTGCAGAAAATAACTCATGCAATATCCTCTCTTGAATTTAAGCATTGTAGTGTGGGTTTTCTATGGAGACAATCTTAAGTCTACCTTAGCTGATAGAGGGTTATTTGTCCTATCAAGTATGCCCTATGATTCACAACTCAAAAGGCAAAGCCATTAGAGAGCATACGGGCTACGGTCGTAATCGTAATATAATGGAGTCGGACTGGCCAAACCACCTGATTAGAGGACTCTAGTGCTTTCATCTGTGGAGCCTCCACAACAGCTGATTAGGAGGACACGTCACGTCCTTGGCAAGAGATTGATTGAGAGTGAACATAACAGAACACTTGATTTAAGGTTGGCTCCTTTGTGAGCTAGAGTTTTCTTAGTCTGTCAGTCCCATCAAATAGTTGTGGAAGGTGCATAGATTAGATTTGATTTAAGTTTAAATGATAGAATTTTATTTAAGCTATTTTTTATTGATATTTGATTTGAGTTATAAATTTGATTAATTTGCATGTGTTTAAGAGTTTTAGATTCTGTCAACTCTATTTAGCAGCTAATAGAGGATTAGATCTACTGTCACATGACAAAATCAATTTTTTAGATATTTCACTGATTTGAAACTCTTATTATAGGTTTTTTTGGTTTAATTAACCCGGACCCAGTCTTAAGACTAAATTGGGAAATAATTTTAGATTGATATTTAATTTGAGTTGAAAGTTTGATCAATTTGAATATGTTTAAGAGCTTTAGATCCTGTCAACTCTGCTTAGCTGCTAACAGATGATTAGATCTACTGTCATATGACAGAATCAGTTTTTTTAGATAATTCACAGATTTGAAACTCTTATTATAGGATTTTAGGTTTTGTTGATCTGAATGTAGTCCTAAAACTAAACTGGAAAATAACCCGCGCAGCATCCTCAGACACTTGAACTTAAGTGTTTAGCATAGTATCGGGGCCCATGCAGGTGTATAGTAATTTTAGGTAATCTTATGTTTGAATTATAAAATTGATTTTTGATTTATTTAATTTCAATTTAGCCTGTGTAGCCTTTTCAGACATTAAAATTTACACTTGAAATCTGTATATCTGAGCACATGTGGGTATTCATAGCTTAGTTAATTTCATCTAATTAACGAATTTTTTGATCTTGAAAATTATAATTAGGATGAAACCCCTTAATTTTTTATCAAAGGAAGCCCTATGATTTTTGTAGATTTTTGATTTAGTATTGTCTTCTATTTTTGTAGATTTTGATTTAGTATCGCTTTCTCTTTGTTTGTACTAAGAGTTGTAGATCCGGTGGCGAAGAATATATTTTGATTTAGATTGTAGTTTAACATATTACTTGCACATAATTTACTTATTGAGCTTTTTGTAATTTTTCCAACTTGATTATGCTCAATTTATATCAATTTTGATAAGTTATGCGATTTCAACATTTGTTGCTTTACATATGCTTATTAGTATAATAGTCACCTCCTTATTCATATAAGAGTTATTAATCTCAATTTGGATTCATCCTTAGATTTTGAGTTTATTGCAAGTTTAATCCCCCAAAATTTAAATTAAGGCTTGTTTAATTTTGAGAAATTTGCAAGAAAAGAGAACTCACTTTGCCGCTTCAATTTAATCTATATAGAGTAGCTATTAGAGTTTGTGCATTTAATATTAGCCTCCCCCAAAATTTGTGAGTTTAATATTAGCTTCCCCAAATTTATGCATTTACTATTCATCTCCATCAAATTTATGAGTTTAATATTCGTCTCCCCATAAATTTGTGATTTTAATATTCGTCTCCCCCAAATTTATAAGTTTAATATTCGCCTCCCCCAAATTTCACTTAGATTTTAAATAAATATTCTATTCTCCCTAAAATTTACTTTAAAGGCTTCCCCCTTTTTCCTTGTTTGACGCATTTTAGTTTAAAATTAGCTGCAAGTTTTCATATTTAGCGCCCCTAAGTCAGCACATTTTACCCTCTCATTTTTTAAGTCAAAAGATTTGACGAACTTTCGGCACCTCAGATCATCCCATATGGGATGCATCGTGTTTTGGCTTTTGTTATGTCCTTTGTCTACACCACACTGTTTTCATCTTGTTGCACCCTGTTGAGCGTGACAAGTTCTTCAAAGCTACAAGGATACATACAATGCAATATATAATCATCCCCTCTTTTTTTTTTCTAAGTCTGTAAATTAGACAATTTCTGACCCTCGACATCATCCTAGAGTAGTTGTTTAATCGGTATGCCTTCTTGGCGTAGCAGTGGTGTCTTCGCGACTACAACCGAAGTTTTCATCTCGTCCATACGATGAGCACAACGAGTCTTGGACACCGCAAGAATACATACAATGTAATATATAATCATCCCTTTTTTTTCTAAATATAGAAATTAGACAAAATTTGACCTCCGTGCATCGTTCATGTATGATGCGTCGGAGTGTTTTGGCTTTCTCAGACGCCGTTGAGCGTGGCGGCTTATTGCACACCTCATCTCGTTGTGCCTTGTTAAGCATAAGGAGGCCTTCAATCACCTGCATATATATATATATATATATATATATATATATGCAAATATTTCAAATTTCGCCTCCATTTCAGCATAGGCGGGCCACCTCTGAGAGTTTTGACTTACTCGGTACGCCCTGATGAGCATAACGAGTGGTGTTTTGAAATACCTCAGCTGAATTTCATGTCATCACGCCCTGATAAACGTGACGAGATCTTCAAACTGCCTCTAGTAGCAGCCTTGTTTGCTCTATTGCACTTTGCCTGCTCTCGACGTGTAGGGACCAATCGCCATCTTGATGATGTAACAACATCGAGGTTTTCAGTAGTAGAGCGACGGCAAAATTTTTAAAATTAGCAAAGGCATTAGTTAAAAAAAAGGGGAATTTACATACATAGCACACAATTCTTACGTATTTACATATCTAGATTTTATATCACAATTTTGCTTGGGAAGGGCCTCAACTTTAATTAGTCTTTTTTTAATAAATATCTAAAATTTATATTTAAAATATATTTATTTTTATATACATAAAAAAATAAATTTTATTAAAATTTAATAAACTTTTTTATATAAAATTAAAAAAATTTAAAATATTTAACGAACAACTCGCCATCTTGATGATGCAACAACATTTAGGTTTTCAGTAGCAGAGCGATGGCACGTTCAAAAATATAATTAACAGATTAGAATTAAAAAAAATTTAAAAATAGGTACAGTTGTCCGTTTAACGGGGCGATTGGTGCCTGCACAGACAACGCCTTTACATACATAGCATACAATTCTAATGTATTTACATATCTAAATTTTATATCACAATTTTGCTCGGAAGGGTCTCAACTTTAATTAGCCTTTTTTTAATAAATATCTAAAATTTATATTTAAAATATATTTATTTTTATATATATAAAAAAATAAATTTTATTAAAATTTAATAATTTTTTTATATAAAATTAAAAAAATTATAATATTTAATGGGCGACTGATAGTGTTGGTACAATCAACGTCAGTCAGTTGCCCATTTTTTTAATACATAATTCGCTAATTATGTTTTGCGGCTGCTCCTGGCTGCCTCCACTGCAACTCCAAAACTGGCATGAGACGGTGAGTGCAGCTGATCGCTCAAATCAATTCCAACACCATCATGGCTCATTGCTCGGTTAGGGTAAGAAATCTTGAGCTTTGCTTCACAAGCCTGGACGGAAATGTATTGGGGGCGTTCGGTTCATCGCGGAGGAAGCGTTGCATGTGGTCAACGAAGTCCTTGTTCGAGATGAAGTCGTCAGTGACTGTGACAAGATCCCTGTCGCCGCCGCCCCAATATTTTAGGAGCTTCGTCATCCTCGGGGGTCCGCCGTACTCGCCTGGGGTCATCCCAGTCGACCACTTCAGCGGTTTCTTCTTTGGGAGTATCACGTGGGTGAGCAGCGGCAATGGCTGCGGAGTGAGGGAGAAGTCTGCATCGCCACTAGATGCTGGATTAGCCGCTGACCTCCCGGATGTGATCCATGCTTAGCTTAAAACCATCACCAAGCATTGAGAAGAGGAACTCCTCTAGATCTGTATTACTAATTGATATCGGCTTTGTACTGCTGTCTAATAGACTTTGCTCGGCCACATGTTCAGAACCCAATCTTTCAGTCCCAAATTCAGCAATCGGTGATTCAAGCATGTTTGAGTTTCAGTGGTTTGGTTATTCTAGATGGTTCATTCAGGGATGAAGTGGGCCGAAAATACGTTTTGCCAATAAAACTAGAAACAGAACCCACTGAAGCACTTACTCTTTTGGGCTTTCTTCCATTAGAAATCTTACCTAATTGACTAGAGTTAACTGGATTTCTCATTCGAGATAATTCATCCAAGTGCTTGAAGCTTGTTCCCCAATCAGAATCATGAAATGAATCTTGTATCTTTTATTAAAGTTGCACAAAATCTAACCAGCCTTTTCAGCATTATGTCCGGCTTTGCTATAGGCAAAGGCAATATCTTCAAGTGAAAAAAAAAAAAACAGAACAAAAGGTATCAAACAAGGCTTTCAACCATGTATCATCACTTTCCACAGCACATGAACTTGATGAAGTCATATCCTGGGATTTTCCTTAAACTCAACAAGGGGTTCTAGCACTTCGACAAAACAAAAACCAAATTTTTAGAAGAGCAGGAGAGAGATGACCATGGACAGTGAGATGAAAACGGGAGAGAACGTCGGCTTGCATGCATCCTGCCGGAGACTCCAATAGAGAGGGAGAGAGAGGGAGAGGCCAGGAGGAGTTACGTAGCTTTTCATGCATGCGGTTTTTGGCCAGAAAACCGAGAAGGGGGCTGCGGTTTGCTTTGGAGGGAAAACAATTGCCGGAGAAAGGGAGGGAACCGTTGTTAAAACCGACAGGAAGAGGTCAAGGAAAAATGAAGAAGCGGAAGAAAATAGGGATTATAACTTTTAATTATATATTAATTAATTTTCTTCTCTTTATTCAATAGTTAGCAAGAATTTGAAATCTGAATTTTAAAATTATTGATTATTTTAGAAGGAATTAAATTTAATTAACTTCATATCATATCTCTGAAAATTTTAATTGATTTTAGGGTAAATAAATTGTTAAAATTGTGTCCAATCATATTAAAATAAACACATAATTTTCCTTTATTTTTGTGCGGCTCAATTGCATTGAGATTTATGCAGAATCTTGCCAAAATCAAACTCGCATAATATGGGTGTCAATTTTAGGTAAATTTGACATTCTAGATTGGTAACGCTTGTTTTTTGATCGGAGGTCGTTTGATTCTAGCATTGAATTAGGTTAATTTCCATTTCAGTAAGCATCACCATTTTCAACGCCGATTTTCACGGATGCTTAATTGAGAATAGTCTCATAAAATTTTGATGTTTGAAGCCAATGGATCAATTTCCGCGAGCGGAGGTTGTTTGATACTGGCCTCGACTTCAATATGCGTCATACGTTGATGACTCGGCACATTGTTGCTCATCAAGTCATGCAATATTTATATTCTAACCAATTTTGATTCTGAACACGATGGCGAAGTCCATTCGCCGATCGGAAGTCATTTAAATTAATTTCAATGATGTATAGTGTATTTCAGCCTCGATTTGCGCGCTACCACTTCAATTCATTCGACATTTGTACAAACTCGTACAAATTGAGTGTGGACAGTCTCATTTGGTAGATTTCAAAATTTTGAAGCTAACGGCGTAGTCAATTTTGCGAACGGAGGTATTTTGGCATCGCCCGACTTCGATATGCGTCGATGTTGATGACTGGCGGATCGGTTGATCCTTAAGTTGTAGTATTTATATCTTAACCAATTTCAATGTTCAACGCGATGGTGAAGTCTGGTCGATCAAAGGTCATTTGAGTTGATTTCGGAGACATTCGGTGTGTTTCAACCTCAATTTCGTCTTCACAAATCACGACATTTGCACTTGTCCAAATTAGCACGACAATCTCATTTGATAGATTTTGGCGTTTGACTAACGACATAATCAATTTCATGAATCGAAGTCGTTGGACATCATCGCTTCGACCGATATGCATATAATGGCACCTTCATAGCTCGAGCACTTAATCGATTGATTGTTAGATTTTGAAATATTTATATTCTGATCAATTTCGATATTCTAAACTCAACGACGAAGTCCGTTCGTCGATCAGAGGTCATTTTGATTATTTTCGGTGACGTCCAGTGCATTTTGAGCTGATTTTTGCGCTGTCACCTCCAAGTCCGTCAATTGATTTGTTGCTTGTCTTGATTTATACATATGGAGGTCAACAGATTTATAAAAAATAACATAATTTATCTTTAAAATAAAAATAAGAATGATTAGAAAATACTAAGAACCTTTGAAAAATGATAATAAAAATAAAAAAATATAATTGTTTCAAACATTTCTTCAATTTCTATAAGGCGTAATTTGGGTGGAGTTTATGTTGATTCTAATCCTCCTTCAGTTCTAGTATTGCCCTCTTCCCTATTTTTATCTCCGCTATAGTTTGCTGTGGTTGGCTGCTTTTATTCTCCTACAATGATTTTGTTGATGCTGTGACTAGCTTTTCATTTCTATTATTTGACATTTTTTCTATTATTATTTGAGATATTTCTGGTTGTTCTACAATGACTTAGAAATCTGATTATTATTATTATAAATCACGTTCGTGTTGCTTTACTTAATTTTAAAATGGTGTGAGATTACTTCTTGCCCTTCTTGTTTTATTACAATATACTTAAGAGTTAACTTCAGAAAAAAATCAATGATAATACAAATCATATCAAAGAGTTAACTTTATTCAAATTATTTTTCTACACAATATGTATTAGTTTAACAAATCAAGTAACTTAAGAGAGAAAATTCAGATTTATTTGGAGTAGCTGCAATAGTTTAAAAAAAAGTGGTGCAGCTTTTGTAGTATAAATCATTGTCTAAAATTATGTTAATTATTATAAATTTTTATTAAAAAAATCAAATCATTATTTTTTAGCTACCATAATATTCAATCAAATCAGATTAAAAAATACAAATTTTATATCATATATTATCTAAAATATAGCTAAATTATTATTTTCAAATAGCTCAACGATATATTTTTATACCACACCACCATCACTCTCCAAACACAACCTTACTTATATGACTTATGAGCATCAAAAAGTTAAGAGAGAAAAGATTGGAGTTTTACAAAAATATTAAAGTCTTGACAAGCTTTACAAATTTACATCACTTCTTTCAATGTAGTAAAAAAAAATAGTTTGGCTCAAATTGAAATCTAATTTAGCCCTCAAATTTTTTTAAGTTACATGATCTTAATATTTTTGACAATGAACTTATATTATAATTTCTAAGGCTGCAAACTTTTAAATGAGTCAACTTTCTTGAATAATTTTGAGATTCATTAATTTTGCTCCAAACTTGCACTTAATTAATTGAAAGTTTCTGACATCCAATAAGCAAAGATGTATATAAATTCATAATATAACTTCATAGTATTCAAAATATTCATAAGCAATGGCAAAGTCATCATATTTGCCATTTATTCAAACAATATTTAGCAGAATTTATTTGAAAACCCCACAATGCATGCAACATCCGTAATTTTGCTCCGCAGTCCACACTAACATAGTTAACAGAAAAATTTACATACATACCCTATTATTCTTATGTATTTATATATCTAATATGTAAACACTTTGAATATTCATATTTCTAACATTTTATTTATGCAAGAAAATATGTATTTTTTTAAGAAGATAATAGTAATTGAAATTTTGATATGACGTTAATAATTTGAGTGTTATATATATATAAATATTCAAATTTCTATGGAGGAAACAGATCAACGGATGAGGTCTTGTTTTCTTTTCATTTAAATTTCTATGCAATGACCTCTTCTTCTTAAGAAATTTATCATTTTCTTTTTAATTGATATAAATAATGCACATAAATTTAATTTATTTTTAATTGAGCCTTTCAAAAGGTGACATCTTCTTCTTCTTATCATTTAAATTTCTAAACAATGACCTCTTCTTATCGCTTTTCTTTTATTGATATAAATAATGCTCATGAATTTAAATTATTTTTAATTGATCCTTTCAACAGGTGATTGACAATACTAGAGACGATATTATGGAGGAAACAGATCAGGGAGTGAGGTCTTGTTTTCTTATTGTTTAAATTTCTAAACAATGACCTCTTCTTCTAATGAAATTTATTGTTAACTATTTTATTGATATAAATAATACACATAAATTTAAATTACGTTTAATTGAGCCTTTCAAAAGACCTCTTCTTCTTCTTATAAATTTCTAAACAATGACCTCTTCTTATAGTTTACTTTTTTTTATTGATATAAATAATGCACATAAATTTAAATTTTTTGAATTGATCCTTTCAAAAGGTGATTGACAATATTAAAACAAGATTATGGAGGAAGCAGATCAGGTGATATTTGCAAATATCATCATATACAAATTAAATCAAGTCTTCGTGTAATTTGACACTACATTCATCATTTTATTATTTTCCCACAAATCAATGGAGAGCATCTCTTCAATAATTTAGCAAGCATTATTTAGATTAATTTTGACCCTTTATCGAAGCATTTCAAACTCAACATGCATTTGTATTCACTGTCCTTTGATTCTATCGTGATTGGTTAGCCCATCTTATGGAACTGGATTGGAGGTCAATAATAATACATGTTTAATTTTTTTTCTTTGAATTTAGAATTAATTTAATTATTAATTCAGAATTAATTTTATAATATTTTTATTGTGTTTATCCACTAATATAAATTTAATCTCAATTAAAGATAAATATAAGAAAGCCATTAAGCGTGACATATTTTTATCATATGATATCATAAATTTATATGACAATACAAAAAAATATAAAATTATTACATGTATAGCATGGACATACAAAGATGACAAGTAAATCTTGAACAAGTACTAAATAAAATCTCACACAACTGCCATGATCCTCCTCACTCTCATTCATTTAGATCCTCTTACATTATGAGTCTTATTGCCTAGCTTACAAATTTTTATATTCAGCTGGTCGGAAAAATCTCGATGAATAATGGCTTCATATTTATCATGCGGAAGATTGTAATCTCATCCTCTTTTATTCTAAAATTCTATCTGGATGTCAAAGACAAATGGAAGTGGCTTCAATTGCTTCTTAAAGTTGCAACCCTGAAAATCTTATCATCTATAATAATTATGAAGTCTGTTTGGGCCACGATATTAATCAAAATAGCTGAAATATTTATCATCTTATTCTCCAAGCAAGTAGCTCCATCGCCTTGTATGATGAAGAAAATAATATTATTTGGGCCATCAGTCCCAACTTTAGCAGTGATATTGATTATCCTTCATATGTAGTAATATTATAGATGTTGCATAAATAGTGTTTTTCAAGTTGATTATCATTAATATTGTTTGAATAAGATAACAAATTTGATGGCTTTGCGTACGGCTAGGTTTGTTAAAGATAATATGCTATAATATTATGAATTTACATAAGTGTGCATGTTGAATATCAAAAAAATTCACCAAATTAAGAAGTTGTTTGATTGGAAAAAATGAATCAGTAAAGAATCGTTGTAAAAGAATCTGATTAAAAAAGTTTACTTCTATTTAGTTGAGTTCTAATTCACTTTTTCGTTTAGTAAAATATCTAATGTAAAGTATTTTGAAGGTTTTGATGCTCGGTGATGATTATGATGGCGACGGCTGGCGGCGGCGGTGGCGGCGAAGCGGGCGATTACGAGCGACGGCCAACGGCAACCTCGATGTATTTGAATTACCGATTTAAATTCAAATACCAAAATGAGCTATATAATGTATTTGAAATACATTATATTATCTTGAAAATTTACTTTATTTCAAACCAAATAAAAAGTTAAAATCTCATATTTTTTCTTTGTATTCTAAATTCTTTCAACCAAATAGCCCCTAAGTATAAGTTCTAAATTAATGAATCCAGAAGTAATAAATTGTATCAATTAAGAATTAGCGGCTGCAACTAAATCATACTATAAATTTATCGCCAAAAGTATTAAAATTATCAAATTTCAAATATGTTAATGGGCGAAGTAAATAATCTGATCCAAACTCGTATAGACAAATTCATTAAATTATCTTTGATATGCTGTGCAGAGCTTGTCAAGACTTTGTTGTCTTCGCAAAACTTCGGCTTTTCACCTCTCAATCTTGAGGCATTCGTATCATTAAACCTGAACTTTCTATCATAGGATGCTTGATTTCTTAAACTAACATATGTTGTGTAAAAAAAATTAAGAGAAGTTAACTGTTTGATATGTTTTGTATTATTATTTAAAATAGTCAAATTTCTAAGCCATGATTGAACAAATTGACTTCGGAAATAATATAAATAAAGGCTTGCTACAACATTCATAATATTGTTATAGGACAATAAAAGAAACTTTATCTGAGATAAGAACAGGGAAGAAGGGAATACCTAGAACTAAGGGAGATGGCCATAAACAGAATTAAAAAATAACCTCCACCAAAATAGCGTTCTATAGAAATTAAATGCATGTATTGAATAAATTTTATTTTGAAATATTTACATGAAAATTAAACGTTAGATATGTATATAAATCCCTCTTTTATTTTTTTTTTTATTTTTTTAGTTTTTAATAGGTTTTCTCTTTAGTTTGTTTTATTTTAAAACTAAAATAAGTTATTTTTATAAATATTCAAAATAACTTTTTTAGTGTTTTGAGATTAAGTTTATATTTTGAATGCCACAATTATCATATCTTAGTTTATGTGTGTGTATAAGAACAGTGTGATATGTATATAAATCCCTCTTTTATTTATTTTTTCTTTTAGTTTTAATAGGTTTTCTCTTTAGTATGTTTTATTTTAAATCTAAAATAAGTTATTTTTTAAGAATATTTAAAATAACTTCTAGTGTATAGAGATTAAGTTTATATTTCGGATGTCACAAGTATCTTGTCTTAGTTCATGGACTATAGAAGTGAAATGAGTGATTAGATATACGTGAAAGATTCATATGAATACATTAAGTTCTTGGGAAACAAGAACTTTAAACTGGTTGATTCTCATATTTTGTTGACCTTCATATATACCACATGAGTCAAATCGAGCTTATGAGATGAATTTGATCATTCTGATGCTTGCACAAATCGAGCCGAGATGCACCAAACATCACCCAAATCGCCCAAATGACCTTCAATCGATGAACGGACTTTTCCATTGGCTCGTAACATCAAAATTGGTCAGAATATAAATATTGTACAATCTAATGATTGACCGATCAAGCGATCGAGCTATCAATGTGTCAACGCCAGATATCGGAGTCAAAACTACGATGTTGTCCAAACCATCCATTCATAAAATTGATTGCACTTTTAGCTTTGAAATGTTGAAAACTACCAAATGAGAATGTATACGTTGAATTTGGATAAGTCTGTGGAATTGTCGAATGATTGAAAATGACAACGCGTAAATCGTGTTGAAAACACCTGACGCCACCAAAATTAGTGAAATGATCTCTCGAATAATAGACTTTGTCATTGAATTCAAAACATCAAAATTAGTCAAAATATAAATATTGCACAACTTAATGATCAACCGATCGAGCGATCAAGTCGTCAACGCACCTGCGCACATATCGAGGTCAAGAGGCATCGACTTAAACAAAATGACATCTCTTCATGAAATTAATTGTGGCATTAATTTTGAAACATCGAAATCTATCAAGTGAGACTATTCGCACTCAATTCGGATGAGTCAGCATGAATGTCAAGTGATTGGAAGCGGCGATGCACATTTTTTAATCTGAAATCTACATTTGATGCCGACTAACCAACCTCGATTGTGAAACGAAGCCCAAACATCGAATAACTTAGATTGACATATATGCTAACCATATAATGTTGTCATAAAATTCAAAATAAGATTGATTAAACACTTAGAAAATTAGCCTATTTATACCTAATAACCTAAAATAACCTCTAATTTCTTCATCCAGAAAAACATTTGAGCGATCTCACGCAAGCTCCTTTCATTCGACATTTGGTCGATCCTTCTCAACTACAAGCTCTATTCGAACTCCCTTGTTTGAATCCCTCTTCCGCTCCACCGATCCTCTACAAGCAACCGCCAACCGCACGTTCAAGCACGATTTGTCCTCTTCACCCATTCCACAAGATGAGAATGACCATTTCTGGATGGAAGAGCATGATGCGCTTGTCAAAGCTAGGCTCCAAGCATAAAAAAATTTAGAAGTATTCCGAGCGAGGACGTCAAAAGCATTTGATCATAAAGTACGTCCTTGAGCTTTTTAAGGAAGAGAATTAGTCATGGTGCTGAGAATACCTATTATTCCTCATCATCATTACAAGTGTAAGCTTTGCTTGGAAATTTTTTGGTAACACAAGAATGCATTTTCAAAATGAAGCAAAAATTCCTTATTAGATAGGGGCATTTTGTAAATATTATAGCAAAATATCACGCTTTCCTTATAAAATAGGAGCCTTTCTATTGTATTTGGGATGACATCATGCCTAAGGTCGAGATCCCCATATACATATTCAAATTATGTTTTCAAAATTTACAAGTCTCAAAGTCTTAGTGACTAAAAAGAGAAATATTCAAGTCTGCAAAATTTAACAAATCAAGTTGGAAACACGTCTTCCATCCATACATCAAATCTAGGGCTTGAGCGGGTGCATAAGGTTGGACTCAACATGCCTAAATATGAAGTCATTGATAGGTCTACTTACTCACAAAGGCAGAAGAGATCCCCATCTTGTTAGCCCAATGATAAATTCATCCATCAATTGCTTAAGTCCAAGACTCTAGTGGGTGCATAAGGTTGGACTCAACATGCAAATATGGCGAAGTCATTGACTGTGTTGCTTACTCAATATGCCATAAAGGCTGCTGTAAGTGATCCTCCTACTTTGTTTGCTTAAAGACAAGAGCATTTAAATCTCCAAATCCATTCAACTTGGTGAGTTCAAGTGGCCTAAACTAGGAGATCATCCCTAATAGTTGTAAGATCATTTCCAAAATCCAACAAAAATGTATCATCACTCAAAAAGGCACTAAGTTGAGTTTGGTATCAATGAAAAATATGAAATCTTAACACTCCTTCAACAAGTCTATTAAAAAGAAAGCAAAGTCCAAAGGAAATTTTTCTTCAGTAATTCCAAACAAGCAAAAAAAAGGGACCGAAGAAGTCATCCCAATGTTCATACAAGGCCAAAGGCTGAACTAAGGGAGTTATGTCATCAATATGTCTGTTGCGCGCAAAGCACGAGACTGATAACTCTTCACCATTGACTCAACACAAGTTCTGAGGGCTAGGTTGTCAGTAGACGTCTTTCTATAAGCTCGCAAAAATAGAAAGCTAAGGCTGAAGATAATTTGTATCACTTGACAAGTCTTCAAGACAATTCATGACTTTCCTCCATCAAATCAATCAAGGCACGAAGGCAGGATAGAAGGAAATATAAGAAACAAATCCTCGTGAAAAGTCTTCAACAAGTCCATCAAAGCACCATGCATAGGACCGAAGATGTTCTCATCCCGCCAACAAGTCATCAACTCCATCAAGTCCACTAAGGCACGAAACTAGGAATGGAGGAAAATACAAATTTTAAATTTTGAGATTGAATCTTCAATAAGTCCATCAAACCACAAAGCACAGGACAGAAGACATTCTCATCTCATCATAAATGTCACCCAAACACCATTCATTTGCCAAACGATTACTCCAATACATCAAAATGATGAAAATTACTAATGGGAATCTGGTTCGATGAACCAATCAATTTAATAAAATGACGGTGATGGATGCACATAAAAGGGAATTGAATTGCATCGACCACAATTGAGGCCATAGAAATGGTGACCATATGAAAAATAAATCGATCGATAGATTTGGAGTTGGAAATAGATTAAATGAACATTCATATGATCAATTCACTAACATACAATTAGGGCCAAATCTCGGTAGTGTCTTATCTACTATTCCATCTGCTTTTAAAAATTTAATTAACATTAAATAATGCCCTCTTTGTCAAAAAGTCGGTGACAAATTTTTGGATCTCAAAATTTTAGAAGGGCATCCCTTGGTCAGGCCCATCAAAATTTTAGATCAAAAGAAAATAATACAAGGAGACAAGCCAACCACAAGTCTAGTACAATGGGATGGTATTAACAAAGAGGCTTCGTGGGTTGCAACTAAGGAATTCCAGGGAACTTTTCCTGACTTTGACCTTGAGGACAAGGTCAATGTGTGTGTGTGTGGGGTAATGATATGAACCAAATACAGATAAAAATAAGCAAAAGGAACAAAATCCCAAATTGGCTAAAGATTATACTAAAAATTAGAAGTTACAAGAAGCAAAGTCAGAAGATAAAATAAAGACAGACTAATAATAGACAAAGCTATAAATAGGCTCGATCAACAATATATGAGAAATTACGATACAAGACTAAAATCACAAGATAAACCTTCAATAAGTTAACCACATAACACTCTGAGATGGTAGGAATAGCAGTATTTGCTCTTCAGGAATAAATCACGTAATAATATCGAGGCAGCCATTCCAACTTCAAGCAGCAACAATAACTCTACAGCGGATCGCTTCAAGAAACAACAGTGGCGAATATGAAAGAAAGCCAACTTAGTCAAAAGCAGAAAGAGATCAACAAAGCATACTTGAAATAGCGGCTCAACAGAAGGAAAATTCTTGATATGTGTAAAGAAGTCTTAGATCTAGGATAATAAAGAAAGTAGAGAGTATAAATAGAGTTAGGAGGAACAAACAGGGGATGTAATCAATATTTCTGAAAAGAAACTTCTCTTCCTCTACTCCTTCTTCTTCTTCTTCTTCCTCTTGCATTTCTTTCTGGTGTGCTCACCGGAAACCCCATCTTCTCCGGCAGGAACCCTAGCATTCCCCTCTGCATTCTCGGCGTCTCCTCCTCTGCAGGTGTTTTCGACCCTCGAGCGTCGAATCCGAAATAACCTCTTTTCAATTCCTTCCCGAAGCTATATCTAACGGCGAAAGAAAAGCAAAGCGTACTATAAGCGGTTGAGATCCAATCTCCGGTTAAAGTGCGGGATAGATCGAATGGTGATTTTAAACCGCGGATCCAACGGTTAAGCGAGCGATTTTATCCTTAGATCAACGGCTCAGATAGAACCCAGATCAAATTGGATCCTATCACCCTCCCTCTCCCCACCGGTGGGGCGGTGTTGGTCTCGTCTGCGAGATGAATCCACGATTGTTCGTGAGGCCTCCGTCTCAGCCCTCGGAAAATCCCCCCTTGTTTCTGGGTCCATGGAAGCGTCGCTTTTCAATCCTACTTCACTTTGAAGCGAAGGACCGGCTCGAATCCGCATCCGCGACACCGACCGGTAGGTGGGAATACGCCAGTCATCCCATTGAGGCGCTTCCCAGCGAAATAGAGCAACAGCGGCCGTAGTACGTCCGGGCGGTTGTGACCTCATCCCACCCTCACGAGAATCTCTCCCTTCTCCTTGCCATCACCGCTCCACCGGAGGTCCTCTTTCACGAATGGCCACGACCTTTTCTTCAAAGATCGCTATTAAGAGATCTCTGTCCCCGGCGTGAGCCAATCTGCTGACCTCAGTGAGCACCAAATCAACATTTATTTCGTTCCGTGAGACGACATTGTAGCATAGACATAGCGGCCAAGTTTCGAATGTGAATCTTTGTGTTTGGCAAAGGTTTTACTTAAGTTTTAGACTGCTAAATTCAGTAAATCCTGCTAAACATAAAAAATAAATTTACTAAATTCTAGATTTTATAAATCCTGCTAAATCCAGCAAATGGGTTAAATCCTCTTAAATCCCAAATTTAGTACATCCCTTACATTTAGAGAAACTGGAGAGAGAGAGATAGAGAGAGAGAGAGAGAGAGAGAGAGAGAGAGAAAAAAAAGAAATTTTAGTTTTAAAACAAATTTATATATATAACACACAAATTTTATATATTTATATATCTAATATTTAAAATTTAATATTTATAAATATAATATATTTTCTATACTTCAAAGTTGAATTTTACTTTAAACAAATTAATAAAAGAGTATTTTTATTGTAATAATAAAAATTTAAGTATTATATATATAAATATTTATATTTAAGTGTTAGATATATAAATATAGAAGAATTATTGTGTTATGTATGTAAATATTCTTTTTCTTTAATCTTTTAAAAAAATCTTAATTTTAAATAATTCATTTAATTCCTATTTTTCTTAATCAAAATACTGTGATAAAATTAATTTTAATTTAATATTATTAATTATTTATTAATATGTAATTATAAATTAATTATAAATTATTAATTATGATTATTAATTAGATTTAAGTAATTTTAGTTAATATAATAGTTGATAGTTTTAAATTTAATTTAACTTTATTTAAATTGATTTAATAAAATATTATTTAAGATTAACTTATAAGTTATTAAAATTAAATTATAATTTAGTAAATATAATTATAATTTTTATAAATTTGAGAGTTAATTAATTGAAAATTTGAAAAAGAATTAGTACGATTTTATCTCTTCACATGCCTTAATATAGTTTTATTCTAAGATATTAATCTATTAATAGAATTTAATAGTTATAAATTTTAATTAATTAATAGTTAATATTAATACATAGTATTTTAAATTAATATTAAAACTATTAATTGATTAATTAATATATATTTAAGTTAATTTTAATTATGTACTATTAATGACTTATTGATTAAAAAAACTTTTAAATCTTAGCAAACAAATCTTCAAATAACTTATCAAACATATCTCAGATTTAATTTAACTAATCCGTTATCAAATTTTTTTCAGGATTTAACTGCTTAAGATTTACTAAATTAAATTCAAATATATTGAATTTATTAAATCTTACTTGAAATAAATCAAATCTGTTATCAAATATCTAGTTCACATCCATTCTACATGGACGTCAGTTCACCGACGGGAGCAATGCATGGCGTACTATTGCTTAATAGCAATAGGATGGATGTAGTTTTATGGGGGGAGCTATATTTCCTACAAAGGGATTGGCGAAGTTTTGGATTTCTACTTCTTCTCCGGACCAACGCCGGTGGCTGTTATGGATCAGTACATGGAGCTCACTAGAAGGCCAGAGCTAATGCCTTACTGGTCTTTTGGATTTAACCAATGCCGCTATGGCTACAAAAACTATGCCAAACTGGAAGAAGTCGTCGCCGGCTATGCTAAGGCTGGAATCCCTCTCTCCGTCATGTGGTTAGACATCGACTACCATGGATGGTTACAAAGACCACCCTCGACCCCATCAATTTCCCCTCCGACAAGATGAGGAATTTCGTCGAACAGCACCACAATGGCCAGAAATACATTATCATACTCGACCCCGGTATCAGCGTGAACACTACGTATGCAACATTTCAGAGAGGACTGAAAGCTTGAGTTTTTATAAAATGGAACGGAACCAACTACCAAGGCGTTGTTTGGCCTGGCCAAGTCTACTTCCCTGACTTGCTGGAGTCCGGACGCATCCCGACTCCGCACGTAATAATTTTCGACTTCCTGAACCCTACCGCTTCCGAATTCTGGAGCCAGGAGACTTCCATCTTCCGTAGAATGTTGCAATTTGATGGCTCTGGATAGACATGAACAAAATATCCAACTTCATCAATTCCCCTTCGCTCACAGAGCTTGTTACTCCTCCTTACAAAATCAACAACATCAGGTCCATCGGCCGATAAACAACAAAATTGTACCAGCCTCTAGTTCCACTATGGAGGTCAGACGGAGTACAACGTTCATAACCTGTACAGATTTCTGGAATCCAAGGCGACGCATGATGCATTGATAAGGGATACAGGAAAGAGGCCATTCGTTCTCTCGCGGTCGACGTTTATTGGCTCAGGGAAGTACACGGCACATTGGACCGGCGATAATGCTGCGACGTGGGAGGATCTTGCTTACTCCATTCCTTCCATTCTGAATTTCGGATTTGTTGGAATTCCGATGGCTGGAGCTGATATTTGTAGATTCGCTGGTAATACAACAGAGGAGCTTTGCAATCGGTGGATTCAGGATGTTGCATTGGGAAGAGAATTGAAGATGTTTGCAATGGTCGTCCTTGGCTTAGGGGCAGCTGCTGTCATTGGTAGCTGGTGCAACTTTCTTATTGTTCTTTTGATATTTGAAGATCTCATTATGTTCAGTACAACTGACGAATTTGAAGGCCTTGTTATGCTCAGTAGAATTGATAGATTAGAAAATCATGCCATAGTGTCGCAAGACACTGACCATTATGCTCAGTAGAGCTGATGAGATTGTCGAATAACCAATCGACCTATGGGGATGATCTTTGGGAGAATTTTTGGATTGATAGGAGACTTAAACAAAAAACAAATAAACGTGTTGACGGGCTAAAATTAAACTTATTTCAAAATGATAAATAAAAATAAACCTACATATATGCTCTTTTTATGCAGGTATTTGAAGATCCTATTATGCTCAGTAGAGCTGGCAGGTTAGAAGATAATGATCGTAGTGTCACAAGACACCGGCCGTTATCTTTCAGAGGCGGGAAGGTCAAATAACATCCGTCTGACCCCCTCTGGGAAGGCCAGGAGGTCATCAAAGTTGGATTGATGGGAGACTTAAACAAATTTAAAAAAAGTATTGAATTGAACTTATTTGAAAATGATAAATTAAAGAATAAACCTACATATATGTTTTTTTTTATGCGGTGTTTGAAGACTGTTATGCTCGGTAGAGGCGGGTTAGAAGATCGGTCATAGTGTCATGAACACCATTATCTTCGATAGAAAGAGGAAAGGCGAATAGACCAATGACCTCTAGCGGGGGCGATGCGAGAAATTGGATTGATGGGTGACTTAGACAAGAATAAATAAAAGCATTGACAATTAAATTCAACTTGTTTGAAAATGATAAATTAAAAATAAGCCTACATATAAAATTCTAAAAGTCTTTAAATAAGAATGATCTTGGAGGGACTTGGACTTTTGATCATAAATAAGACTTTTAATGAACTTTAAAGGTTTGTCTCCTAACAATAACAAAAATCAAGTAAAGCTTCTAATTATCTTGATAGTTGCTTACGAACACAAAAATTTTTTTTAATGAATTTGAAAGCTTATCCATCAATCAGAAAGGATCAAATATAATCATTCAGAGCAAAAAATAATTTGAAAGAGATTTGTGATGAGCCTACGAGCTTCTCAATAATCATGAGCTAAGGTCCATTAAAACTTAAAGAACCAAATGAGTTATGAATTAGACAAATAAATATTAATCTAAATAATTGAATAAGATTTTGAAAAATTCCACACCACTGGGCGAACAAAAGACATTAATTAAGGCATTCTTAGATACACCTGCATGTGCTCAGATATAGAGATTTAAAGTATACATTTTAATGTTTTAAACGGCTGCGTAGGTTAAATTGAAATTAATTAAATATTAATCTATAAGATATTAGATCTAATAAGATATTAGATCAATCTATAACATCTTCTATGCCACCGGATTCGCAATACTTTGTAGAAGCGAACAGAAGACGTTAATTAAGGCATTCTTAGATACATCTGCATGTGCTCAGACATAAAGATTTAAAATGTAAATTTTAATCTCTAAAAAGGCTGCGCAGGCTAAACTGAAATCAATTAATTATTAATCTAAAAAAATCTTATAAAATATTAGATCATTCTAAAACATTTTTTATGCCACCTCTGACGAAATTAGAAAGCGGACGTCTTAAATTCTAAATAGACTTCAAGTATATTAATTTTGCATAAATTATAGAGCAACTATCACTTCATTCAAGTGCTTCAGGACTTATGCAATCATTTGAAAAGATGAATTCTTGTACAAAATATAAAACAATTTTCAATTCAATTTGATTTTTCCAAATTAGTGCAAGTATTCTAAATGAACACCCGCGTGGGCCCCAACACTATGTTGAATGCTTAAATATAAGTGTCTCAGGATGCTGTGTGGGTTGATTCCCAATTAGGTCTATGGACTGGGTCCAGGTTAACAAAACCTAATGATGTTGTTATATCTTTCTCCGCTTGAGAAAATCTTTGAGAAGTTAATTATGTCATCTGGCAGTTTAACGACTATCTCCTAACTTCCCAATGATAACTTGGTTTATCGAAGATATCAATTGGAGGGGTAATCATTATTGCTAAAAATATCTAAGATATTTATATCCAATATCCTCAAATCCAAAAATTCTTAAAATATAAATCTTGACTGTCCACTATCATTAAATTAATAGAGTCAACAAGATCTAAAATAAAAAATTAAATAATTTAAACATTCTCATGGGCCCTGACATTATGCTGAATGCTTAAACTTAGTGTTTGAGGATGTTGCATAGGTTGATTCCTAGTTTAGTCTTAGGAGTGAGTTCGGGTTAACAAAACCTAAAAATCTATTATAAGAATGTCAACTTAGTAAAATATCTGAGAAACTAATTCTGTCATGTGACAGTAGATCTGAACCTCTGTTAGGAGCTAAATAGAGTTAACATAATCTAAAGTTCTCAAATATATTTGATTTAATCAATTAACCACCCCAATGATGGCCATGTTAAATAAAAATTTTAACCGGAGGGGATACTTCAATCAAAATATGATTATAATTTTAAAACAAATTAACTTAGATTGAATATCAATAAAAATACAGAATTTAAAATATCGTTAAGCTATAAATGTCTAAATGAAATTCAATCTAAAAACTTAAAGCTAAAATTCAACCCACTTTTGGTAATTATTTGTCGGTGGTGATAAATTAAGAAAACTTCAGCTCAGAAGAAAAGTCAAATCAAATACTATGTTTACTCTCAAATAATCTCATGCCAGCAAGGACGTGGCCCGTGTCCTCTGACTGCGTGGTTTGGCTAGTAGGCTTCACATGATGCAGTTATGACAAGAGTTCTGTAATCGAGTGGTTGCCACCAAATGGAACTATTATATTATGATCACGACTGTAGCTCGTATGCTCCTCAATGGCTCTGCCTTTTGAGTTGTGAATCATATGGTATACTTGATTGGGCAAAAAGCCATCTGTTAGCTAAGGTAGACTTAAACTTATCTCCTTAGAGAAACACCATCTCAAGTCTACAAGGATTTCTTGGATGACGTAACTCATGTATTGCTGATAAGGATCCTTCGATCAGGTTAGGTCGACTACCTCTTCTGACTAAGTAGACTAGGGATCACGACAGGCCGGGATGACGGAACCATGAGATCTAGATCGGGCCCTTCATCGTTCCCTCAACCATCTGCTTTAAGTTAAATATAATGAATTTCATAAACTTAAATTCTAAAACTTCACATGCTGCTATTGTATGCAATGCACAATGCGACCTAACAACTAGCTTTAATCAAAAGTTTTCTCTCACTTATTCGGATGGGTAATTAACTATTGGTGCTTGCGTCTATAAGAAACCTGGAACCAGATCTAAAGTCCTAACAAAATGAGGGTGAAATCTCGGGTAGTGTCTTATCTACTTTCTAAAAAATTATCTTGACACTAGATCACACTCTCTTCATGGAGAGGTGTAGCAATATTTATATATATATATATATATATATATATATATATATATATATATATATATGTATGTGTGTGTGTGTGTATCACATAAAAATTTTATATCTAATACCTAAAGTTAGATATTTATTTATCAAACAATTTTTTTATATTTTAAAAGTTATATTTTACTATAAAAAAAGGAATAATGATATTTTTGATGTAATATTAAAGATTGTGATGTTAAATATATAAAAATTAAAACTTAATTGTTAGATATGTAAATACATACAAATTATTTGACATGTATGTAAATCTCCAAAAAAAAGTATCTAATAATTTAAAAAACAAATTTGAATCATTAGGCTCTCACTAGCACTATGAAAGATGGAACAATTCAGCGAAAAAAATCAGTAATAATAATAAAGTGCCTATCAAAAGAATTAACATCTTTCAAAATTTTGATTATATATATATAATAAAGTGCCCTTAATTATATGTGTCTGTTATATATATATAGATATTATAACAGCATATATAAAACATGCATAAGCATATGCAAAATCATCATATTTCCCATTTTATTCAAAGTATATTCAAGACAATTAACTTGAAATATCCAAAATCATGCCACATGTGTATTTTGCTCCAGACTAAGGATAATTAATTAAGGGTTTTACGTGCATATCATATAATTCTTATGCATTTATATATCTAACACTTATAATTTAATATTTATATTTCTAATATTTAATCCATACAATAAAAAGCATATTCACTATAAAAAAGAAATAAATGTTGCATTTTTCATATGTATTAATGATTTGAGTGTTATGATTATATAGGTTTAAATTTTAGATATATAAATATATAACAATTATATATCAATGCTCCTAATTAATAATACCAAGAGAAGCCCCAAATAATATTGTTTTCTTTATCATACAAGAAGATGTTGGCATTCTCTTGGAATATGAGACGATAAGTATTCCAGCTATTTTGACTAGTATTCATGGCCCAAATAACTCTATACTTATTGTAGATGATATGATTTTCATAGTATTATAACTTCAAAGTCCATCACTCTTTGATGCCCATATAGGATTTTTGGAATGATAAAGAATGAGATTACAATCTTCTTGCATTACAAAGTCCTTCACTAGAGACTCTCTCGACCTCAATAGTTGGCCGGATTTCAAAGTGTTACGTGCCGAGGCCGGTGAGGATACAAAACTCATATTGGCTATTCTCGATAGGAGGAGAATTGCAGCAAAGCTGAGGCCAGAGATCATGATAGCTGCTTCGGAGTTAATTCAAGAATTGATTGTTTAGTATGGTGGTTTGAGGTTGTTCATGTTATATATAGAACCTCTTTATACAATTTTTTGTTTATTGCCATGAATAGTAGTGACAATGCTAGAGATAGCACTATGGACAAAACATATGTTTCTTGATTGTTCAAACTTCTAATTAATGACCTCTTCTTCTGATGGAATTTTTGAAAATGATAAGATATTCTGTTTGGATAATTTTGGATTGAAATTGTCGGTTAAGATTTCCATTGAAATTTAATTCAATATATTTTTAATAACAAGTTATGTTAATTTTTTATATATTTTTCATTGCATATAACAAAATGTCCATCTTCCATATGAAATGAAATGCAACATATTCATTATGATGATTTGTATGTTGGTAGGTAGCGGCGGAATAGAAAAAAAAATCCATTAAAATAAGAAGTTCAATTTTTTAAAACAAATAAAAGTAAGCAAAAATAAAATAAAATAAATAAGAAGGGACAATGAGTGGATTTTGTCCATATGGATAGTGTCAGTCTTGGCATCTCGTGGAGCAAGAGGTAAGGAGATAGGAGCGGTGGGAGCAGCTTTGCAAAGGAGCTACGGTTATGAGACCGGAAAGGCGAGAGAGTCATATGGATGAGATTTCTACAAGCTCAATAGATAGAATGAATAAAGTCATTCACATTAAAACAAATGCATAAAGCGGAGATGGGAAATGAGATGCTGCAAATATCATCACCGCACCTCCCAAATTACGTGCAGTAACCCGCGAATCAATCACATCCATTCTCTCTATCATTATCTTTCAAGTCCCTAAATCTACAAGTATCCTTTCCACCGCAAAGCCTTTTGTGGGGGTAGTAGTAGAGAGCAAGTTAGATACACTGGATGGGGAGAATATCGAGAAGAGACATATAGAGATTGGGTGAAATGAACTCTGGACTTAGAATGGGGACTGTCGGCTCAACATGTATTGCATACTGGGCAGGGGAAAATGATTCAAGGAGCCAAGTCTCCTCTTCTGATATGTTCTCGAATGAAAGGCAGACCTGCGTTAAATTGATAAGAAAATGTGATGACTACAGTATAAATAAATACATTCTTATATGAACTAAGTGATATTATTATATGTCACCTGATGTCCGCCTAAACCAGTGAAGGCTTCATTTGAAAACTTTATTTTTGTCCATCGCAGCATATGTGGCTTTGCAAATGGAGATGACCGCCTCTTGATGCTTATGTGCTCAGTGGCCAAGATCTACAATTAATATTTATATAAGTTATCTTCAATACATCAAATAATACATAACCAAAGATATAGAACATACCATAAGAAGAGTGATAAAGCCACTCATGTACCCGGGTGTCTTCTGGGTATGAATATTTGATGTAATACCATCAAATTGTGAAACTAGGAAGACCCAAATGGCCTCTGCCCAGCTGTATTCAACAAATTTATCTATGTCATTGGCGTAGGCGATCAATTCTAATACCACCCTATAGTTGTGATGTACAAAAAAAAATTTGATAACAGAAAACGTATGTACAACTGCACAAACTGTGCCACAGGCAACGAGCTATCCGCATGCTCAAGCATAGTCTTATAGTCCACTGAACTGAACTGCGACAATGGGGATTTCTACCATAATACCTTCTCCCCTATATTTGGCATCCCTACAATTACTGCAACTTCATCGGGGGTGAAAGAAATGCACAGCCCACCTAGAAAGAAAGCTTTGTTCTATGTCCAAGGCGATTGAGGTAATATTGAGTCTTCTTTGAATTCGTGGAGTCTAATGAATTGATGCAGATGAAGCCTCTTTAAAAAGTCAATGACTTCATCAGTCAATCGTGCTGCAATATTATCGAACACCGTTCTAACGATGGTAGGCCTGCATCTCGAAGTTATCCTTTTCCCAGATATGGTAAACTTCAAAATGAAAAGTCAGTTAATGAGAGTACATATGCAAATCACTCATAAGAAACAACCAATCAGACTCCAAATTATAACCAATTGATTTGTAATGAACATATTTCCTCCAAATAGACCAAAGAAACTGAAAAAAATGGCCTAAATCGTTTGTACTCTCAAGAGAGTACAGAGAGCACAGATGCAGAAATCCTCTAGAAACCATCCAAACATCCACCAAATTACTTCCACTGGAATGTAATGAACATAATCTAAACAACCAGGCCAAGGAAATTGGAGAAAATGTCCACAAAATTATCTGTACTCTCAAGAGAGTATAGAGAGTACACATGCAAAAAAATACTAAAAATAACTAAACAGCCTCCAAATTGTTCGTGATGGATTGGAATAAACATATTTCCTCCAAACAGATCAAAAAAACTAGAAAAAATGACCAAAATGCTCTGTATTCTCATGAGTATAGAGAGTAGAATCAATCCCGAAACTATCCAAACATCTACCAAATTGCTTGGAATGTAATGAACATAATCCCACAAAGAAAGCTGGAAAAATGTCCACAAATCATTTGTACTCTCAAGAGAGTAAATACAAAATAAAACTAAAACCAACCAATCAACCTTCAAATTGTTCACGATGGATTGTAATGAACATGTTTTCTTCAAAGCAGCCAAAGCGGAAAAAATTACCAAAATGTTACGTACTCATGAGTATATGAGTGATACATCAAAACATCTCCAAAAACTACTAAAATACATCTTGTTCATTTAAAGAACTCAAATGTTCTAAAAAGTTCACATACTAGACGGTGAGAAGATGAGAAAATCCTAAAATTCATTAAAGTTATGTGTATAAATACCTCATGTAGTACCACTTCAATGGAAGTTATTTGCAAGATTTGCTAAATCAGAGGAAGCGGAGAAAACCCTAAACTATTTTTGTAGGAATGTCGCGATGCCGTCTCATTTTTCTTCTCCCGCTATTTGAACGAGGCGGGCCGGGCCGGGTCGGGTCAGGATAAACGTCGTCGTCACCATCCGTCCAGTTACAATGTCGTTAAGTGCTAAAATGGGTAAAAAATCACTGGACACGCGTCGGGCCACGATTAGAGTCCGCACGTAAAGCTACATGCGGACTCCGAATGTAATATTTGCTCGTGGGTGAGGCCTCTTTTTTTTCTTTTTTTCTTTTTCTCTCTTTTTTTTAAATATGTAATACCTATTTATACTTATAATATATATATACATATATACATACACTATTATTATTATTTTTAATTATTTCCAGCAATGATATACAAAAGAGGGTCAACAATTAGTTACCCAAAAAAATTTATCATAAACAATATGTATAGATTACAAGAAAAAACTATATTTTTTCTTAAAATTTTGAACAAATAATCAACTTCATTCATATAACTTCATATTGCATCATCATGCAGAGTTAGAGAAAGCTCAAATGTAACGAGAGAAGAGCATGAAATTGAGAGGCAAAAGTCTAAGTTTTATTTTGTACTAGCTTTTTGTAAAAATGAAGGATAAGAAAAAAAATTAAAGATAGACCACCCACTAGTATTCTCAAGATACTACTTATTTATATATATAAATGGAGTGACCCCGATATTATACATTGAGTTTATTATATTGTTCATGTGGTGCTTGCATATTTCTTGTTTTTTTCAATCTTATTCCTGATTATTTTATTTGAAATTCTAGCTTTTTTGTTCCTCATTACACATTTTGATGGTTATTGTTTGGATTCTTTTTAAATCTTGAGCTAGTTACGAGTTGTATAGACTATAGATGGTGGTGCTCTCATGCGCTTCTTATCACACTTTGATTTTATTTAATTTATTATTATTATTATTATTATTATTATTATTATTATTATTATTATTATTACTATTATTATTATTATTTGTATTATTTGTTCTTGTAGGGGATCTTGGTGGCTTGTTTTAGTTGACTTAATCTCATGAGTTGCTAGTTTTATTGATCACATCATGTTATCCTCATGATGTTAAATTTTTCTTTGTTACAATATTATCCTTAATTAAAAGCTATTTAGGGCTCATATCATTTTTTTTATTTTTAAAATTTTGAATTTTATTATAGTTTACTTATATTTCAACATGATATCAAAAATCTTTAATGCATTAAAAATATGTTATTTAATTTATTCATGTTATGGAGTTGATTGTAGGATAGTAATAGCAGTTAATGAGATGATGATGATGGTAGTTGGCAGTGTTAGTCAACAATGGAGGTTGGAGTTACTAGCAATTGAAGTTGGCAACAATAGGTTATAAAGGAGGTGGCAACTGATTGTAATGACAATTATTTTTAGCATTGATTACTAGTAATAGTTGATTTCAAAAATACTAGAAACTTCTAAAATTGTTTTTAGATTTTATGGGCTCCAAAAATTCCACCACCAACCTCTTCGAGAAAAAAAAGAGTTGTTTATGGTGTCGGTGTAATTTTCAGAAGGCAGATAGAAAAGTAGATAAGACACTACCTAGAGATTTCATCCTCATTTAGTGAGAACTTTAGATCTGGTTCTAGGTTTTCTATAGGCGCAAACCCTTATAGTTAATTACCCCTCTCAATAGTGAGAGAGAACTTCCGATTAAGGCTAGTCATTAGATCGCTAAATCTGATAAGAAGATCATCATGTAGAGTTTTAGAATTTAAGATATGAAATTTATCATTTCAGCTTAAACTGGATGGTTGGGGGAATGATGATATGCCTGATCTAAATCCCATGGTTCCGTCATCCCGCAATCGCGCTCCTCCTAATACTTAATCGAGAGGTAGGAACATAGCAAAAGGATCTTAATCAACACATGGGTTACGCCCAAGAAATTTTGTAGACTGATGTATTCAAGGAGATAATCTTAAGTCTACCTTAGCTGACATGGGTTGTTTTCCCTATCAAGTATACCCTATGATTCATAACTCAAAGAGCTGAGCCATTGGGGAGCATATGGGTTACGATCATGATTGTAATATAATGGAGCTGATCGATCACCCAATCAAAGGACTACTATAACCGCTTCATCATGGAGCCTACTAGCCATTTAGTGAGGACAGGGTCACATCCTTACTGACAAGAGATTGATTGAGAGTGAATATAAGAACATTTTTAATGTTCTTTGTGAGCTAGAGTTTTCTTCCCTCACAAATAGTTATGGAAGGTGGATAGATTGGATTTGATTTAAGTTTGAATGATAGAATTTCATTTAAGCTATTTTAGATTGAAATTTGATTTGAGCTAAAAATTTGATTAATTTACAAGCATTTAAGAGCTTTAGATCCTGCCAACTCTTTGCTAAGAGAGGATTAGATCTGCCACCGATGTAATTTTTAGATGTTTCACGATTTGAGACTCTTATTATAGGTTTTAGATTTTGTTTTGACCCGCCTTAAGACTAAACCGGGAAAATAACTCATGCAACATCCTCTCACACTTGAATTTGAGCATTCAGCATAGTGTCGGGTTGTCTATGGAGACAATCTTAAGTCTACCTTAGATGATAGAGGGTTATTTATCCTATCAAGTATGCCCTATGATTCACAACTCATAGGGTAAAGCCATTGGGGAGCATATGGGCTACGGTCGTGATCGTAATATAATGGAGTCAGACTGACCAAACCACGTGATCAGAGGACTCTGGTCGTAACTGCTTCATCAGTGGAGCCTACTGGCCAAGCCACGCAGTTCAGAGGATACGGGTCACGTCCTTACTGGCAAGAGATTGATTGAGAGTGAACATAATAGAACACTTGATTTGAGGTTGGCTCTTTTGTGAGCTAGAGTTTTCTTAGTCTCACTCCCATCAAATAGTTATGGAAAGGTGCATATTGGATTTGATTTAAGTTTAAATGATAGAATTTCATTTAAGCTATTTTTTATTGATATTTGATTTAAGTTAAAAATTTGATTAATTTGCATGTGTTTAAGAGCTTTAGATTCTGTCAACTCTATTTAGCAGCTAACAGAGGATTAGATCTACTATCACATGACAAAATCAATTTTTTAGATATTTCACTAATTTGAAATTCTTATTATAGGTTTTTTGGTTTAATTAACCCGACCCAAATTTAAGAAAATAATTTCAGATTGATATTTAATTTAAGTTAAAAGTTTGATCAATTTGAGTATATTTAAGAGCTTTAGATCCTCAACTCGCTTAATCAATAATGAGGATTAGATCTCATATGACGTAATCAATTTTTTATAATTCATGAAACTCTTATTATGGTTTTGTTGACCAATATCCCCTAAAACTAAACTGGAAAATAACCCACGCAGCATCCTCAGACACTTGAACTTAAGTGTTTAGCATAGTATCGGGGCCCACGCAAGTGTATAGTAATTTTAGGTAATCTTATGTTTGAATTATAAGATTAATTTCTGATTTATTTAATTTCAATTTAGCCTGCGTAGCCTTTTCAGATATTAAAATTTACATTTGAAATCTGTATGTCTGAGCACATGTGGGTATTCATTGCTTAGTTAATTTCATCTAATTAATGAATTTATTGATCTTGAAAATCATAATTAGGATGAAACTCCTTAATTTTTGATCAAAGAAGCCCTATGATTTTTTTAGATTTTTGATTTAGTATTGTCTTCTATTTTTGTAGATTTTGATTTACTATCACCTTCTCTCTGCTTGTACTAAGAGTTGCAGATCCGGTGGCGAAGAAGACATTTTGATTTAGATTGTATTTTAACACATTTCTTGCATATAATTTGCTTATTGAGCTTTTTGTAATTTTTCCAACTTTATTATGCTCAATTTACATCAATTTTGATAAGTTATGCCGATTTCAACATTTGTTGCTTTACCCTCACATATGTTTATTAGCTAGTATAATAGTCACCTCCTTATTCATATAAGAGTTATTAATCCCAATTTGGATTCATCCTTTTTTGAGTTTAGTTTAATCCCCAAAATTCAATTAAGGGTTTTTAATTTTGAGAAGAAAAGAGAACTCACTTAAGTTTGTGCATTTAATATTAGCCTCCAAGTTTGTGAGTTTAATATTAGCTTCCCAAATTTATGCATTTAATATTCATCTCCAAATTTATGAGTTTAATATTTGTCTCCCCATAAATTTGTGATTTTAATATTCACCTCCCCCAAATTTATAAGTTTAATATTCGCCTCCCCCAAATTTCACTTAAATTTTAAATAAATATTCTATTCTCCCTAAAATTTACTTTAAAGGCTTCCCCCTTTTTCCTTGTTTGGGGCATTTTAGTTTAAAATTACCTGCAAGTTTTCTTATTTAGCACCCCTAAGTCAGCTCATTTTACCATCTCATTTTTTAAGTAAAAAGATTTGACAACTTTAGCCTCCCATCATCCAGATGAGTGACGTGTTTTGGCTTGGTAGTATGTTCACACACCATTCGTTTTCATTTTGTCACACCCTGTTGAGCGTGATGAGTTCTTCAAACCTACAAGGATACATACAATGCAATATATAATCATCCCCTTTTTTTTTCTAAGTCTGTAAATTAGAGAAAATTTGACACATCATCTCTGCAGTGTAAGATCATCAGCGGCTTAATCAGATTTATCGAAGGTAGAGTGGTGTCTTACACACCACAACAAGTTTTCATCTCGTCACTGACGAGCACAACGAATCTTCGACTGCAAAGAATACATACAATGTAATATATAATCATCCTTTTTTTTCTAAATGTGAAATTAAAATTTCGATACCTCCGATCGTCCATTGCATCGTGAGTGTTTTGACTTAAAGACGCCTGTTTGAAGGTGGTCAGGACACCAACCGCTTTTATCTCGCCCATGTGGAGTCTTCAATTGCATAAATAAATAAATATATATATATATATATATATATATATATAATAATATATATGTATATATATATATATATATATCATATATATATATATATATATAGTATATATATATATATATATATATATATATATATATATATATATATATATATATATATATATATATATATATATATATATATATATATATATATATATATATATATATATATATATATACATATATACATATATATATATATATATATATATACATATATATATATACATATATATATATATATATATATATATATATATATATATATATATATATATATATATGTATATATATATATATATATATATATATATATGTATATATATATATATATATCATACGTATATACATATATGTATATGTATACATACACATATATATATATATCAAATATTTCAAATTGGCCCATTTCAAAGATAGGGCCACTGAGAGTTTTGCTTACTGCACTCGACAAGATAACGAGGATATAAATACCTCAATTTTACGTCATCCGAGATAAACGTGACGAGGCCTTCAAACTGCCTCTAGTAACAGCCTTGTTTGCTCTATTCCACTTTGCCTGCTCTGGACGTGTAGGGACCAATCGCCATCTTGATGATGTAACAACATCGAGATTTTCAGTAGCAGAGCGACGGCAAAATTTTTAAAATAAGCACGTATAAAAATATAATTAGCATAAAAAAGGGGAAATTTACATACATAGCACACAATTCTGATGTATTTACATATCTAGATTTTAATTCCAATTTTGCTCGGGAAGGGCCTCAATTTTAACTAGTCTTTTTTTAATAAATATCTAAAATTTATATTTAAAATATATTTATTTTATATACATAAAAAATAAATTTTATTAAAATTTAATAATCTTTTTATATAAAATTAAAAAAAATTATAATATTTAACGAACAACTCGCCATCTTGATGATAACATTTAGGTTTTCAGTAAAGAATGAAAATTTTTAAAATAAAGACGCTTTAAAATATAATTATCGACAGATTAAAAAAATTTAAAAGGTACAAGCAGCTTAACATAATACTACACACAAGCCTTTACATATATAGCACACAATTCTTATGTATTTACATATCTAAATTTTATATCACAATTTTGCTTGTAAGGGCCTCAACTTTAATTAGTTTTTTTTAATAAATATCTAAAATTTATATTTAAAATATATTTATTTTTATATACATAAAAAAATAAATTTTGTTAAAATTTAATAATTTTTTTATATAAAATTAAAAAAAATTATAATATTTAATGGGTGACTGACGCTGATAGTGTAGTTACAATCAACATCAGTTACTTATTTTTTTAATGCATAATTCATTAATTATATTTTTAAATATGCTTATTTTAAAATTTTTAACCAGAGCGACTGCTCCTGGCTGATCGCTCAAATCAATTCCAACACCATCATGGCTCATTGCTCGGTTAGGGCAAGAAATCTTGAGCTTTGCTTCACAAGCCTGGACGGAAATGTATTGGGGGCGTTCGGTTCATCGCGGAGGAAGCGTTGCATGTGGTCAACGAAGTCCTTATTCGAGATGAAGTCGTCAGTTCTAAGATCATAAAAAACAATGTATTTAGCATAAAGGGTGGGAACTTTCTTTAGTGATTGAAGAATGTGTTCGAAGGATTTATCTCATGGGATTTATCAGAAGAGCAGTTCAAGAATAAGTTGCTCATTATTACTTATGTTCATATATTCAATATATCTCATGGGATTACTATATTTTTATGAGATCATAAAAAACAATGTATTTAGCATAAAGGGTGGGAACTTTCTTTAGTGATTGAGCGTACATGATTTTGAGATTTTTTTTTACCAACTTTTTTTAAAATAATTGATTGATATCTTATAAATGTAGGTTATTATTAAGCTTATCCAAAATTAGAAGGTTTTTTTATATTTAGAATTAATCTAATTTAAAAACATTTTTAATACATCAAAAATAAATACTGTTGGTTTTTTAAAATACCCTGAAAATATGTTTAATTTTTAATTTATTTCAGAACAAACACCAAAAAAAGTAAAAATCTCCTCCATTTATTTTATTTTATTTTACTGCTAATATATATATATATATATATATATATATATATATATATATATATATATATATATATATATATAACTGCATTGGAATTGAAAATATAATTTGCTTTTGTTTAAATTGTGCTGATAAAGGAAATATTATTAATGATTATAACAAGGTATTATTTTTAAAATAGGCTTAGTGCTAATGATAATTAATAGTTTAGGCAAGAAAATTTTTTTTTAACAATAGTCGTCGACGGACGACTCTTTTGACGTGATATCCATTTTTTTTGTGGTTTGCAAACCAGGGGAGAGAGAGAGAGAGGTTTTTTATTTTATTTATTTTTTTAATTAATATAATTATTTAAAATATATATTTAAAATATTTTTATAAAATATTTAATAACTAAATATTTATATATTTAGTTATTAATTTTTTTATTTATATATATAATTAAATATATAATTTAAAAATATTTTTAATTATACATATAAATTTATAAACTTATTTAATATTTTTTATTAATTAATATAATTATTTAAAATATATAATTTTTATTCATTTTGGTTAATATATAATATAAACATATTTAAAATATATAAATAAATAAATTTTAATAAATAAATAAATAAAGGAATAAATTATATAAATATTTTATAAATTATATAAATAAAGTAATATATATATATATATTTTATTTATAAATTTATTTAGTTATTTATATATTTAAATATAAATATTTTAAATATAAATAAAAATTTAAAATATAGAAATAAAATTAATTTTATATATATATATTATATTATACATATATATATATATATATATATATACATATATATATATATATATATATATATATACATACATATATAAATTATTTAATTAGTTATTTATTTATTTTATTTATTTAAAAATATTTATTCTTTAAAATATATAATTAGTTAAAAATAACAAAATTGTAAATTATATAAATATTTATTATTTATATATTTATAAAATATTTTAGTTATATATATATATATATAACATATATATACATATATACATATATATATATATTATATATATATTTATATTTATTTTTTATTATTTATTTAAAAATTATTTATATTTTTTATATTTTTTATATTTTTCATTTTTTTGTTATTATTATATTATAGACTATATAAATAAATAAATATATATAATATAAATATTATATATATATATATATTATATAATTATATATATATTATATAATATAATATATATATATATATATATATATACATACATATATATATATAAATTAAAAATATTATAGAAATATTTTAAATATTTATATAACTTAAAAATACTTATATAATTTAAATAGATAAATAACTAAATAAATTTATATATATATATATATATATAATTACTTTATTTATATAATTTATGAAATATTTATATAATATATTTCTTTATTTATTTATTAAAAATTATTTATTTATATATTTTAAATATTTTTATATTATATATTAACAAAAATTAATAAAAATTATATATTTTAAATAATTATATTTAATTAAAAAAAAATATTAAATAAATTCATAAATTTATATATATATAATTAAAAAATATTTTAAATTATATATTTAATTATATATATAAATAAAAATTAAATGTATAAATATTTAGTTATTAAATATTTTATAAAAAATATTTGTAAATTATATATTTTAAATAGTTATATTAATTAAAAATTAATAAAAATAAAACCTCCTCTCTCTGTCTCTCTCTCTCTCTCTCTCTGGTTTGTAAAACCACCAAAAAGGTCGCTCGTTATTGATACAAATTAAAAACGATATATTTGCTAAAAAAAAGATCCTAAACTACTAATTATCATTAGCCTTAAGGCTATTTTAAAAATAATCTCTTATAACAAACCATGGAAGCAGCTGAGAAGTGGAAGTCACGTTGAGGTGAAGCTAACAGGCCTTCTTCGGTGTCATCGAATCAACATAACTACCATCTTTATTTGACGTTGGTACTCGTTGCTTCTACAAAGATATAAATATTCAGATATAGCAAAGATAAGCAAGAAATAAATAAATAAATTTCACTGAAAAAGTTGCTAACTGGCAATAGGGGTGATATGACATTCAAAATTCCCTAGTCAAAGCATGAATCTTAAGCAAAGGCAAATGATCCCAAGTCAAATCACAAGATCAAGCACCAAACATCTTCAAAACTTTGGAACATAAATTAAACCTCTGAATGATCATCAAATAGAGTATTTATAGTCAAATCGAGCATCTCGACAGCCAAATCTAACAACCCTAAGATCTCACACCACCTCATTTGAGCATCCAAATGTTCAAATACATCAAATGATCAAAAGGAATCGCCCAACCGTCCATGGGGAGGGTTTGGATTTTCCATATATTAACAAGACCGCCACTCTTCCAAATCTATAAATACCCCATACCCATATGAGGGGAGACTTTGGAGGCCAAGTGAAGAAGAAGAGAGCCCAAGCAAGAAGGATGAGAGAGCTCAAGATCAAGATCCCCGAAGATCGACCACCGCCTGACGCCGCCAACCACTCCGCCGCCATTCCGACCTCATTGTCAATCACCTAATCATTCCTTCCATTTCGCGTTGTTCTATATTTCGCCAGAAATTGTTCCCCGCCTTTCCACCAAGTTCCTAGCACAATTATCACCGCCGCCACCAAAGAACTATTACAACCTCGATCATACATAGTTGTTCCTTTCTTGTATACCATCTTGTAATCCGTTATCGGAAGATTCAGATTGAGGCATATACATAGTGGAACATTTTGTTTGGGCCGCACTCGTTTTTTTCCTCTTTCGAGGTTTTCCACATTAAAATTTCGAGTTCTTCGCCATTCTTTAAATACGCGTGTGTGCCGACTAATCAACAAAGCTATAAACTTTCACTCTACCGCATCGGTCTTCCCAAGACGCAATGCTTACGCCTGGGATGAGACTCCTCAATCATACTTTAACACTACATCATGACCAAAGCGCAATCTTCGAATACCGAGCCTCGCTTCTAACTCCGCCACTCAAAACCAATGGACGCTTCCGCCCACTTCCCCTAATGGGCATGACCAAGGCACGGCGAATCTCTTTAGAAGAACGTATGCGCAATGGAAGAGTCTCAAAATGAGATGATCCGACTTTACGAAGACAACAACCTCCATCACGCAAAACACACCGCCAAGATGCGATTATTACTACGGAGGACAATATCTTTGCTCTCTTAGGCGAAGTTCCATCTCCAAACCGTGATCTTTGAACTTCTTGACCTTGCCGGTTCCACCCATCCATCCGTGCGGCTCAACCACGCCAATCCGCGATTATTTGCGGTAGCACGGCGCATTCTCACCACAGTTGACCCTACTTCGCCATGTTATACATGCGAGAATTACAATGCTTGATGAGAAGAACTCCATCACAAAGGCGGGAATCATATCTTCTCTCACCGCGGTTATCGAGAGTCTTCCCCTTTGGTGAAGCTATTCTTGACATCCATCCCAGGTTTAAGCTTCAAGCATTGACCCTTATGATGGAGTTCTTCTACGAACACATCGACCATTACAGGACCATCATGCATATCCAGCAAGCTCCTGACATGCTGCTTTGTCAGGTCTTTCCTATTACTCTCAAGGGACAAGCCCGCAGTTTCTCTCTTCCAGGATCTATACATACCTTTGATGAACTCGCCAAAATCTTTGTGGAGCAGTTCATTTGCAAATCGAAGGATCATTAAAGATTCCTCTCATCTCTCAGGCATTAGTCAAAATGAGTGAATCACTTAAGGAATACTTCAGAGGTTCTCATCGCCAAATACACAGGTAGACCACTATTAAGAGGAGTTTTCTTGGAGGACTCAGGTCAGGAACCTTTTACATCCTTGTCAGAACCGGTCCACTCATATGCCGACTTGGTTCATCGTGTGGAAGCACAAATCTCTGGCGATGAGGCTATTACGCCCATTTGAGCAATCCACAGAAAACGAAAGCACCCCTGTGAAATGCGTCCAACACTCCTATCAAAAGAAGCAACAAGTAAAATGCGGATCTCCTCCACCACCCTATATCAACGAGTGAACCAACTTGAAAAGAAATACACACAACACATCTCGTGTTAACTCCTAATGGCCATTCGAGATGAAGAAAATATCAAGTGGCCGCATCCATCAAAACCAAATTCGTGAAATCGTGAGCAATATTGTCACTTCCATCAAGTCGCGACATACTACCGGGCATGCAAACAACTCAAAGAAGAAATTGAGAGGCTCATTCAAGAAGGATATCTACGCCGATTTGTGAAGAATCAATCGACACAAACAAACATGCCTCCAACTGGGGCAACAAGGACAATCATCACGTAACAAAACAACAATCATCAAACAAATTGAGAGATCAAACAATCAGAGGACCAATACTATCTAATCAAGTGCTATCTCAAGAGCCGAGTTAAAGAAGTCTCATCGATCATTCCATCACTTTACCGACTCGCACTTAGAAGGAGTACATGTTCCTCATCAAGATCCACTTGTCATCGCCAGGATCGGACCCATGCTATAATGTTAAAAGGATTTTAGTCGATAGTGGAGTTCACGATGTCCTATTTTACTCCACGCTTCAGCATGGGCCTCGTTAGGAAAAGCTCCAACTCGCAGACCATTGTACGGGTTTGACAACCGCCTGCAGTAGAGAAGGGACACTCTTCCCGTTGTTCTCTGAGAATTCCCCAAATGACTCATTCAATCCAATTTATGGTGGTCAAGTCGAGCCTATAACGCATATTTGGAAGGCCCTCCAATCAATCTTTGGTGCAATCACTTCAATATCTTAAGATGAAATTTCCAACCCCGTTGGAGTTGGAGTAGTCTGGAAATCAACAGTGCACAATCATATCTCGACAAGCTCAACACGCCTTCCGCGGACCTTTAGCATTGAAGATTTAATTTTCGGATGAAGGAGCACCCCACAAAGTATCACATGTAGAAGACTTACTCCATTACATTATCGGATGACCAACCACTACGCAAAGGCAAGTAGGATCCGCCAAAGGAACAAAGAGAAAATACATAGATTTCGTAGAAATCAAGACATCTTCGCATGGAGTCCGATGATATGCCGGTTGACCCCCAGATCATGCACTCCTCAAGATTAATCCAACATCCAAACCGATCATCCGTAAGAAGGAGTTTTGCACCGACGCTTCCGCTATTGAGCATGAAGTTAACAAGCTTTGAAGCGGATTCACGAGAAGTATATTACCCTATATGGCTAGCAAATGTTGTCATGGTTAAGAAAATAAATGGAACATGGAGGATGTGTATTGACTACACTAACCTTAACAAGGCTTGTCCAAAAGATAGCTTCCCCCTTCCCCGAATTGACCAATTGGTCGACGCTACGTCTGGCCATCAAATGCTCAGTTTCCTGGACGCTTACTCCGGTTATAACCAAATAAGAATGGACCCTATGGATGAAGAAGCCACAGCATTTCAAACATATAAAGGTTTATACTGCTACCAAGTTATGCCATTCGGGTTAAAAAATACGGGTGCTACCTATCAGCGTCTTATGAATATGGTTTTCAAAGGCCTATAAAAGACGATGGAAGTAATGGGATGACATGTTGGTAAAAAGCTTGGAAGAATCACAACATATCTCTGACTTAGAAACGTGTTTCAATCTTCGCTTATAACATCTGGCTCAACCCCACCAAATGTGCCTTTGAGTTACATCGGAAAATTTCTGGGTTTATGGTAACCCATCGCGAGTAAGCCAACCCCGAGAAAATTAAGGCTCTGAGATATGACCCTCCAAAGAATATCAAGGAAGTTCAACGCCTAAATGGGCGGATCGCTACCCCTATCTCGCTTCTTAGCTCGCTCGGGACAAATACTTGCCATTCTTCGTAATATTAAAAGGAGCAAAAAATAATAATTTTCAATGGACGAATTTAATGTCAATCTTGAACAACTAAGAGAGTACTTAGCATCTCCCCTACTCTAAGCCTATTCAAGGAGAAATATTATACTTATATCTTCTCCCCACGCAATAAGCTCGCCTTGATACGAAGTAAATGGATACAACCACCACTACGCCGAAAATACTTTCGTGATATAGAAAGTTATCCACTGCATGTGGGATGGCATTAGCCCTAGTTTTTTCATTTCAAAATTGGCCCATACTTTCAAGCTCATACTATCGGTTTACACTAATCTACCATTAAGAGCTATCCTACGTAAAACCGAAGCATCCGAAGATTAATTAAGTGGTCAGTGGAATTGGGAGAATTTGACATTAATTTTCTACCTCGACCTGACATAAAGTCTCAAATACTCGCAGACTTCATAGTGGAATGCACTGCCCCAACTCCAAATGATATGTCTATCACACGTCCTTTATTTCCTCAATGGACTCTCTATGTTGATGGAGCTTGAAATCTGAGTCGAGTTTTACTTATTTCCCCTGAGAATACCTTAGGTATGGACTTTTAAAATTTCTCGCTAACAATATGGTGAATACGAGGCCCTCATCGCAGGTTGAGACTTCGCCATCAGCTGGCCAAGACTTAACGATCCATCGACTCTCGCTTGTCGCCTCTCAAGTCGAGGGTGACTACGATACCATAACCCTCGGTTGGCCTGTCGTCGACTTGGTGAAGTCTCCTTGCCCATCTTAAGGCACATCAAATCACTCACATACTGGAGAAAAATACTCAGCGACGCCTCTAAGCTTGCTATGTCCTCTGAGATCTATTCAAGAGAAAGCATATTGAAGAAATATATTTCCCATTCAAGGACCGTGGGTAATACAAAGCGATTGATGAGGTGAAGGAACCCTCATGGATGGACCCCATCATGTCTTTCTGCGAAGGAAGTCTCCCAAGACCTTCGACGCCCACTGCCTCAAGACAAGCAAACTTTGTTGTTATTGAGGTGAACTATATAAACGAAGCTTTCTCCGGGCCATACCTCAAGTGTCTTCCACCATCGAGGCTATGCTTAAGAGAGGTCCACTGGGAATATGTGGAGAACACTGGGAGGAAGGGCTAGCCCTTAAAATTATAAGGCAAGGATTCTATTGGCCTACTGTGAAACAAGATGCCACAGAGTTCACCAAAATGTGCTAGTTGTCGGTTGCATTCAAACCTTCCTCACCCGACAGTCTCATCTCTTCAAAGTGGCCTTTTGCTCGATGGGAATTGATATAATGGGACCTTTTAGATAGCATCGACAAAGAAAGTTCATCATTCTAGCCGTCGACTACTTCACTAAATGGGTGGAAGCCGAACCACTCGCCAAAATCACGAGGCTAAACAATTTGTATGGAAAAATATAAGTGTCGATTCGGTCTTCTGTAAGATCATCGACAATGGGACTCAATTCTTGGAAAAGTCTTTACATCCTTTTGCAAAGATCTTCACATTCAACTGCTGCATGTGGCACATCCACAAACTAACGGACAGACCGAAGCTACAAATAGGACTATACTCAAAGGATTAAAAACACGTCTTGAGAAGGCTGGGGGGCAATGGATTGATGAGCTTTCCAATGTTCTCTGGGCTTACCGCACTACATCGCGGTGAGGCCATATAACTTGTGTTTCGGTACAGAAGCTATCATACCAGTGGATATCGGGGTTCCAAGTCCAAGAGTCCAATTTTTCGATCATGGTAGCAATGAAGAAAAACTTCGGCAGCACCTAGACCTACTCCCCGAAACTCGTGACATGGCCCTACTTCGGACTGCTTCCTATCACCAAAGGGTAGCTCGCCACTTCAACGAGAGTAAAACCTCGTCCCAATATCTATCGGTGACTTGGTTCTAAGTCTCGGCTGCAAAGGCCCTCAACGCAATAAACTCTCACCTCTGGATGGTCCATATGTGGTTATAGCTACAGTCAAGTAGAACATTCAAGCTCAAGGATCTAAGGAAAAACTCGCCTCAACTTGGAATGCTAAGAATCTCCAAAATATTATCAAGAACTCTTATTGTATAATATTTGCAACTTTAGTTTATCCCGCCTATCACTTCATCCTCAGATACCGACCCCACTTAATGGGATAGAGACTTGTTGTGTTGTTGTATTGTCATTGTTGTTGCTTTCATTTTCTCTGAAGCTCATATCCGTCTTATGATTGTATCATCAACTTATCAAAGTAAGTGAATTTGTAGCTTTGTTCTAACCAGATGTTTTTCTCTTTTTTTCTTTTTCCCCACTTGAGAAATATACTAATGCTATATCTCAATCTAACATGATCAATCCCAAGGGGACTTGATCAACCTCTTCCATGTGTTAATGTCATTGAGCAAAACTCGACAAATAACCTGGAAAGGTTAAGAGGTCCTTAGTGGACTACCACCTCTTCCATACGGTTAACATCATCGAAAACACTGATGAACAACCTTGATAGGTCAAAAATTCCGGATCCCGGTGGATCAATTCGTACATATTAGCGACGTCAAATGATATTCTGACCAATCACCCCAGATGGGTAAGAACAAGATAAGAGTGTAGAAAAAGAATATACATAGATATCATCAACAGCATTAATACGATACTATAAGAGAGAATCAAGATCCTGATACATGCTAATAACATTACATAGAACAAACAACAAAGAAAAAGACATCTACAACGACTACATGATATCAACATCCTCCTCACTACTAGAGATCCTCCCAGCCCACTCACAACTCCTTCATCTTGAATCGGCGAAGGATCTTGGATGCTTGGCTAGGAGATATATCCTCAATTCTAGCTCCAGCTTTTTTGCGATGTACCACACGGACTCCTTTCAGGAACCCTCGGATGAAACCCTCCTCTAAGCATTGGCGCTCCAAGTCCTTCACTTCAACATCAAGTATATGATTATGAGCTTCCTGAACATAGTCTTCGATTGTACCACGATAAGCCAGGGAGTTCTTGAAGTCCTCCACCGCCTTCAAGGAGATTTCATTTGCTTCCGCTTTTGACACTGTACGCTCTTTCTCCAAAAGACGATCTTGTAATGCTTTCTTCTCCACCGCAAGTACCTTGAGCCTCTTTTCCATCTGGCGAGCCTCTGTCCTTGCCTCAATTAGCTCATCACGGGTGCGCTCCACCTCTTGACACTGAAGAGAAAGAGAAGTCGACATGTTCGCTAGCTCAGTCCTACACCCGGTCAGCTGATCCTCCAAAGACGCCACTTCTTTGGCCTTAGCATTCATCTTTCGCTCACACTCGCCTTGCAGATACTTTACCTTCACAAATTCACTGTTCCACTCATCTAAGGCAACACCCAGATGAGCCATCAATCCTAACGATTGAGTTACCTAAAAAGAAAAAAATCAGCACCAATGTTACATAAGGAATGAGGGAAAAGAAGAAAGGAAGAAAGAAGTAAAAATAATATACCAATTCATCCGCCCGTTGACGTCCGGAGCATCTATGATTTAATACCTCTTCAGGAATTTGCGGCTTCGAGTAACGAACTCCCCCATCGTGAGTTAAAACAGTTAAACCCTCGAGCCAATTGGGGCGCATCTTCTCATGAGATATATGATGTGGTCCTTTCAAAGACAAGTCTTCTTTTTTGATGAATCATTGTTATCGGCCGCGATTCGGTGACGGGCTTCTCGAGAGAACCCATGAGTATGAGGAATTACACCGTACTCAACCTCTTCAACGGAAGAGCGTGAGATCTTCAGGATGGAAAGACCAACCTTGAACATCCTATCTTCAATTGTATATTTGCCAATATGACGTAACTCATATTGCAAGCTTCCTATGTCAGGAATATTAAGAGTTGCTAAGATATCATTCTCCGATATCGGAATGGATCGAAGATCATTCAATCTCCCCATCTCGAAGTCCCACTCATTCTTCACAAAAGAATTCTTGGACCAATTTCTAGATGGATCCCGTGCAGAAAATTCTATCCAATTCTTTATAGTTCGATAAGAAACACGTCCCTGAGCATCACATGTGAATCTACACATTCGGCACAAGTATTCGATGTTCAAAGTAACACCACGCTCTCCAAAGAAGGTAGTCAAACCAACGATGACCATTAAAGCTCGAAACGAGAATTGCGACAAAGCTACGCCACAGTTTTTGAAGATCTCAATCAACTCGGGAGCCAAAGGGAATCACAGTTCTGCGAAGAGTCATCTCAGAAATAGTAAAGTACCCTGGCGGAGGTGAACGGGCTTGATCAGACTTTTTGGCAACAATAGCCACCAACTCATTTGGGAAGAAAAATTTTTTGCGGAACACCATTAAGCAATCGATGTGACGATTGGATGATGGATCCATAGCCACACTATGAGTTTTCTTCGCCATCACCAAGAATACATAATGAATAAGAGGGAGAAATAATAATAATAATAATAAAAATCAAAGAATTTTGTGAAATAGCTCACTCACCTCAATATGCGGGAGCATCTTCTTATTTTGACCCTCGCTGCATTTGGGATAAAATTCTTCTCCTGGCCGACAAAGAAACACATACATATGAAGGGGAGGGAAAGAAAAGAAGAAGGGATACATATAAGAGAGAAAGAGAAAGCTATCCCCTCTAATGCTATGAAATTACCATCAAACTTTCAGTCATGCGGACGATGGCTCTAACGGTGCTCCCCCATCTTGGCGTTTTCAACGACGTCCATCCAAGTTGAAAGAAAGCTAATTTCTACAGCGTAGGAACCTGAGCTTTGATTGCCTCTAATCGGACGGTCAGGCCGGCGGTTGATACCTCTTTCGAGGAAAAACCGGAACAACGACATATACCGTGGACCTTGATCGCCTCTAACCCGGACGGTCCGGCGAGAACCACGGCGATATCAGTGGGCCTTGATCGCTCTTAACCGGACGGTCACGAGAAACCGAACTACGACGATCGGGCCTTGATCGCTCCAAATAATCCTAACTCAAGAAGAAGAGGAAATAAGAAAAATGTACATTTCCTCTTACCCTGGGTTTTATAGACCCCATAGGTAAAAAGGTAAAACCCCAAAAGGACCTTCAAAACCGAAAGCCCAGTCTCCGGTTGGGCCAGGTAAGGTATGTATGCCCAGCGCCTGCCCACCGCAGCCCGCGCCTTTGGCCGACGCCAGATCCGGGCGGCGCGTCGTCCTCCATGGCGTATGGCGTGCGAATGGCTGATCTGCCCTTCTGGCCCGCCATGGCTGGCATGACGGTTATGACGCGGTTTGGCCCATACGTGGCGTGGCATATGACGTGGCCAGCGAGCCGGACGCAACTGAGATAACCCGAGCGTGGCGCATGACGTGTATGCAGCTGACGCATAGCCGACTGGTGGGCTCGCGACCGTTGCGGAGGTATACTCCTTGCCAGCCGTATCATCGCTTCGCCCATGCCGGCCCGGGGTCCCACGCTGAAAACTTCCGTAAGTGTCCAGAACAGTCCATAACCTCAAAATATCACCTCGACCTTACATCTACTTCCATAATCGAATATTGTACTTTATGAAACTTTATTCTCCCAAAATGTATGATTCATGGACCCAAGTTTCATTAAAGAATTTATTTTTTCAAGTATTTGATGCATATATTTTGAATGATCAAGATGATGTCATCCAAAAATAGGGGGCAAGCGATATGACATTCAAAATTCAGTCAAAGCATGAATCTTAAGAGCAAAGGCAAGTGATCCCAAAATCATCGGTCAAGATCAAGCACACATCACGAAAACTTTGGAACATAAATTAAACCTCGAATGTTCATCAAATATAGAGTATTTATAGTCAAATCGAGCATCTCGACGAGCCGAATCTAACAACCCTAAGATCTCACAATTCCGACCTCATTTGAGCATCCAAATGTTCGAAATACATCAAATGATCAAAAGGAATCGTCCAGAACCGTCCGATGGGGAGGAGTGGTTTGGATTTTCCATATATTTACAAGACTGCCACTCTTCCAAATCTATAAATACCCTCCATATGAGGGGAGACTTTTTGGAGGCCAAGTGAAGAAGGAGAGGAGCCAGCAAGAAGGGAGAGGCTCAAGATCGAAGATCCCCAGAAAGATCGCACCCGCCCGACGGTCAACCACCGTCGGCGCCCTCGACCTCATTGTCAATCACTAATCGTTCCTTGCATTTCGCGAAGTTGTTCTATATATTTCGAATTGTTCTCTTTCAAGTTCACCGCGGCCCATCACTGCCGCCAGAACTATTACAACCTGACCGTTGTTACATAGTTGTTGTTCTTTTCTTGTATACCATCTTGTAATCCCGTTATCGGGAAGATTCTGTACTCCGAGGCATATACTTAGTGGAACATTTTTTGGGCGGACCGTGGTTTTCCCTCTTTTCAAGATTTTCCGCGTTAAAATTTCTGGAGTTCTCTCGCTCATTCTTTAAATACCTGTGTGTGTGCTGGACTAATCAACAAAGCTAAGGCGTAAAGTTTCACTCTACCGCTGGTCTTAGACGCGACAAAGATGTTGGCCTTAGTGGAGAAATCAATAAACTTCGTTCAATCTATAGTTCTAAGATCTTATATCTTCACTTAATAAGATCAATGTCTAAGATTATTCTTTTAAATATTATAATTAGTTTTTTTTAATTGCTTAAAAGTAGTCTCCTTACTCATAATAATGAAGGTTGGGATATAATTCTCTTTTAATGAAGTGATTATATGGGTTTATCAACCCATGAGGAGCTAAGGAGAGTTAGCATGAGTAGTAGGAATCACATAGTTGGATTAGGCACTTAGGCATTGAAGTGGGCTCTTTGATCTACCTTTTCGTATATTATTTATCATTTATTGTTTACGTTTGTTTGTGTAGATTTTTATTTTTTTAAAATTATTTTTCTTTAAAATATTTTTATATGTAGCAAGTGCATATTTAAAATTAAAATTTAAAATACTCAATTCACCTTCTTAGGGTCACCTGTAAACCATCATTCCAATGTTTGACTTTGAAATAGATTTTTTTTGGGACTCGTAAGGGCAATAAATGCAGTTATATGTAACATTTGTGTGTTCGATCACAGGTCACCGCGTTCGGAGCGAGGCCCCCAGCGGATGGGCCCCGCAGGTCTCGCGCAACTTTGAAATAGAATGCGATGATTCCAAGCTCTGAAAACACTTCTTGATCGATTTAAACGGAAGTTTACCAGCAAAAATCCACCAGGCATCAGCGAATCGCAGGCAAGTAGAGCACGAACCTTCTCCTTCCTTCGAGCTCACGCTCCCCTCGATCGTCTCAAATCCTTCGAACCCATTCTTCAAGCATGTCTTCCCCTCACCATCCGAGCTCACCAGCGACGCAACAACGCCTGACAGATTCTTCTTGAATTCAACCCTCTTCTGATAAATCTTATTTTCGGCTTTGTACTGCTGTCTAATAGACTTTGCTCGGCCACATGTTCAGAACCCAATCTTTCAGTCCCAAATTCAGCAATCGGTGATTCAAGCTTCTTGAGTTTCAGTGGTTTGGTTATTCTAGATGGTTCATTCAGGGATGAAGTGGGCCGAAAATACGTTTTCCCAATAAAACTAGAAACAGAACCCAATGAAGCACTTACTCTTTTGGGCTTTCTTCCATTAGAAATCTTACCTAATTGACTAGAGTTAACTGGATTTCTCATTCGAGATAATTCATCCAAGTGCTTGAAGCTTGTTCCCCAATCAGAATCATGAAATGAATCTTGTATCTTTTATTAAAGTTGCACAAAATCTCACCAGCCTTTTAAGCATTATGTCCGGCTTTGCTATAGGCAAAGGCAATATCTTCAAGTGAAAAAAAAAAAAAAAAAAAAAAAAAAAAAAAAAACAGAACAAAAGGTATCAAACAAGGCTTTCAACCGTGTATCATCACTTTCCACAGCACATGAACTTGATGAAGCCATATCCCGGGATTTTCCTTAAACTCAACAAGGGGTTCTAGCACTTTGACAAAACAAAAACCAAATTTTGAGAAGAGCAGGAGAGACATGACCGTGGACGGTGAGATGAAAACGGGAGAGAACGTCGGCTTGCATGCATCCTGCCGGAGACGCCAATAGAGAGAGAGAGAGAGAGGCCAGGAGGAGTTACGTAGCTTTTCATGCATGCGGTTTTTGGCCAGAAAACCGAGAAGGGGGCTGCGGTTTCCTTTGGAGGGAAAACAATTGCCGGAGAAAGGGAGGGAACCGTTGTTAAAACCGACAGGAAGAGGTCAAGGAAAAATGAAGAAGCGGGAGAAAATAGGGATTATAACTTTTAATTATATATTAATTAATTTTCTTCTCTTATTCGATAGTTAGCAAGATTTTGATATCTGAAATTTAAAAGGGATTATTTTTAAAATAGGCTTAGTGTTAATCTTAATTAGACATTTAGGTACAAAAAAATTTTTTTTAGCAAAATAGCCTACTCATCCGTACAACGGACGACTGGCACGTACCACGTCGGCGTGGCGCAAAGGATTTTTTTTTTGTTTTTTTGCTTTTCGTTTTCGGTAGGAGAGAGAGAGAGAGAGAGAGAGAGGGGGTGGCACGTTTTTTTGTTTTGTTTTTTTGATTTCGGTAGGAGAGAGAGAGAGGGGGGTTTTATTAATTTGTTTAATTAATATAATTATTTAAAATATTTAAAATATATAATTTAAAAATATTTTTTATAAAATATTTAATAACTAAATATTTATATATTCAGTTATTAATTAATTAATTTATATATATATATAATTAAATATATAATTTAAAAATATTTTTAATTATATATATAAATTTAGAAATTTATTTAATAATTTTTTATTAATTAATATAATTATTTAAAATATATAATTTTTATTAATTTTTTTTAATATATAATTTAAAAATATTTAAAATATATAAATAAATAATTTTTAACAAATAAATAAATAAATAATTTATATAAATATTTTATAAATTATATAAATAAAGTAATTATATTTATATTTATTTAGTTATTTATATATTTAAATTATATAAATATTTTTATGTTATTTAATATATTTATAAAATATTTAGTTATTTATATATATATATATATTTATTATATATATATTTATTCCTTTCTTTATTTATTTATTAAAAATTATTTATTTATTTATTTATTTTATATTTTTATATTTTTTTATATTTTTGTTATTATTATTGTAGACTTATATAAATAAATAAATATATATATACATATATATATGTAATTAAAATATTTTATAAAAATTATTTTTAAATTATATATTTTAAATATTTTAAATATTTTAAATTATTTATTTAACTTAAAAATATTTATATAATTTAAATATATAAATAACTAAATAAATTTATAAATATATATATAATTACTTTATTTATAAAATTTATAAAATATTTATATAATTTATTGTCTTTATATAATAAATAAATAAATATATAAATAACTAAATATTTTATAAATATATAAATATCTAAGTATTTATATAATTTAAATTTTTTTTTTGTTTAACTAATTATATATTTATAAAGAAATATTTTTAAATAAATAAATAACTAATTAAATAAATATATATATATATATATATATATATATATATATATATATATATATATATATATATATATATATATATATATATATAAATAACTAATTATTTATATATTTTAAATATTTTAAAATAATTTATATAACTTAAAATATTTATATAATTTAAATACATATAATATATATATATATATATATATATATATATATATATATTATATATTTATATAATATTATATAAATATTATATATTTTTATTTCTTTTTATATATTTATTAAAATTATTTATATATATTTATTTCTTTTAAAATTATATATAAATAATTATAATTAATAATAAAAATTATATATTTTAAATAATTATATTAATTAATAAAAAATTATTAAATAAATTTCTAAATTTATATATATAATTAAAAATATTTTTAAATTATATATTTAATTATATATATATAAATAAATTAATTAATAACTGAATATATAAATATTTAGTTATTAAATATTTTATAAAAAATATTTTTAAATTATATATTTTAAATATTTTAAATAATTATATTAATTAAACAAATTAATAAAACCCCCTCTCTCTCTCTCTCTCACCGAAATCAAAAAAACAAAACAAAAAAAAATGCGCCACCCCGTCTCTCTCTCTCTCTCCCCTACCGAAAACGAAAAGCAAAAAAACAAAAAAAAAATCCTTTGCGCCAGTCGTCCGTATAAGCCTATTTTGTTAAAAAAGTTTTTTTTTTGTCTAAACGCCTAATTAAGATTAACACTAAGCCTATTTTAAAATAATTCCCAATTTAAAATTATTGATTATTTTAGAAGAAATTAAATTTAATTAACTTCATATCATATCTCTGAAAATTTTAACTGATTTTAGGGTAAATAAATTGTTAAAATTGTGTCCAATCATATTAAAATAAACACATAATTTTCTTTTATTTTTTTTTGTCAGATTGCATTGAGTTTTATGCAAAATCTTGCCAAAATCAAACTCGCATAATATGGGTGTCAATTAGGTAAATTTGACATTCTAGATTCAATGACACGTGCTTTCGATGAGGTCGTTTGATTGGTCGGCGTTGAATTGGGTCCATTTCAGCTCGAAGTGCGCATCACCATTTTCGACCGCTCTATTTTCGCACAGAGATGTCTGAATTGAGTACGAATAGTCTCATTTGATAAAATTTTGATGTTTCGAAGCCAATGGCGTGATTAATTTCACGAACGGAGGTCGTTTGATACTTGTTGGCACCTCTTGACCTCAATATGCGTGCAGACACGTTGATGACTCGAGCACTTGATTGGTTGCTATCAAGTCATGCAATATTTATATCCTAACCAATTTTGATGTTCTGAATACGATGGGGAAGTCCGTTCGTCGATCAGAGGTCATTTGGATTGATTTCAATGACGTATAGTGTATTTCAGCCTCGATTTGCGCGCTACCACTTCAATTCATTCGACATTTGTACAAACTCGTACGAATTAAGTGTGGACAGTCTCATTTGATAGATTTTAAAATTTTGAAGCTAACGACATAGTCAATTTTGCGAACAGAGGTCTTTTAGCTTGCATCGACACCTTATGACTTTGATATGCGTGCAAGCATGTTGATGACTCGAGCGCTTGATCAGTTGATCCTTAAGTTGTGGAGTATTTATATCCTAACCAATTTCAATATTCTGAACGCGATGGTGAAATCCGTTCGTCGATCAAAAGTCATTTGAGATGATTTCAGTGACATTCGGTGAGTTTCAACCTCAATTTGCGTGCTATCACTTCAAATCACTCGACATTTGCACAGACTTGTCCGAATTGAGCGCGGACAATCTCATTTGATAGATTTTGACGTTTTGAAGCTAACGACATAATCAATTTCATGAACTGAGGTCGTTCGGACATCGTCGCGGCTTCTCGACTCCGATATGCGTGTCGACACCTTCATAGCTCGAGAACTTAATCGATTGATCGTTAGATTTTGCAATATTTATATTTTGATCAATTTCGATGTTCTAAACTCAACGATGAAGTCCGTTCGTCGATCAGAGGTCATTTTGATTATTTTCGGTGACGTCCAGTGTATTTTGAGAGCACAATTTCTTGCATCATTCAAATCGTCGAATTTTTTGGCTTGTCTTTATGGAGGTCAACAGATTTTTAAAAAATAACATAATTTATCTTTAAAATAAAAATAAGAATGATTAGAAAATACTAAGAACCTTTGAAAAATGATAATAAAAAATAAATAAATAAAATTGTTTCGAACATTTCTTCAATTTCTATAAGCGTAATTTGGGTGGAGTTTATGTTGATTCTAATCCTCCTTCAGTTCTACTATTGTCCTCTTCCCTATTTTTATCTCCGCTATAGTTTGCTGTGGTTGGCTGCTTTTATTCTCCTACAATGATTTTGTTAATGCTGTGACTAGCTTTTCATTTCTATTATTTGACATTTTTTCTATTATTATTTGAGATATTTCTGGTTGTTCTACAATGACTTAGAAATCTGATTATTATTATTATTATAAATCACGTTTGTGTTGCTTTACTTAATTTTAAAATGGTGTGAGATTACTTCTTGCCCTTCTTGTTTTATTACATACTTGATATGACCCTGAAAATTCCTCTAGTAGAAGCACGAATCTTGATCTTTGAAAGCAAAGTCCAAACTGGGTGAGATCAACTTAAAATATCATTGGAAACTTTGAGACATCAGTTAAATTCTTAAAAAGCTCTCAAATATGAGTGTTTATAGTCAAATCGAGCGTCTCGACGAGCGGTTCAAAAGCAAAGATCTTACAATTCACTTCATTTGAGCATTCAAATACACAAAATACATCATATGATCAAGGGAATCATCATGAGCCGTCGATGGAGAGGAGTGGTTTGGATTTTTTGCATGTATTTACAGACGCACTCCTCCAATCTATAAATAGCCTCATATGAGCCCAAGAGAGAGATGAGAGCTCTAAAGATCCCAAAACCTGTCGTGCACTCGGTGTCGTCAACCACCGTCGCCGGCCGCCACCATCAATCGCCACCGCTAATTCTCGCCGTTGTCGACCACTGTTGCCGGTCATCATCACCGACCACTATCATCGGTCATCATTGTTAACATCATCATTAACATCATCGTCAACATCATCGTCAACATTGTCATCAACATCATCGTCAACATCGTTTATTACTAGCAACTGTTGTCCCTTTCACATATACAATTGTAATCCGTATCGGAAGATCTTGTACTCTGTGATATATAGTGGAAGCTTTTCTTGGGCTGCCTGATTTTTCCCTCTTTTGAGGTTTTCCGTAAAAATTCGGAGTTTTATTGTTCGCACTTTTATACCTTTGTGTGTCTTTGGATTTCACAAGCTAAAGCGAAAACTTTTACTCTGCATGTTTTCTTGCATAGCAGTTTGCCGTTTGTGGGAATAGACCCTTCAATCACAATTCCTGTGAACACCCTCGTTATGGCCAATAATCAGTAACAATGGAGCCTCACTCAACTCCCGTCACTCGAAACCAATCCTTGAACCAAGGGCCAACCTTCTACCTCACTTCCCCGATAGGCTCGCTGGTGGCAATCTCTTTAGAAGATCGTGTAATGAAAGAGTCTCAAAATGAGATGACCCGACTTTGCGAGGAACACAAACACTACCTCGAAAAACATATCTCCCCAAGATCGATCGTTAGCGGGAGGTCAAAATGCTAATTTCCTTGGGTTCCTCCGCAGAGACCGTGATGTTGATCTCCTTGACGCTAGTTCTACTCATCCATCACGTGTAGCTAACCAAGCTAATCCACCAATTATTCGTAGCTTAACACATTCTTATCATTGACACTCGTCATGTTATTGCGAATTATGATGCTTAATGCAAGATGAATTTCACCTCCAAGATAGAAATCATCTTCCCCCTCATCGCAGCTATGAGGAATCTCACTCTGAAGTTATTCTTCAACATCCTATTCCCGTGGGTTTCAAGCTTCCGAACATTGATTCTTATGATGGGGCGACTGACCCACATGAACACATCGATCATTACAGGACTATCATGCATATCCAATGAGCTTCTGACACACTGCTTTGTCAGGTCTTTCCAGTTACCCTCAAGGGACAAGCTCGCACTTGGTTCTACTCCCTTCCAAGGGAATCCATCCATACCTTTGATGAACTCGCCAAGATTTTTTGTAGGTTCATTCACCGGAGGATCATTAAAGATTCCTCCCATCTCTCCGGCATTCGTCAAAACGAGGGCGAATCACTTAAGGAATACTTCTAGAGGTTCTCCTTAGAAGCTCGCCAAATACCTGGAGTAGACCCTGAACTATTAAGAGGAGTTTTCCTTGGAGGACTCGGTGCCTTTAACTCATCACGACACGGTCCGGTCCTTCGACTTGGTTCATCGTGTGGAAGCACAAATCTCTGCTGATGAGGTTATTACTGCCCATCGCAAATAATTTGAGCAATCTATAGGAAAATATAAAAGCACCCCAGAGAATGCGGACCGACAATCCTATCAAAAGAAGCAACAAGGCAGTCGTGATCTCCCTCCACAACCCCCATATCAACGACGTGAACCACGGCCCAAAAAGGAATACACGCCGTTGAACACATCTCGTGTTAACCTCTAATGGCTATTCGAGATGAAGAAAATATCAAGTGGCCGCATCCACTGAAACCAAATTCAAGAAATCAGGAGCAATATTGTCACTTCCATCGAAGTCGTGGACATACTACTGAGGCATGCAAACAACTCAAAGAAGAAATTGAGGCTCATTCAGCAAGGATATCTACGTCGATTTATGAAGATTCAATCGACTCAAACAAACATACCTCCAACTGGGGGGGCAACCAGGACAATCATCACAGAAATAACAAAATAATCATCAAACGGTTGGAGAAATCGAAACAATCACAGGAGGACTAATACTATCTAATCAAGTTCTCATTACCATCTCTGAAGAGCCAGAGTTAAAGAAGTCTCGTACTGATCATTCCATCACTTTTAATGACTCAGATTTAGAAGGAGTACATGTTCATCATCAAGATCCACTTGTCATCAGCACAGGGATCAGTGACCCATGCTATAATGTTAAAAGAATTTTGATTGACAATGAGAGTTCTGTTGATGTCTTATTTTACTCCACATTTCTTAACATGAGCCTGGTTAGAGAAAAGCTCCAACCCACTGTAGGGCCATTGTACGGGTTTGATAATCGCCCTGTGCGAGTAGAGGGGACAATCACTCTTCTTGTTGTCCTTGGTGAATTTCCTCGACAAGTGGCTCATTTAATCCAATTCATGGTGGTCAAGTTAGATTCAGCATATAACGCTATCTTTGGAAGGCCCCTCCAATCAATTTTCGGTACAGTCACTTCAGTATCTCATCTTAAGATGAAATTTCTAACCCCCGTTGGAATTGGAGTGGTCTGTGGAAATCAACAGATAGCACAATCATGTTATCTTAGACAAGCTCAACCACGCCCTTCTATGACCTTCAACATCGAAGATTTTAATTTTCGAGATGAAGAAGTACCCCCGAAAGCTTTGCCTTTAGAAGATTTGCTCTTTGTTGCATTATCAGATGACCAACCATTACGAACAGTGCAAGTTGGATCTCTGCTCTCAGACGAACAAAAGGAAAAATGAATAGACTTCTTGCGCAGAAATCAAGACATCTTCACTTGGAGTCCGACGGACATGCCGGGAGTCGACCCCAATGTGATCATGCACTCTCTCAAGATCGATCCGGCATTCAAACCGATCATCCAGAAAAAGTGAAGTTTTGCACCTGATCGCCTCCAAGCTATTGAGCAAGAAGTTAACAAGCTTCTAGAAGCGGGATTCATACGAGAGGTACATTACCCTACATGGCTAGCGAATATTGTCATGGTTAAGAAAACAAACGGAACATGGAGAATGTGTATTGATTACACTGACCTTAATAAGGCTTGCCCGAAAGATAGTTTTCCTCTTCCTCGAATTGATCAGTTGGTTGATGCTACATCTGGACATCAAATGCTCAGCTTTTTGGATGCTTACCCTGGTTACAACCAAATAAAAATGAACCCAACGGATGAAGAAGCTACATCATTTCAAACATATAAATGTTTATACTGTTACCAAGTTATGTCATTTGGATTAAAAAACGCTGGTGCTACCTATCAACACCTTATGAATAAGGTCTTTAAAGACCTACTAGGCCGCACAATGGAGGTATTAATCGAATCAATTTTGAGATGTTTATCAAGCACTTATAGATATAGATATATAAGTTAGTCCTTGATGAAAGTAAACTTTTTTGTATTTTATTGGCAAAAGAAGATACTTTAACTATTTATATGGAAATACAAAATAGTGGACCCTCGGTATAAAATTAAAACATATATGGCCAAATATATCATAAGAATAAAGCCCCCAAAGATAAAATGAAAACAAAAGTAGCAATAATTTGTCACCAAATTAGAATGATCTCAATTAACCAAGAAATTAACAAAAGCCCTAATGAAATAATTGTTCTTATCACATTGCTTCTTGTTGTTGTTGCTACACATTTTGACGAAGGTTCATGACAATAATTATTGAATTAAGAGACATGTTATATTCAAATCTTATATTATCATAGATAAAATATCAATCTCTTCGAGATCTTGAGATATTGACCAAATAATAATTACATGGGAAGATAAATAATTTATGCTAGGAATATATTGTGGATTGGATTTAGGTAGAGATGAAGAGGAAAGAACAACCTCCAAAGAAAAAAAATGTCATCACAAAAAAAATGGATCATAGAATTTAAAATATTAGCAACCACAAAAGTTAACCTAAAAAGTAGATTTGAAATCTCATGATCAACACTACAAGATTGATTTCTTAAAAGAGGAGATTGAATTAGAGACAAAGAAGGAGAAAGCCTGAAAGTAGTAGTATTTATTAAAATTTCTTAAAAAAGGACATCTAATTGAGGTAAAGAGATAATTTCTAAGGCATTTGTCATTGCCATCAAATCGATATTTTATTTATTAACATATTACAATTTCGTTTCATACATAAATAAGTGATAGTGTGAATACAACATTAAAACTTTTTTAAGATTGATCAATTGCTCATACCTATCGTCTAAAGATCTAATCTGTATATGATTGTAAAAATGTTAAGTAGCATCCTTGCAAAACAAGGAGCTAAAAAATTTAGAAGTTTTGAACAATATATGAATTTTAATATTTGGAGATGAAGTCCAAATCAAAGCAATTGGCCCCTTATTGAACAGTTCAAAGTCTAATCACCATTTACTTATCTTCATGGGAAATCCATTTAAATTCAAGTCTATGTTCATAAACATAGATTTATAAATTTTTTAACCTATTAAATTTCAATATTACATTCCTAAGGAATAATAAGAAAATAGAAAATACCATCAAAAGAGAAACAAACCTTATAAATATTTCTTAATGATAATAACTTTTAACCCAAATTATTTTCAATAAGTAAAACACGAAATTGAGCTACTAATATACTCACCATTTTATCAAAAAACATCTCATGAGTCGAGATTGAATACAATTTAGAAAAAATAATAGAAAGGGATGCTTGTTGCCAAAACAATAAAGAAATACCAATGACAACCTATACCCATTATCGAATATTAATTTTCAATAGAGGACGAGATCCCAAGCATAAGGATAATGAAATTAATTTAGTTAAGGTTGCTTGTTTTGTTGATGGTAGAAGCAGCCATTAAAAGAGGCTCTAAAGAAAAAAATATGGATAAGTGGAGATGGCACATGAAAATATTCTAGAAAAGGTCATCATGAGGTGCTCCAAGTCCTCAACTTTAAGATGTACTGCTGACATAAGGATAGTAATTAGACAAGCTAAATTTGAACTTGTCCATAAATGTATTTTTAATATTGCTATCCCCATTTACATTTATATATGCATTTGAGATATTGGAACTATAAATTTTGTTAATAGTGTCATGTGAGAGCTTACTATTGCCTCCAAATATCAATTTCATATTCACATGGACTCTATGTAGCACGTTATTCTTTTTTGTTACAAAACTATAAAAGTATAGGTTAACTCAATCAACTTCTTGGGCATTACCATTAATGTTGATGACAAGATGATCACTCTATGCCTTTACAAGGATTTTACTTTTCTTATACCCAAAAAAAAGCCATATATCCTGCTTGTTACCTTTGTTTATTTGTTGGTTTATATGACATGACAGAAATAAATCTAAGTTTAAATGGAAGAACCTTCAGCTTAGAGTGGTTACAAAAAGATTGATTTATTGAAAGTTGCTAACATTCTTAAGCATGGTTATTTCATGGGTTTTAAACTTTTTTAATCATATTGACTTATATTTCACTAAGACAAATCAAATTCTATCAAGACATATGATTAATTATGCCTATTTTATCTCTTAAACATTGGCTTTTATTTTACATTTGGTTATATATATATATATATATATATATATATATATATATATATATATATATATATATATATATATATATATGATTCATTTATTATTTCATTTAACATTTTAGTTTTTTGTTCCTCATTACTTTTCATTGCTATTTTTTTAAAATTATTTTTTGTTATCTTGAGCCAACTATAGATTGCATGGATTATAGTTGGTTGTACTCTCTTGCCCGCCCTTCTTTCTTGTATGGTCTTTTGCTAACTTTTTTTATCTCTTGAATTGCTAATTTTATTGATTGTATGATGTTTTACTTTTAGTGGTAAAATTCTTTTGTTATGAAATTGTTATTAATTCGATGCAATTTTGGATTATTTTTATTTTTTATTTTAATTTGAAGTTTTAATTTTAATTTATTTATATTTTGATATGAAAAAAAATATCTTTAGTGTCTTAGAAATATGTTATTTTATTTATTTATACAAAGGTGGAGATAGCTTCAAGTGGGGTAGTAGTAGTAGCTAATAGGGTGATGATGTTGAAACGTAGAATCACTGATAATGGAGATAGAGATAATAAGCGAGGATAGCATTGTTGTTTGGCAACCTTTAGCAAAGAAATTTGGTTTTAAAAATACTCAAATGCCAAAAATTATTTTTAGTATTTATAAAAACAACTTATTTTATTTAAAAGTAAAAAATAGACATAATTTAAATACATAAAAATGAATTAGTTTCTTAAAAATTAATATATAATATAATTAAATTAAATTAACTGCAAAGGCACATTTAATTTCTATAAAACTTTATTTTGGCGTAAGCTATTCCGATTATAATCCTTTTTTTATGACGCTATATATTGATTACAATATTCTCATCTTCTATTCTTACTAATAATATAATTTGGTGTGATTGCCTTCGTCTATATTTCTATGATGATATTATTTGCTGTTATTTGTACTATGACCTTCTTATTCAAGATTTTTAAGGTTCCTACATGGTTTTGTTCAACCTTGACATAGATATCTGATTATTTCACTTTTATTAAAGCTTTAGTTCACTTTAAATTGGAGTGAGATTGCTTAAGGGGTCTAAACAAATCGAGTTGAGCTCTAATCATAGTGAAGTCAAGCTCAACTCATCAGCCAGAAAAGCCTCAAAGTCGACTTGGAGCTTAACTTATATATTTATTCTCAAGCTCGAGAGCTTGACTCGCCTCTCAAGGAAAACAGTGGTTGCCATGGAAGCTCTTGGAGAAGGCATCGACAAGAACATCATCAAACAGCTTCCGTGGAGCACTCTAAGACGGGATAGTGGAAGTGAACAAGATAAAAAAAAAAAAAAAATTCTAAAAAGCTATTATAGGTAATTGCCTGTAGATTTTAAAATAATTAAAGTATTCTTTGAAAAACAAGTGCTATGATAAATATGCATGCATGGGTCTTTGTAGCGTGGACGGCACTAACATAAAAATATGAATGTAATATAATATATTTGATCTTAAATAATTAAATAGGTTTTCTTTGAGGTGGAGACACGTCAGGAGCTGTAGGCTTATGCCACGTATGGTGCTATCATAATAAATACAACTGAAAAAAAAAATTCAGGTTAAAAAATAGGCGGCCTGATAACTTCAAAATAAACAACATGGCTACTATAATATATATATATATATATATATATATATATATATATATATATATATATATATATATATATATATATATATATATATATATATTAATCGTGTCAACTTGTTAGCAGATAATTTTAGCGAGCTCCAGCTAAATCGCTTTACTTTAACCCCTAGATTACTTGTTGCCTTTCTTGTTTTAGTGATTTGATGAGATTTTGAATATTTTGAGCCTTAAATAATACTTATATAATATTTTGGACTTTCAACATTATTTTTTTCTGCATTTATTTATTATTTTATATATCAGCATTTGTAACTGTTTAACATTTTCTCTCTTTTGACTTGTCTCGTATCATTGTATGTTTATGATCCTATCTTGGTGCAGCTGGCTGGAGCACCACATTAGAATTATTTCTCAAAGAAGATTAATGAAGTTGTACTACAACACTCAAAATTAAGGAAATAATTTAAACTTTATTTTTTTAATTGTTGCGTGCCAAAAAATTAGTTACAGCGGAGTAAAATCTCGGCAATTTTTTTAAAATAGGTACAGTTAAAACCGAAATTAGCTAATTGAGTATCGATAAAAAAAATTTAAGACAGGTAGAATAATTCTCGGCGATCGGTTACCACGCCGACGGCGTGGCGTGCCACGGTAAGAGTAGCCACGCCCACCAGGGCGACGGCCAGAAACCGCCACTAATTGGGCGACCGGCTCTCGACAGCGATCGTCGACCGCCCTGGCCCGCCTCGGTTTCCCTTCCAACTCCTCTTCGCGACGTAGAACGCTGACCGAAGTCCGACCGCCACCGAAGGTGCTCCGCCGGCGAACATCTTGTCAGTAAAGCAATCACGCATTATTTTTTTTTGTCCCGTTGCACACGACTTCTTCCAGGTATTTTTTTTTTTGCTATCACTCGATCTCGTTGCACATTAAGTATAATGATACGCAATGTACCGTGGCTTGTGACTTTCCTAATATATCATATAAATTAAAAGCAGTTTACTCCGACTATGAAGTCATTGTTGTTTTTTTTATGGAATACATACATGTAGGAGTGGCAGACAGTTTTCATTTTGAATTGTTTAATTTACTCTGTTTGGTCTTGCTTTAAACTCCTTATGGGTTTCTAAGAAAATTCCTTTCATGTTTTTCTTTGCATTCTATCTTCAAGTCGGAAGGTTTAATGTTTTTTTTTTAATAATTTCGCTTTATCTTTACTCTACGCATATTTCTAGTTGCTTATCAGAGAGAGAGATTGGTGAATGGCTATCTAACCTTTTTTCATTAAGGACATCTATTTGGGTGGAAGTGATGTTTTGTCAATTATTCTGGATATAACTTGTGAATTGTTAGTCACAAGTTGTTCCTATTTTTAGCTACATGTTTCTTAATTGTATTTGAGAACATTCCTTTGAGTTTTTGACATTTTACTATTTACCAAATTGATGATATTTGTAAATACTTCGAAGTATTACTGCAAAGTATTATTTAGTTTGTGACAAGATTTGAAGAGATGAAGAGAGGCAATGAATGTAGGCTGGCCTATTCTAAGACGAAAAGGCTAGTGAGGGTTGTAAGGGCAGATGTTTAGTCAAGAGAGGTGGTAGGGTAAGTCATATCATAGGTTGGTTGGGAGAGCCAAGTAAGGGCTAGTTGGGAGGCTATGGGCTAATTTGTGATGTATTTTTTGCACATTTCCTTCAATTGAATGAATGAATGTTATCAATTCTAAGCTTGTATATTATTTTTGAAAGATCATATATAATTCCTTAGTGTGAATGTAAGGTTTATCTTAAGATTAATTTCCGCTTTTATTTAGCTGTTGATCCTTTATTTCATAATTTGCGGTATGTAGCTAATGGTAAACAATAATCTTTTGACAGATACGATGGCGAGGAGCACCGCCGCCACCTAGACGCCGGCTGAATGAGTCGGAGAGGCCCCACCACCGGGAGGCACCTTCCGAGGTTCATCCTAGTATTGCCTCCCTCAGCCGCTCACCCGACATCGTAAGTGAATTTATTTTTTGCAGAATGTGTTACGCCTGCTTGCCTTTTATTTCGGACACTAACTTTCATTTTTCTTTTCAGAGCACCGTACTTGAGGCCGCATCACATTTGCTTATGCTGAAGGAGTGGCCCATTACATGCACGAGATTCATCCGGGCGCTAGATCTCCTGCGCTGCGTGGAGTCGACGCTTCATCCTTTGGATCATCGTTACCGCTTTTGAGAGATGGTCTCCACAGACCAATACCTTCCACCTCGCTGTAGGTGAGATGACTGTGACGCTCCAGGACGTGGCGATGATTCTAGGTCTACGGATTGATGGACCACCTATCATAGGCCCGATTGTGATTGGCGAGGGGAAGAGATGGGACACTTGGCCTGATTGCTGCGATGAGTTGTTAGGACGACACCCATTACCTGACGTGATGTATCATGACCCGGTCTATCCGAATATCAGGGCGACATTCAGGATGGGCCAGGCACATGCATGTACATGCATGCCACGAGGTGGAGTTTAGTGGACTTTCTGAGAGTCATATGATGAGTAAGATGACTTCTTCCGACACGTCCGGGCTTATATTTTATTTCGATTGTCGCTTTTTATTGCACACGTCGTTCGAGGTCCACCTACGATTCTACCACTCTTGGAGGATCCGGATGATTTTAGCATGATGTCATAGGTGGAGCGCCTTGGCTCATCATATATAGAGAGCAGTCGATTAGACCCACCGGGGCAAACATGGTCGTTACACCTACTTCATTTGGGCTTGGGAGCATATTCATGTAGTAGGCCGACTTTACATGTCCCATATCCCCGCAGATTGGGCTCTGGTTTGAGGTGCGTGTTGTTAACTACAATTTCAAATTATGCTTTTATACGTATGTTTAAACGCTTTCGTGGTACGTGGAATGACAGTATAAAGCGGCAAATGTACCTTTAGAATGTTGCGATACTGAACGAAGCTAGATGGTTTGGGACACACAGGTTGAATCTGCATTTAACATTGTAGCCTTAATACTATTATTTACATTATGTTTTAACATACTTTTATCATCGGTAGTGATCCGGGAGCCGCATTAATGAGCATATCGAGCAAATCTATCTGTTGTATGCTCTGTGGGCTCTGACATATGGTTAGCACGAGTCCCTCTTATCAGCTGGAAGAGGGTTGAGTGGTATTTACCAGACAGAGTGCTGCGCCAGTTTGGCCTTACTCCCAGAGTAGATGTAGCCCCGGTTGACCCTAGTTTCAAAAGGGTCGATGGTCGGGGTAAAGCAGATGCCGACTGGGTTGAGTACCACCAGTCATACATAGCTTTTTGGGAGAGTCGGATTGCCTCGTCGATGGGTTAGATGAGGCTGTGGACAGAAATACTGCTATCAGTCAATACATGCGTTGGTTCAGATCATGGGCTTCTTTGTACTTATTGGCTGCCCCGATAGATCCACCTACCACATACTACGCTAGAGCACCAGTGGAGCGTCTTTATGTAAGTTATGATATATAGGAAATATTCAATATTTTTAAAAGTGATAATTTAACATTCCTTTTTTTTTGCATAGGCGGACCATATCGCGGCAACGCGGGACATATTTCAGCCATATTTCTTTGCCGATGATCACCACTTACGCTGCGTGTCGATGATAATAGGTGATATGAGACCTTGATCACGTGTACATATAGGCGACATATAACGGTGCACACGAGGGTGTCACATGATGACCAGCCCCATCTACATCCACTGATCCAGTCCTTCAGACGCCGAAGCTATTCACGCATTAATCGATCCATATTCTAATGCACCGACAGACCGTACATATCGTCGGCCGACGACTCGCAGCCACCTATATTCACATCACAGGATGATATGTCGCACAGTGCCGAGGATGTTATTCTAGAGGGCTAGCATCACCTACGTGATCGTCCATCTCGCGGCGACCGCATACACACCGGAGTGGTGCAATCCACGACGCAGAACAGGAAGGATTACCTGGGTAGGCTTAGGAAAGTGTCGTACTACATTTGCCTTTTCGATTCATTACAAACGACATAGTCATGTACATGTTAACCTTGATTATGACATAATAAATGTTTATAAGTTTTGTTTCTAAATTTTTTTTATGTACATAGGTTAATGTATTTACTTAAAATACTCATCGTTGGTGCCGATTATGATATGCTTATTGATTTATTAGCCTATTTAAGTCAACAATCCAAATAAGTCAATTATAAATATTTCTTTAATATCTTATGCATGTAGAATAGCCCAAAGATTAAAGTATTCACTGTTAAAGTCCTTTGTTGATATTCTTCCAAAAGATTGTTTCACTAGAATAGTACCCCATGAGGTATGAAGAAGAAAGATGGCAAAAATAGAAAATGTTTAACTAAAAGTCTAAACTTTAACTTGCGTGTTTAATTACGCCAAGAAATTCTGGAGATAATCTGCTCAAAGGAAGTTTTTTTGTGAGATTACCTGCTCAAAGATATCAATAAAATGAAACAGCTTTTTTACTCTCCTTGTAGTTAACTGGATCGGCCATACAGCCAAATGAAGTCAAAGTTGGCCGGGCGATCGCTCGAATCAAGCTGGCCGCCTTCAAGACCGGGCGACCGCTTCGCTTAATCGGTTCGAAGCCCGCCAGCAGACCGGCTTCATAATGCCGCCGCCATTATCGATCGTCGAATCAACCCAATCGCCAATGCTTAAGCTGAAAATTCCCTTTGACCTTGCGCACTAAACATCATCTCTTTGAGTATTCATCAATGAACCGAGGTGCATTTGTGCTTAAGAGTTGGATTGTTTGGATAATGATTTAAGTATATAAGAACAAAAAATAGTTAGTATTTTGTATCATATCAAATTCTTTTCATACAACATTTTAGAAGCCTTGCAAGCATATTCCATCCTATCGTTGGCACATTTAATTCTCAATTTGAGCACATAAACATACACTAATAACCCAATTCATTTCACAAATGGACAATAAACAAATGTTCATTATGCCGTAGTTGCAGTTAACTTGTACATGACTATGAAGTTGGTTATCAAACCAAAAAAAAATAAAATGTAGTCATTGTCCTAAAACCAACACCATATTACTACTGCTTCCTCGGTTCAGCTCAAAGATATGTCGCCGACGTCAGCATGCGGCCCTCTACCATCGCACGAGAAAGAATCTCAAATAAATTAGTGTCAATATTGTAAAATCTTGAGAGGGAAAAATAAGCATTGTCCATTGGAAAATATACCGTCGCCAATGTTATGGGGCACGATGACTGAAGTGACCGGATATTTTGCATATGCTACAAGTTCGCTACTTGAACTGCGTTTTCATCCATTGTGTTTCAATCTATTGGTTCGGTACCGACCTTCTACGAAAGTTAGTCGCGACTAATCCAAGCTCTTCATCAAGGATGGCCAATCGAGACCGGTAGAGTATGAAATTCATTTAGGTATGTCGCCTTATACAACAGAGTGTAATCGGACACGACGCGAGGTGGTTTAACCGTCCGAAATCCCAATGCGACAATGACATGTGGGCATGGACAATGATATATGATTGTTACCACAATTACAAACACAGGCCATTATCTAATAAATCAACTCAACGAGCTGGACCTATCAAAACCTCGATCTCATGTGGGTTTATATTAACGTGTTGAAATGCCTAGCCTCCCTTTCGACGCCAGAGTGTGGAGAACCTCGAGTATAAATAGACAAGTTTACTTCCTCTGGCGAGTAGTGGATAATCGTTTCATGAACAAAGCTACTAAGTTATAAGATAGCGGATTAAACCCCGAATTGGTAAACCACGCGTGCCGACATGCTATCGATGCATTCGTTGTCATTGTCCCATAACGCATACCACCATCGTGCACAAGTGACCATTTTACAGGGTCACGCTCTACAAGCCAATTGTATGCTTCTTCGTTCACATTTTTAATGTCCTGCATCAAATGGTTGAATTGACGAACATCATCAGTGTTACCTGCCATGTACATCTTTTGGCATACAAACTCAACATCGAATTCTAGCGTAGGGACTTTTTTAAAATTCACGCAAAAATGACGCAAACAATGCCTATGCGCGCCTAAGGAAAAATCTCTTTGCATCCACGCAAAAGACAAAGATGTTTATCGGATATTATGCATAAATCATCACTAACACCACGGTAACATATCATGCGTGCACAATAAAACCACAACCACGAATCAACATTTTTCGATTCCACAACAAAGAAAGCTAAAGGAAACAACCCATTATGCCGATGCGTTAATAATGTGCCACGACATTTGCCCAACAAAATGTACCATCTAAGTTTAAAACAGTCTCAAAGAACTCCATCCCAAGATAAGGTCCGAAAGCCCAAAAAAGTCTCTGAAAATGTTGCATCGGGTAGATCAGAGTAGTGTAAAGTAGTAGAACTGACAGTATAAAAGACGAGAGTCGGTAGACTCTTCCATACAATATTGCTTTTATTGCCTTCACTTGCATCCCATGCTTTCATATATGAAACTTTAACATTAAATTTTGACTCCATCCTACCTATAATCTCTAGGTTTCAAATCAATCTGCTCGATCAGTTTGATGTAGTATGCTATGAAACCGAACTACACCGGCCGATGACCGGATGAACTTACCGCATTGACACATCTATGATTTTCACCAACTTTTGATATTCTCCAAGCACCCCTAATCGTCACGATGCTACAATGTAAACGCCACACATGGCCTTGTATGACTATCGTACGCATACATACAACCGTAGTTCTTCCGTTAGAGGTAAGCTCGAATTGTACATTATTTACTATGGACCACCCGACAAAGAAATTGCAAACTCGTTTACTTGCAAAACACATACCTTCGGAATGTCATTTGGAATTTCAATTTCATCATTTAGACGCCGGATGTCCAAAGTAAACATCGTTGTCCCACGCCGTAGTTTTACACATCCCGACATACTCGGGACAACATTTGACTCTCACCGTCAACATCATAAATGAGTGATTTCTCGCCAGAGTATGATCATATTCTCGTGTACGTGGCTTCTAACCCAATCAACAAATATCATCACTAATACCTCGCCGACTCACTACTTGACCCACTACTCATACGATACTCATCTCCAACCGCAAAGACTTCGCACATACACGGTTCATCCGGGTAGACAAAGATCATCATCGCCACATAACTTAAAAGTTCGAACTAATTATCATATTAATTGTTACAAGTTTAATCGATAAATTATGACAAACTACCGGGAATAAACTCATCGAGTGCGTTGTATCCCGGATGTTCTTGCGATGAAATCCGCATGTAGCGGTATATCATACCTTACTAATGGATCGATGTGGATGCAATATTAACATCTTCCACTTCATACAACACCAACATCCGACGAAAGCTTCGTGTAACTTCACAAACGCCATCGCCGAATAGACGCTATCCGCTACCACCTGGATAACACTGTTAAAATGCGGTGGCACGGGATCGATGTGCAAGCTTCTCATAATTCGCTTCAATGCCGTAGTGTGGGACGAACCTTAATTGACGATTTCGACCTCCCACATAACTTGACGAATTGCTCATCGATACTCGGCCTTTCCATAAAAGTATCGGGAAACAAATTCTCTATTCATCTTGCACTAAAGTTGACTTCCACCTACCGTTAAATGAGAGAGTAGAGTTAAACGTCCAAAGAGAATAAGGGAAAAATAATAGTTTCGATTGAAACGGTGGAAAAAACGCACGTGGCGAGACCTACGGCGCGCGAGAAGTTCGAGGGGAGAACGGTTCGGTGGCCTGACTTGGCGTTCTACGAGACGGAGTTCGGGGAAGGAATCAAGGAAACCGAGTTGGTCGACGCCGATCGGCCCTAAAAGTGTGGAGCCGCCGCCCATTAGGGCGACCGTTCCGCGATATCGGCTGCCGTCGAAAGGCGGCTACTACTCTTAGCACCATACGCCCACGCCGTCCTCGGATAGCGAATCATGCACTCTACCTATTCTTAAATTTTTTTTATCGATACTCAATTAGCTAATTTCGGTTTTAACCGTACCTATTTTAAAAAAATTGCCTAAAATCTCATACATTAGCTTTGTATGAAAATCCAGTACGCACAGAGATAGTTGAAAGTAGAATAAAAAACTCTAGAATTTTTATGTAAAAAAAAACCCAGAAAGAGGAGAAAAAATCACGATGCCTTGCCCAATAAAAATGTTTCACTATATATCTGCTCGGAGTACAAAGTTTAAGTTTTCCTGATAACGTGATTATAATGTTGTATGTGAGAGATTGTGACAATTGAAATTTCGAATCGTTACATAAATAGCATGCAATGGTAGTTTGATCGTAAAGTGTTTGTGACAATAGCCTCAACTTTGGTGATGACAAACTTCAAACTTCTAAATTCTCGCAGCCTTTTCTCCCAAGTTTGTTCATTAAGGAAATAATTTAAATTTTATTTTTAATTATTGCGCGAAAACTTGTTGCGAGAATAAAATTTCATGCATTAGGTATGGAAATCCAATACGTAGGGTGAGTATTCTGGTTATTTATTGATTGGTGTTTTGGTCACACCAAATAAACCAAACCTTAATTTTTAAAAAACCGAACCGACCAAATTAGTACAAAAAAACTGTATAAACCTATTTCGGTTTATTCGGTTCGGTTTTTCATAAACCGAATAACATACACAAATTTAAAAAAAAAAGATTTTAAAGTTATAAACTGAAAATAATACCAATGGAAATGTTGTAGCTGCAACAGAAAATATTACTAACAAACAGGTTCTTATCAATACAACTATATCAAGCACAATTGACAATTGTTATATTTGAAAGTAAGCATAACATTAACCATGTCCTAAGATCCAAATTTCCTTTCAGAAAACATTGATAAAATTGCATCAGATATACCCAATAAAAAAACTGATATAATCCATGACTCATGAACATCAACATGAAGCATCTTAATACTTGATGAAATATTGGCACATTACACACTTGAATGCATGTGAGGTTCAAGGTTGTGGCATTTGATATGAATTGGGTAAGAATCACTGCTCTAGAAGTGCTTCATATACTAGATACAAGATTTGACCATTGACCATCAAGTCGACGGTAGGCAAATAAATAAATCAAAGAATCCACATAACACAACCGTAATATTCAAAAGCATACTAAGAATAAAAGACAACACCTTCAGAGAACTTTGTAGGTCAGAAATAATGTCATAATAGAGAACATATATAAGGAAGCGGTCCGGCCTACTTTAAGCAATACAGTCCACAACACAAGCTCACAGCATCAAACCATCAACAACCAACCAAAACAAAGAACAACAATGGTATGAGAGAGAGAGAGAGAGAGAGAGAGAGGAGTTAAGATAATGGAGATTTAGTTCTTATCTTTCAAAGAGAATTAAATTCAAAATCAGAGGTGAAGAGTGAAGATAGAACCTGCAGGCTATCCGCTACTAGGGCAAAAAATAAAAAGAAAGGAGTAGCCTCGAATAGGAAAGTGACGAAAGTCTGAAAGTGGAATCGTAGATTCAGAATCTCAAATCGTCGGAACACCTATGCCCTCCTCCAATCCTCCTAAGGAATGAAGTCGAAGCGAGAGTCGAATCGAGAGTCGAGACTCTCGATTCTCGAAGAAGTGTATGGCATCAGCCATCGAGGACTCAAAGGCCAAACTCGAAGCGTCGAGGAGACAAGGAGTCTTACATAGGGTTACACCGTAAAACTGACTCTTAGTCTACTAAAGCTGTGAAGCGCCAAAGCGGTCGAGAGTCAAGACTCGAAGCTGTAAACCAAAATAATCGGTTTTGCGGTGTAAACCAAATTTTTTTAAATTAAAACCAAACCGAAAACCAAAAATTGAATAAACACATAATTTCAACCAAAAACCAAATAATAATCATAAAAATTGAACTAGATTAACCAAATAACATCGGTTCGATTTTTCGGTTTGAACCAACTAGTGCACACCCCTACCAGTACACATAGAGATAGTTGAAAATAAAATAAGAAACTCCAGAATTTTTATATAGAAAAAAATCCAGAAAGAGGAGAAAAAATCATGCCTAGCCCAGTAAAAATGCTCCACTAGATATCTGCTTTGGAGTACAAAGTTTAAGTTTTCATGATAACGTGATTACAATGTTGCATGTGAGAGATCGTGATAATTGGAATTTTCATTACAACATGGTAATTATAACAATTATTAGTGGCAATTCGGCGATAATATGATATCGTGATTCTACTATGGTGGTCAAGACAAGAATGAGGTTCTATTTATAGGATTCTAAAAGGAGTATTTTGATCATTGTAGCCAAAATCTCAAAACACTCCATCGAACGGTGTATATTGATTCATTTGATCATAGATAGTTTTTTGGTGATTTGAACATTTAAATGATCTTTAATTTCAGTGATCTTAGCCTCATTGGATTCGTCTTGTCGAGCCGCTCAATTCGACTATAAGTATGCCAAATTTGAAAGTCATTTAATTATCCAATCCGTGTTTCGAAATTTTCATATGTAACTTTTGGGCTTGATTTTAGCTCATTTGGGCTCGATTTAACTCTATTTTAGTATCGTTGGACTCATCCCATTGAGTCAATTTACATACATTCTTTAACTTAATATTCGTGCTTGATTTATAAATATATATATATATATATATATATATATATCATTTGCCCCTATTTTTATATGAAAAACTCATTTCAAAAATATATTATTTTTTTAAAAATAAATAAAATCACTTTAGCTAAAAATTATTAGTATTTGTAATTATAATATATATATATATATATATATATATATATATATATATATATATATATATATATATATATATATATATATATATATATATATATATATTGGGATTATTTTAAAATAAGAAGTCTTAATGATAATTAGTTGTTTAAGCATATAATTAACAAAATAGGCGTAGTGGTCAAACAGACGACGGTCAGACGATGTTTCCGTCGGTCGTCCATTTTGACATTTTTTGTTTTTTTTTTTGTTTTTTGGTTTGTAACGGCGGGGAGAGAGAGAGAAACGGCGGAGAGAGAGAGAGAGAGAGGACAGAGAGAGAGAGAGAGAGGAGATTTTATTTTTATTAATTTTTTTAAATAATATAATTATTTAAAGTATATAATTTAAAATATTTTTTATAAAATATTTAATAATTAAATATTTATATATTTAGTTATTAATTTTTTATTTATATATATAATTAAATATATAATTTAAAATATTTTTAATTATATATATAAATTTATAAATTTATTTAATATTTTTTTATTAATTAATATAATTATGTATAATATATATTTTTTATTAATTTTTGTTATATAAATAAATATTTTTAAATAAATAATTATATATTTTAAAGAAATATTTATTTATATAATTTACAATTATTTATTTATTTATTTAACTAATTATATATTTTAAAGAAATAAATATTTTTAAATAAATAAATAACTAGTTATATATATATATATATATATTTATTTATTTATATATTTTAATTATTTTTAAATTATTTATATAACTTAAAAATATTTAGATAATTTAAATATATAAATAACTAAATAAATTTATAAATATATATATATATAATTACTTTATTTATATAGTTTATAAAATATTTATATAATTTATTCTTTTCTTTTTTTTTTATTTATTTATATATTTTAAATATTTTTATATTATATATTAACAAAATTAATAAAAATTATATATATATATATAATTATATTAATAAAAATATTAAATAAATTTATAAATTTATATATATAATTAAAAATATTTTTAAATTATATATTTAATTATATATAAATAAAAAATTAATAACTAAATATATAAATATTTAGTTATTAAATATTTTATAAAGATATTTTAAATTATATACTTTAAATAATTATATTATTTAAAAATTAATAAAAATAAAATCTCCCTCTCTCTCTCTTTCTCTCTCTCTCTCTCTCTCGTTTCTCTCTCCCCCCGCCGTTACAAACCAGAAAAACAAAAAAAAAAAAAAAAAAAAAAACGGACGACTGGCGCCGACGTGAATATACGTCGTCACGAGTCGTATGCCTATTTTGCTAATTATATTTTTTTCGTGCCTAAATAACTAATTATTATTAATACTAAGCCTATTTTAAAAATAATCTCTATATATATTATGTGTATAAATTTATTTATTTATTAATTATTATATTTATTATTATTATTATTATTATTATATTTGAAAGAGGGGGCTGCGGGCCCCCAATTTCTTTTTTTTTTAAATCGTGAAAGAGAGAGAGAGAGAGAGGCATCTGCGCGTGAGGAGAGAGAGGCGTGGGGAGAGAGAGAGAGAGAATTTTTTTAATTGAATGGATGGCGAGCCATAATGAGAAGATGGAGGAGAGGATTGTTTGTTTTTAGGAGTTTTAAAAGTCTATTTTTCAAGTATAAATAATCTTCAAAGGAAATAAAAAATTCACACCTTACTTTATTTACTTTCTTTTCTTTTATAGTCAAAATTCACACCTTACTTTATTTACTTTTTTCTTATAATTCGGCTGTATAATGTGTCAACATGACTCAGGTTCTCAATCTGGGATTTTCAACGACTGTTTAAGCGGCATCCTCAGCTCTAGTGTGTTTTCACTTTCTTCTCTTTAGTAGCCTCCACTGGCCTCGGTGTAATGAAGCTTCTCTCGATATCGAGGTTTCCAGCTAACCTGGTTGACGGCGTGCATCCCGAATTCATGCTCCAGTGTGCTTCCATTTTCTTTTCTTTGGTAACCTTCACTGACCTGTATAACGATGCCGACCCCCCTCGCAGGCTTAAGATCTCCCTGATTTCGGGGTTTCCAACTAACCTACTTAGGTGATGCGGATCCCGAATTTAGGCTCCAGTGTGCTTCAACTTTCTTCTCTTTGGTAGCCTCCTCTGACATGTATAACGGTGTCGACCCTCCTCGCAGGCTCCAATTCTCCCCTATCTTGGGGTTTCCAACTGACCTAGTTAGGTAGCGCACATCCTGAATTCAGACTCTAGTGTGCTTCCATTTTCTTCTCTTAGTAGCCTCAAGTAACAGTATAAGTCGACTCCCAGCTCCAGTTCCACGATCTGGTTTCCCAGAGTTAGATGCATCCCGAATTTAGGCTCTAGTGCGCTTCCTCTTTCTTCTCCTTGTTAGCCTCCACTAACCTGTATAATGATGCTGACTCCCTTCATAGGCTCAAGCTCTCCCTGATCTCGGGATTTTCAACTGACATGGTTAGGCATCATGCATCTCAAATTCAAGCTCTAGTGTGCTTTCAAACTTGAAAAATAGAAAGTATTTTAATGGGTGAGCATCCTTTCACAAATATCCCAATGTAAAAAGATTTCTGAGCAAATCTTGCACAAGATGATGGGTGCAGAAGTATCAGAGGATAACGAGATCAGACAATTTAACACCAACTATTTATAGTGATACTTTGATAATCTTCATGAAGAAATTTCATTTTCCAAATGATTTGGTGGCTATTCCTCATAAAAGATCGCAACAAGCTTATTCTCCTTCGTCGAGGTACCTTACTATTTATGAGATGAGCTTACTTGCGGGTCTTCGATTTCCTTTGGCTCTTGAGCTGATCGTCATTTTATCAGCATTTGAGGTTTGTTTATCTTAATTTTCTTCTCGAGCTATGACAATCATTATTTGGTTGATTATTTTCTTTAGAATGCGTGGTACGATGCTTACTCTAGAGGTTTTGGCGAAGATGTGTAAATTCACTTGTGATGTGCATGGTCGCATATATTGTAGAAGTAAATGGTTGGATTTTTGCACAAAAGATCCTCCAAGAAATTGGGTCAATAGATTTTTCTTTATAAAAAATGAATGGGGGCTTCTTGAAAAGTGAGGAAAATTAAAAGAGATATCTTTCTCTCAAGTGTCTGAAGATGATATATTGAAGGCCCTTAACATTGTTAAAGTCGAAGATCTTCAATATGAGGCCTGCTATATTAATCAATATATAACGGAAGAATTCTTATTCAAAGTTGGTCTTTCAATTCAAATTAGGAGATCTCATGCTCTTATGCTGAAGAAGTCTGATAAGGGTAAGGAAAGATCTGATCTTGTTCCCACAGTAGCCTCCAAACGATCAGCAGGAGAACGTGTACCAATTCTTTCCAAGAGGAAAAAGTCTGATGCCCCCAGAGATCAGATCCTTTGATAAGAACTGTGAAATGATCCCGTAAAAAATTTCTATTCTGGAAGAAGTGTTAAATCACTTATGTAGTGAGCGCCAACGTACTAACGAGTTGGTAAGAAATTTTTATCATTTTTTTCATATATTTTTAACTTTTATCTCTCTTTCTTTTCTCTTTATCTCCTTCTTCCTCTTCTTCTTCTTCTTCTTCTTCTTCTTCTTCTTCTTCTTCTTCTTCTTCTTCTTCTTCTTCTTTTCAGATATTGAAGAAGGCGAGTATCAATCTCGAATTAGATGATATCTTGAAGGCATGAAATACTGAGTTTGTGAAGATCAAATATCTATATGGTGAATATGAGTGACGATACGAGTCTATGGTTAAAGAAGTTAAAGCCTTAGAGGATCAGTTGGTCGAGTATAGGATTGAACTGTCGACCATAGCAACTTCTCTTTCATTTCAACGTCAGAAGGTCGATAAGACTCGAGATGAGCTAGTGGATGCACGAGCTGAAATAAATCAGACTACGAAGACCTTAGAAGTAACCAATGCTAAGATACAAACCTTAGAGGCACATAATAAGGCATTACTAGCACATATCTTGGAAAAGGAGAATATAAAAATTGACACCAACTTGAAGATTATAAAGAGCTTCAAAAATTTCACTACCTTCAAGAGTATAATTCAAGATCGAGTTCAAAAAGCTCGTGATCATATCTACGATACTAAAGTTGAGGATATGGAATGTCAGCTTCTTGAAGAAGGTTTTTTTCATGGTTTTATGAAAGGGACCCATATGGTTCATCGCAAGACAGGTGCAGATATTGAAGGCCTTTCACCGAGTTAGATTTCTGAAGATTCATCTCCAGGGGATGACACAGAGAGTGCTTCTTCTTCTTTTTCTGGTGATAATAGTGAAGATGTGGATGTTGTTTGATTACATTTTTATTTCATTTTGTATTTCAATTTGAGATCTTCTTAGTATATGACATATGATCATGTTTATGTATGTGTCATAGTGCTTTGAATTTTCAATTTAAAATAAAATGATTGATATTTAAAATGATTTGTTATTGATTTAGGCTGTATGTCAAAAAGTAATTTAGTGATGTTAGCCTCTATATTTTAAGAGAAAATCTAGCAAGGATTTCTAACCCATGAGAGGTTGCTTGTTAGAGTTTCACTCGATGACGTTAACATGTGTGGAGTAGATGTAAAGTTTTGACCTATCCGAGATTATTTATGAGAGTTTTGCTCGATAATGTTAATCTGTCTGGAGTAGGTGCAAAGTTTTGACCTATTTGAGATTATTTGTCAGAGGTTTCGCTCGTTGACATTAACTTGTGTGGAGTATGTGCGAAGTTTTGACCTATCCGAGGTTATTTGTCAAAGTTTTCGCTCGATGACGTTATCTTGTCTGGAGTATGTCTAATCGAAATCACTTGGGATCAATTTTTCTTTCTTCTTGTTATTACTATTTTATTTTATCATTTTTTCAAACAAAAATATGAAACATCAAAATATAGAGTTCAATTCAAATGTTACATCATAAATTTATTAATAATATCTTCGTAGGTTCTCAGCATTCCAAGTACATGGAAGAATTTTTCCCTCTGAATCTTTGAACTTGAAAGTTTCTAGTTTAGCCATAGCAACCATCACATAAGGTCCTTCCCAAAGGGGTAAAAGTTTATTACATTGTGGTTCTTTTCCCACAGATACTAAACTTCATAGAACTAGATCTCCAACATTGATAGGTTTGGGCTTCACTCTCCGATTGAAGTGACATGCAATTTGTTGATGATACACAACATTTTTTATTAAAGCTACATTCCTTATTTCAGGCAATAAATCCAGATGATATAGGAGTTTTTCATTATTTGTTGCATCAAAAATTTGGACCTTAGGACTGGAGATACCGATGTCAACTGGAATAATCGCCTCCATCCCAAAACACAAATTATAAGGTGTTTAACCAGTTAGTGTTCTTGTAGTTGTATGGTAAGCCCATAATACATTAGGGAGTTTGAATATCTATGAGTAAAACCTAGCATTTGATCACTTAGCACGTTCCATCATGTTCTGAAAACCTAGCTGCCTCCGGCTCTCGTGTTGCTTCCCGCGATCAACCGGCTTTTGGTATTGATCTCTCCCCGCTTCTAGCCAGAATGTAAATCGCCTCTTGATGACAAAATGGTTTTTCTGCTCTTACTCCGATATAAACCACTGTACGCTGATCCTTTATCCTTACTGCTTCGCAAATCTTTCAAGGATGCTCTCTCCGTAATCCGCTTTCCCCACCGGTTAAACCATCGTCACTGATTTCCGGGTAATGTGTGTTCCGATTCGATGTGAAAATTCTTGCTATTTGAATTCTCGTTGGTGGGTAAATTCACCCTTAAATGCCCGAACTTAGAAAATATTCGCCTTTTTCACACCGAACTTACGCACTTTTACTGTGGGATTGATCGATCTTAGGCATGTGCTAATTCAATTATCAAATGACTTGGATTATTCAAGAGTTTTTCCACGCCGTTCTTATTTTGTTTTAATTGCCAAATCGACTTCTTAAGTGGACACCTAGTTTTGATATTAAAGAAGAATCACCAATTGTTCTATTTGGCTTGTTTTGCCCAACATGCGATACACTTTGTTACACATCGTATTGTTTGTGGGGCTATCTTTGGACCTCTCTTCAAATTGATCAAGCTACGGTGAGATCCCGCCCTCGAGTACGGATACTTGTTGAAGTTGATATAACTAAAAACATCCAAAAGAAGTCCGATTGGATCCAAAAAATGGGTTATAATCAAAAGGTAGAATTTGAAAACTTTCCCTCTTCTCGTACAATCGCAAAATCCATGGGCATGAACATACATATTGTTTTATTTTACATCCACATCTCAAAAAAAATAAACTTCCTATCCCTACTATTTCGGTTACTAAGGAGCAGCCCACTAAAATGGCCTATGTGCCAAAAGTAAACCAAAATAATCCTCCTCCACAAAATCCCTCTTTATCTATACCAGCTGAATTGCAAAAGGAAACTAATAAGGTGTTGAACAATGACATTGATGACATAGTTGGTTATGGGAACTTAGAAAATATGCCTATTACTATTCCCAATAGTAACATGCATACTCATACAACTAATGAGCCAAAACAAAGAAATTCTGATGAACTTAGGCTGGGGAACATCACCTGGACTGAAAATCATAATTTGGATCAGCAACAAAAATATATAAACTGACCATTAATCTAGAAAAAGAAGATGAAACAATCCCTCCCTCCCCTAACACTTTGAATGGCCAAAATGATAGCATAATTAACCGCCGATCTGAGAGAAGGGAAATTACCATCATGATTCTTTTGCTTAATAATGAAACTTTGGATCACACTAACTATTCTTTTTCGGACGGAGACACCTTGGACACCGACAGACATTTTCAAACTGTTCTAAAGAAAAAGAAAACACTCAAAATCAAAAATAGCTATAAAAATGCGGCCAGAATCACAAGATCTTCATCAACTCTACATCAATAATTTCCTTTTTCCTCATTCTCACCCAATCAATTTTTTTCCAATCCATTCATTATGATTAATTTTATCATTTGGAACATTCGTGGTATTGGGACTACTCTAGTTCGCAATCGAGTTAGAAGCCTTTGTCGCACTCATAACATATCTCTCCTTACTATCACCGAACCACTTATCCACTCTTCTAAGATTGCATCTACCGCTAGAACACTAGGTTTTCCTAACTTTTTTTACAACATTAACAACAAAATTTGGTTGTTTTGGAATAACTCTATCAACATCAATATCCTTGACAACCAACAACAATTGATTAATGCCCATATTTCTGTGGGTGATTTCACCGTGGTGAGCTCTTTTATTTATGCATCCTGTAATAGAGCCGGTAGGAACATCCTATGGAATAATTTAAGATCTTTTGCTTCCTCTCTCACTCAACCCTGGTTGGTTGGCGGAGATTTCAACACCATCCTCTACTTCAAAGAAGGGGAGGGTCCTCACCTAATCCTAATTCTATGGAATATTTCGCTAACATGATTCTTGATTGTAATCTTACTGATATAGGGTTTTCAGGTTCCAACTACACGTGGAACAACTCTAGACTTTGGCAACGTCTCGATCGTACCCTTTTTAACCATCTTTGGATTGATCAATGGCCTAATACCTCAGTAGAACACTTAAGTAGAACCCTGTCTGATCACACTCCTCTTCTGATTATTGTGAAAATTTCCCATGTTTCAATACCCGCATCTGTCCCCTTTCGTTTCCAAAATATGTGGTTGCAACATAATGACTTTATGTCTGTTGTTTCGACTAATTGGACGGCCCCTATTCATCCTGATAACTCCATTAAAGGCATGATCCATTTTTGGCTTAAACTTAAAAGATTAAAACAAACTCTGAACTGGTGGAATAATCATCATTTTAAAAACCTTTTTGCAAATCTTAAAACTATGGAAGATCTTGTTTGCTCTCTTAAAGAAGCTGTCGTTTCAGACCCTAATAAAAATGATGAACTCATCGAAGCTAGAGATAACTTGATTAAATATCAAAACATGGAGGAAACTTATTGGCAAAAGTCGCTACTAAACATATTATGGCTACGTAAACACAAAATATTTCCACGCTCTTTTCAACAAAAGAAAAGTTCTAAACTCTATTAATAAAATTAAAACAATAATGATAATTGGATATCGATAAAATGATATTAAAGACTCGGTTATCCAACATTTTCAAAGTTTGTTAAACAACAACATTAACATGGAATCTATCTCAAATCCTCATCTGATTCCCTCCAAAATTACTTCTGACCAAAACATCTCTCTTATTAGGTGTCCGACGGAAACTGAAATTAGTACTGTTCTCCAAAGCATGAATTCAGATTCAGTTGTTGGCCCGGATGGATACACAACTATATTCTTTCAACAGTTGGTCCATTATTAAGTCTGATCTAATTGAAGTTATTGACTTTTTCAATGGCAACCCCTTTCCTAGATCCTTCTAGTACCTCCATTATTCTTATCCCTAAAAAATAACCACCAAAACTTGGAATGACTTTAGACCGATTAGTTTTGCACCTTCTTTAACAAACTAATTGCCAAAATAATCACCAACAGATCAACCCTTTGTCCAATATTATCTCCTAATCAAATTGGTTTCATTAAAGGGAGAACTATAGATAATATTCTTTTAGCTCAAGAAATGATTCATGATATTGACGCTCCTATTAGAGTAAACATTGCCTTCAAATTGGACATTTCTAAAGCCTTTGACAAACTCTCTTGGGAATTTCTCTTTTCTATACTTCAACGTTTCGGATTCTCCAAAGAATTTATTCATATCATTAAAAACTGTGTCATTAATGTTTGGTTCTCTATTATCATTAATGAAGAATCGGCTGGTTTCTTCACTTCTAAACATGGCTTACGTCAAGGAGATCGATTATCTCCCTTGCTTTTTATTATAGCTGTAGATTACTTATCCAGGAGCCTGAACGACCTATTCTATAATAAGCCAAGTATGATTTACAAAACTCAAGGTGGATTTCCTATTACTCATCTTTGCTTTGCTGACGATTTTATCATTTTCTACAATGCTTCTATACCTCACGTCAAAACCATTATGAAATTCTTTAACAAATTTGGCAAAGAAAGTGGTCTCCTCCTTAACAAAAAAAAATGTTGTTTCATAACCGCTAATAAAATCACCAATAATAGGATTAATCATATAACGAGGATCACTAACTTTCATCAACACAACTTCCATCAATTATCTAGGTACACCTCTTTTCAAAGGTCATAAAGATCTTATCTTTTGACGAATTAATCCACAAAATATCCAACCGTATCTCCTCTTGGAAATACCATTTTCTATCCTTTGGAGGGAGGTTAACCCTGATTAAGAGTACCCTAAACTCGATGCCTCTTTAACTTATTCAAACTATCGTTCCAACCAACTTTTGCATTAATAGAATTGAGAGGCTAATTAATAAATTTTTTTCTAATACCTCTTCCTCAAAATACACGGTCCTCTTGGCACAAAATCTGCATTTTTTGAGGAAGGTTATCTTGATTGTAAATCTATCAAAGACACCATCATCGCATTCTCATATAAACTTTGGTGGAATTTTAGAAGCAACAATAGCCTTTGGGCTAACTTCATGACAAACAAATACCTATCTAAGCACCCATTGAACCGCTCTTATAAAACTAACGCTTCTCCCATTTGGAAAAGACTTTGTAATATCAAATGGAAGGCTAAATCTTTAATTTTTTGGAGCATTAACTCGCAACTCCTTCCCGGCAAGATAATTGGCTTGAAAATAATTCTTTCGATGAATTAATTTCCTCATGTTCTATTGATACCATCAAAGTCAAATCTTTCTGGAATAATAATAGATGGAACTTTTCCATGCTCATCGATTATATCCCATTCTTTTTTTAGACAAACTCAATAATATACACATTACACCCAACAAAAGACCGATTCTCTTTAAACTCTCTCACAATGGCGAATTCAGTTTTATAAATGTTTGGCTTATGATCAAAGAAACTCGTGATTATTCCAAAGTGTATGCTTGACTTTGGCATAACAATATCCCCACCTCATACTCCATTCTTACTTGGCGATCTTAAAAACTTTGTCCCTATTGACTTCTTGATGTGGGGTAAAGGTTTTATCTTCCTCACAAAATGTCATTGTTGCTCCCATATTGAAAATATTAATCACCAATTTGTGAATGGGATTGCCTCTAAACTTTTGGCTTTGGTACGATAATCTATTCTCCATTGACAAATTCAACGCGCTTATTTATCACACCTCGAGATATATTTTGAAAACAATATCAAAGGTCATATTAAAAACGTTACTGCTATCATTATTATCTGGTTCATTTGGATGGCTAGAAATGATGCCAAGCATAACGATATAACTATGAATCATTTCAAGATAATTGCCAAAACTAAATTCAAAATGGATTTATTTAAAGCCAAACTTATTAAATATAAACATTTTAAAGGGTGTAAATTTGTAGCCTCAAAATTGGGCAATTGCCGGATATAAACACTACTAATCAAGCCAAAATACTTTATTGGGCCAAACCTCATGATAATGTCATCAAAATTAACACCGATGGAGTCAGTATCTCTAATGCTTCGGATGTGGTGGCATCTTTAAAATTTCAAGGGTGATGTCCTCTTGGCCTTTGCTAATCCTCTTATTACTAACTCGGTTCCTTTTCGAACTTACGCGCTTTATAATGCTCTTGACATTTCCTTACAGAAAGGTTGGCTTAATATCTGGCTTGAAGTGGATGCCTTACTACTAATCGATCTCCTGCAGTCCGAAAAAAATGGCAATGTTGAATTATACTATTTACTCAACTAAAACTTTGCTCAATCAATTTTGTTACAAAATCACTCATATATGGAGGGAAGGAAATGCTTGTGCTGATTACCTTGCTAACTTAGGAACTAGATTGAATGGGCCCATTAATTTTGATAAACATTCTATTCCTAAACACTTACAAGGATTGGTTAACTTGGACAAGAGGTTTGCCTTACATTAGATCTTAATATTATTTGTAAGGCATTGCATCTTATCTTCATATTTGTCAGAATGATGAAGCACCCTATGTGCTACTTGCTTTTGTTGATCTGTTGAATCGGTTCCCCATCTCTAATGGGAATTTAATTTCTCTGTTACAATTGGTTGCATTTGAAAGGCCTCGCCTTTTTTCATTCTAAGGTTACGGGTTGAGTTCGCTCTGATTTCAATACTGTATTGGTTTTGCTATTTTCTAATCTCACGGATGGAGAATTATGTATTGGCTGTGAGTAATTTTTCCCATATTTTCTGCTGGTGGTTGCTGTTCCTTTCAGCTGACTATGGTGCACATAATGTCCTGCTATCTGGATCAATTTCTGATCTGGATTATCTGAATGACGGCCTTGATTGCTGCTATTGGAACTGCTCCTCTAAATGCATTTACTGGGTGTTTATTTTGGTTGATTGTTACAATTGGCTTCATCTCATTAGGCCTTGCTACCTTTTTTCACTCCGAAAGGTTGCTGGGTTGTCTTTGGCTTTAATTTCATTAATGTGTTGGTTTTGCTATTTTCTCAACTCACGGTTGAAAAAATCTGTCCTGGCTGCAAATAACTCTTCCACTATTTTCTGCTTGTGGTTGATGTTCCCTACAGCTGACTATGGAATACTTACTGTCTTATTCTCTGGTTCATTTTTTGATCGAATTATCAATGACACCTCGAATCTTATTGCCGCTACTCTAAATGCATTTTCGGGTGTTTATTTTGGATTGCGTTCATTCCCTGTGTTGAGATATGATGCCTTCCTTTACTATTGCTCTCCCAAGGACATTTATAAGGGGATGGCTTCACGCTTTTAATCGATATAATCTTTTACATATCATGTGATTGGGATGGTGTTAATTATAAGATCATTGACTTTTTAATAGGTTTTCTACTTGTCTCCTCCAGTAACTTTCTTATGGAGGGATTATATCGATCTATTTTCTTTCCTCAATTTGGCTAGTCATGTGATTCGACTAAGTTGGCTCAATCTCTTAGGTCTACGTATTCTCATGTCAAGATGGCTATATTGATGATAATTTTCTTGAATGAGACTCCTCATCCTTCAACAATTACCTATATAATTTTGATATGAATTTGATTAGGTTTGCGTTATAAAGCTCACATGAATATCAACAACCTGGATGTTTCCTTCTCTCGTTTGTTGGCTGACGGCTATGATGATCTCACTCTATTGGTTCTGTAGCTCATGTGATGTAACCCTTATATCAAGTTTGGATGCTCATACTTGCTGCCCCATCAGATGTGATTGAGCTGAGCCTTCTATCACATTTCCTTACTATCACTCATACTATGTTGTTTTCCTCTACTTGTTGTCCAGATATTATTATCTATATCTTTTGTCGCTCTCCCTCTTTGCTTCCTGATTATCATCTCTCATTTCCTCCAGAGCATTGGCTTTATTCCTTTTTTACCTTATTAGGTCAATCATCATGTACCCTTTAACTGTTTTAATGCTTTCTTATGATCTTCGATGTACTTAGATAGGGGATTTACTCCTCGACAGGTAGCTCTTTGAGCGAGTTCCGAGTTTACCCCCTTTTAAAGATATTGTAACCTTTTTTTGTGGCAATAAAATACCCCCGTATCATGGGATTTCCCAAAAAAAAAAAAAATTAGGGAGTTCGTCCACCCATTGCCCCCCAGCCTTATCCAAATGTGTGTTCAAGCCTTTTAGAATTGTTCAACATCAATTTGGCCATTTGTTTGGAGTGTGTACATATGAATCAATTGAATGTGTAAATCTTTGTAGAAGGAGGTGAATTATTTTGCCATGAATTGAGTCTCATTATCTATTATAATTTGCATAAAATTCCAAAATGATAAATAATATTTTTTCAAACAAATTATTTTGCATTGACTTCTCTGATTTTTGCTAATAGTTCTACCTCAACCAATTTAGTGAAAAAATCTATCCCCATAATAATGAATTTTTGTTGTCTAGTTATAATAGGGAATGGTCCCGTAATAAATATTCCCCATTGAGCAAAAGGCCAAGGGCTCTAAAAAGATGAAAGTTCAGTCGGTGGAATGTGGTTGAGATTAAAATGCATTTGATAATTGTTACACTTTTTTTACAAAATCTAATGCATCATTTTTTATTATAGACCAATAAAACCCTTGTCTCAGGATTTTGTGGGCAAGTGCTCTAGCCCCCAAGAGTTCACCACAAATATTTGAATGGACTTCTCGAAGTGCATACTCTACTTCAGAAGGTGGAAGACATTTGAGATATGGTCTTGTCAATGATCTTTTGTATAATTCGTCACCGATAATGTTGAATTTTGTGGCTTTTCATACGATGGCGACAACTCGATCTTTTGGTAGAGCTCCATCATGTAAAAGGCGAATATCATATTTATCCAAGAAACTTATCTTGATTCATTAATGGACTACATTTCCCAAGGTCCTTTTATGCTAGGAAAATGAATGTCTTTTACATACTTTCTCTTGTAAATGTCAGAAGATGTTGAAGTGGCAAGTTTTAAAAGAGCATTAGCTCTAGCATTTTGATTTCTCATAATGTGAATGATCTGATATTTACTTATTCGAGATAGAAGAGTTTTTACTATATGAAGGTATTGTATCAGATGATGATTGTGAGTGTTGAATAGAATCTGAGATGGTGCATTCAACAATAAAATTTGCTAATACCTAAGATTTGATATTTGTCCTGGGCAAAAAGTGAATATCAAATTCTCTCAATTCAACTACCATTTAACTAATATGCTAGAAGCTTCTCATTTTTGGAGGATAATTTTGAGTGGAAGTTATGTATAAACACCAATAGAATGAGCTTAAAAGTATGGACATAGCTTTATTATTGAGAACACCAATGCTAAGATAGTTTTATCTCACCAAAGGATAACGCCCTTCTGTGTTAGATAGAATTTTACTAATATAATAAATTGGTCGTTGCCCCTAGCCTCCTTATGAACCAACATTGAGATTATTGCTTGATGCGAGATAGCGAGATATAAATAAACCTTTTCTCTCAGGATTAGCTTTGATAATAATGGTGGTGAGAATAAATATTTTTTGAGTTGCTCGAATGCAATTTGACATTCATCAGTCCATTGAAAACCATTATTTTGAGCACTCTTGAGTATTTTAAAGAACGGTAAGTATTTGTCTCCCATTTGGGCTAGGAATCGTGATAAGGCCACCATCCTCCTATTCAGGCGTTGCACCTTCTTTATGCTCTTTAGGGGCATCATATACTGTATAGCCTTAATCTTTTCTAGGTTTGCCTAGATCCCTCGATAAGTGACCATAAATCTTAAAAAATTTTTAGATGTAACTTCGGAAGCACATTTGAAGGAATTTAAACGTATATTATACTATCGAAGAAGCTTGAAATTTTGCTCAAGATCATTAAGATGTTTTGTCCTCTCAATACTTTTAACCAATATATCATCCACATACACTTCCATAGTATGACCAAGAAGAGATTTGAAAATTTTATTCATTAGGTGTTGATACGTGGCTCATGCATTTTTCAATCCAAATGGTATTACTGATAACAATATAACTCTTTAGCAAATGCAAATGGCTTCTTCATCCTTTGGATTCATCTTTATTTAATTGTATCCAAAGTAAGCATCCATAAAACTAAGCATTTGATGACTTGAAGTGCCACCAACCTATTTTACAAGAGGAAACTATCCTTTGGGCAAGCTTTATTCAGATCAGTCAATGCACATTCTCCATGCCCCACTAGACTTCTTCACCGTGACAACATTTGCTAACCAAATAGAATAATGTTCAGATAAATCCTACATCTAAAAGCTAATCAACTTTCTATTCAATTGCTTGTAGATGATCTGGAGCAAAGTTTCTTTTCTTCTGAATGATGGGCTTGAATGCTGAGTTAATTTTAAGGGAATGAGATATTGCCTCAAGATCAATTCCTAGCATATATGTTGGACTCCAAGCAAAAATTTCCTGATTTTGGCATAAAAAAAATGATGTACTCCTTTCTTTCATCCTCAGAGAGCAACGACCCTACTTGCACTATTTTTGAGGGATATTCTTCTGATAATGGGATGTTGATTGACTCTTTGATTGGTGATGCTCTTTGAAGTATTTTTTTCATCTCTTAAATCAAAATTTTTGATGCTTAATGTTATTGAGGTGGTGGGTCTACCTCAAGTAAATGGTTTGTGCTATCTACTAGTTGCCAACCTCACCTATTCCATTAGAGGCTGAAAATTTTATTTTAGATGAGGTATGTAAGTGATAGAGCCAAAAAATGATTGCATGGATCTTCCAAAGATAGCATTATAGGCTGATTCTGATTTAACTACTATAAATTGAATCAAATGGGTGACTTGTTTAGGGAATTCTCCAAGAGTAACGGAGTGTTATTGTTCCTTCTACCCTTACAAGTTGATTGTCAAAAGCCATATAACGACACAACAAATGGTTAAAGTTTTTCTTTTACAAGACCCAATTTTAAGAATGTCGAGTAGAATAATACATCGATAGAGCTACCATTGTTAATCAAAATTCTCGTAACATTATAACAAGGATCTCCAATCTCTGCATTGATAACTAAGGGATCTTGATGTGAAGTTTGTATCCCTTCGAAGTCAAAATCATCAAATATGATAGATTGATCAATTCATGACCTCTTCATCCTAGGCTCTTCCAGTGTAGTGAGTAGAACTTTATAAGAAAATTATGGTATGCCAATGATAATTTTGATTTCTCCGGCTATTTATCAATTTTCTTGTTGTCTTGGTTACTATCTTGGCTGGGATTGGTTTTGCCCTCTCACAGATTATTATTATTTATTTGTTGATTCTAAAGAAATTGTCGGAGGTAGCTATGATGTAACAACCTTTCGAATTCTTCCTTTAGATGTCTACAGGCCTCAGTGGTATGTCCGTATCCTCGATGAAAATAACAATACTGATCTAGATTTTTGATGTTTGGTCTTAGGGGATTAGGTCATTTGATATTATTTCATTCTGAATAGCCATTCAAATGTTCATGCGAGAGGCATTTAAGGGTGTATATTTTTTTGCGGGCGAGGCTCACGCGATTATTGGCTTAACGGGTAGGTTTTAAAACATCGATCATGCTTTTTGGTTGAGACACGGAAGACTGTCATTTGCCTCTTTACGCTTCTTAGAAGAATGTTCAATTACTTTTATAGGCATTGATGGCCTCATCTGCCATGATCTGTGCCTCTACTCTCCGTCTGAGGTCTCCATAAGAAGGATCTGTTTCTCTCATCAATGATGAGTAGAATGATCCATGCCTTATGCCTCCTAGAAAAATACCTCGTAATAATTCAGGGTCTAGTCTTGGAATTTGTCAAACTTCACTCAGGAATCTTGGAAAATACTCTTTTAGTATTTCTCCTTTGTTCTAACATATTCTAGAAAGGTGAGATGGATTCTTAATGGTTTATCGATTTGAAATGAATTGTTCAACAAATAGTTTGTCCAAATGCGAGAAGTTGGGAATGCTCCCATGAGGGAGGGAATAAAACCATGTATGAGCTTGTCCTTTAAGAGTAACTAGACAAAATTGGCAGAGTAAAGCATCAGAGGCTTGTTGGATGTGCATAATAGTTCTATAATGATCGATATGCTCATAAGGATCAAAAGTCTCATCGTAAGGCTCCATGTTATGTAGTTTAAACCCCATCGGAATGGGTTGCTGAAGAATTGTATCATGCAAAGGAGAATATTCTTGAATACTTTGACGATGAATGAATTGTCTATCTCTTTGAGGAATTTCTTCTCGAACTAGATGTCATAACTCATTTCTAATGGCTTCACGGATGTTTAAATAAAATGGGATTGATTTAACCCCAACAAAGAGGTAGGGGATTGAAGGTTGGTTGGACATATAAGAATGGCAAATTGAACTAGCAGTATCATCAATATCCATATTTGAATAATGTTCATGGGGAATTTCTACATGATCATAAGGTTGTTCTTCATTAGTTTCTCCAACAAAATCAACTATATCCTGTTATTGATATCGTTGATTCCCCCAAGTTGTGGTGCCCTTATCGACTGTCGAGTTTCGAGTAAATCTTCATGCTCGTTGTTCCTCTAATCTTCTTGCGCCCTCAAAGGTACAAAGTGTTTCACCCGTGGTTTTGATCTTGTTGGGCAACTTGGTCTAACATGATGAAGTAATGAGAATCCCACAAATGGCGCCAAACTGCTATGCGTAAAAATTAGTTAGAGTAAAATTTACACCTTAGCTTTGTATGAAAATCTAGTATGCACATAGACAGTTTAAAGTAAAATAAGAAACTGCAAAATTTTTACATGAAAAAAATCCCAAAAAAGGAGAAAAAATCCCGGGGCCTAGCCCAGTAAAAATGCTCTACTATATATCTGCTTTGGAGTACAAAATTTAAGTTTTTCCGATAACGAGATTACAAGATTGATTTCTACCACCCATCTTATCGAAGTTTCGAGTAAATGTCAAGGATTCGAGCCAATTGTTCCTCTAATCTTCACATGCGCCTCAAAGGTAAGCCACCCCGGTGGTTTTGATCTTATTGGGCAACTTGGTCGTCTGACATGATGAAGTAATGAGAATTAGTTTTCACAAATGGGGTCAAACTATTGCATGCCAGAAAACTAGTTGCAATAGAGTAAAATTTCACACCTTAGCTTTGTATAAAAATCTAATACGCACATAGACAGTTGAAAGTAGAATAAGAAACTCCAGAATTTTTATGTGAAAAAAATCCTAGAAAAGGAGAAAATATCATGGGGCCTAGCCTAGTAAAAATTCTCTACTATATATCTGCTTTGAAGTACAAAGTTTAAGTTTTTCTGATAATGAGATTACAAGGTTATATGTGAAAGATCCCAATTGGAATTTTAGAATCATATACAAAATGTAGTTATCAGAATATTGGTGGTAGTCGGCGACGATAATAGGTGGCGATCTATGACTACTGTCACGATGACAAACTTCAAACTTCTAGCTCTCTCGTAGCTTTCTCCCAAGTTTGTTTATAGCTTCATGACAAGAATGGGGTTCTATTTATATGATTTAGAAAAGGGTATTTTGGTCATTGTAGCCAAAATCCCAAACACTTAATCAGACAATGTATATTGATTCATTTGATCATATATAGTTTTCTTGGTGATTTGATCATTCAAACGATCTTTGCTTTTACCACATTGAACCTTCTATTATGATATTTCTAATATGATGGTTGGGTTTCCCGATGATGACTATTTTAATCCCATCTCTTCTAATGATGTCAATATAGAAGTCTTTGCAAGCCCTTTCATTAATAGATTTGCAATATTTTTCTTAGAATAAACAAAATGGTAAGTGACAAATCCTCTTTATATAATTCATACAAAGAATCATGTGTTATTCTCACATGACATTTTTATCATTGCATTTTGCACTTTTTGCTTTTGCTATAGCAGCTTGATTATCACAATTTATTAAAATAACAGGTATAGGTTTTCAATATAAGGTAAACAAATTAATAAACTTTTAAGCCACTTGGCTTCAGAAGTAGCAAGATCAAGTGTTATAAATTCTATTTCCATAGTAAATCTAGAGATTAATGTTTGTTTAATGGATTTTCATGATATTGCAACATAAAAAAATGTGAAGACATAATCACTAGTGACTTTTATTTCACTAGTGTCGGCAATCCAACTGGCATCACAACATCCTTCTAGTACTATAAGAAAACTAAATGAATGTAATAGTTTATTGTACCTTTTAAATATTTAAAATCTTTCTAATTCTTTCCAATGAGTTTCACTAGGATTACTTGTATATCTACTCAATTTTTTTCCACAACATAAAGAAATATCAAATATAGAGAATAATTTCTTTGAATCATAGCCAATTATTTGAGAATATTTTAATTGTGATATATCACCTAAATTATTTACAAGATATAAGCTAGAGTTATATGGAGTGCCTATAAGACTCACATCTTGATAATTAAATTTTTTAAAAGTTTTTTGAATATAATGTGATTGAATAATATAATTGTTATTTGCATTTCTATAAATCTTTATACCTTATATTACATTATCTTCAAAATCTTTCATATCAAATTGAGTTGATAGATACTCTTAATATTATTTACAATATTAAAATTTGTATGAAAAATTAAAATATCATCAACATAAATACATAAAATAATATAATCTTGATCAACAACTTTAATATAAACACATTTAACAGACTCACTAATCAAAAATCTATATGTCAATACAATTTTTATCAAACTTTTCATACCATTGTTTAGGAGCTTGCTTTAATCCATATAAAGAATTTACTAATTTACAAACTTTATTTTCTTGACCTTTACTATAAAAAACCTTCATGTTGATCCATATAAATTTCTTCATCTAAATCACCATTTAAAAATGAATTTTTTTACATCCATTTGATGAATAACTAGATTATATGCTGAAGGTAAAGCTAAAACAAATGAATTGTAGAAATTCTAGCAACTAGAGAATAAATATCAAAATGGTCAACACTACTTTTTTGTGTATCTCCTTTGGGTACTAATCTTGCTTTATATTTATCTATAGATCGATCTCATTTTAATTTCTCTTTGAATATCCATTTAAATCCAATAGTTTTACAACTTTAAATCACAAAGTACCCAAATCTTATTTGATATGATAGAATATATTTCATTATTAATTTCTTTCCAAAATGGTGCATCTATAGAATTCAAAACTTTATCAAAAGTAGCAGGATCATTTTCTAAAATAAATATTTCAGTTAAAAAAGAATAAAAATCATCACCGAAAATTTTTTCTTTTCTAATTATTTTTCTTTTTCTAATATTTTTCTCATTTCTATTAGTTAAAATTATATCATCATTATTTATTATAGAATTTTCTATTGAAGATTCTTTTTTATTAATAAATTTTGTAATCTTATTTTTCATAAGAAATATATCTTCAAAACATGTAGCATCTCTAGATTCCATAATTGTATTAATAGAAATATTACTGATATCGGAATTAATGATAAGAAATCTATAAGTTGGACTATTAAGAGAATATCCAATGAATACAACATCTACATTTTTAGATCATAAATTTCTCTTTTTACATTCTAGAATAGATATTTTAGCTAAACAACCCCAAACTTTTAAATACTTCAAATTGGATTTTCTATTTTTCCAAAATTCATAAGGTGTTTTATTAGAATCTTTATAAGGAACCCAATTTAAAATAAAATAAGATGTTAATAAAGCTTTACCCCATAAATTATTTGATAAATTTGATGAAATTAGCATTGCATTTGCCATATCAATTTATGTTCTATTTTTTCGTTCTACTACCCCGTTAGATTAAGGAGAATATGGAGGAGTAACTGATGTATAATACCATTTTCTTCACAAAATTTATTAAATAAAAGTGAAATGTATTCCCCACCTCTATCCTATCTTAAAATTTTAATTTTCTTATTTAATTGATTTTCTACTTCTAATTTATATTTCTTAAATATATCAAAAACTTCATCTTTAGTTTTGATTAAATAAACATAGCAAAATTTTGAAAAATTATCAATAAAAGTAATAAAATATCTTTTACCTCCTCTAGTTAAATTACCATTTAAATCACAAACATCACTATGAATAAGATCTAATAAATCATTTTGCTTAATAGAAATATATTTAAATAATTTTTAGTTTATTTTGCTTGAGAGCAAATTTCACACTTCACATCTTTATTTGTATTATTTTTAGATATTAAATTCATATACATCATTCTTTTAATTTTTTTTGTAGTTTACATATCCTAATCTTGCATGCCAAATGTTATAAGTAATAATTAATGAAATAGAAGGATTTAAGCAAAATAATTTATTTCTAGAAAATGATAAATTTAATTTAAATAAATCATTACATAAATATCCCTGCCCACAAATGATCCACTCTTAGTTAAAATAACCTTATTTGATTCAAAAACAAGACAATAACCATGTTGAACAAGTAGTGAACCACTAATTAAATTTCTCATAATATTATACAAAACTAAATATAATATTAAATATTTTCCTGATGATAATTTGAGATCAATATCTCATTCTCCAACCACACTAGCTAATGCTCCATTGCCCATGCTTACATTTTCTTTTGGTGTATCCTATTAGAAAGAAAACAAATATTTATCAAAACTTACATGTATAGTTACCCCGGTATCTATCCACCAATCGGTAGAATAATTTGAAAAATTAATTTCAAATGATGGGCTAACATACCTCAAAGGAAGAGAATCATTGGAAGTGATCATATTAATTTGTGGTTGAGATCAATTTTGCTCAAAGGACTTGTTATTTTCTTTAGATGTCTTATCTTTCCGATAATAATAAACCTTTGCAAGATTGTTAGTTCTCCCACATAACCAACATTGAATCTCATTATGCTTTTATTTTTATTGCTAGACTTGTGTAAAATTTATTTCTTAAACTTTTTATTTAATGGTTTAAAATTATCATTTAAAATTACTCTTTTCCGTTAGATTAACATGTGTTTGAGATTCAATTTTAGTGAGCATTTTATCTTTTACTTTTTATTTTTCTTCTATTCTAAGTGCAATACTAAGATTGTTAAGAGACATCGTATTTCTATTATGCCAAAGTGTTTGTGCAAATTGACTCCATAATTGTGATAATTTTCTTATTATCGATGCAACTATAAATGCTTCCATCATGCTTATGACATGTTCTTTTAAATCGTGAATAATATCTTGAATTTCATTTACTTGATTTAATACTGTGCTAGAATCACTCATTTTATATTCATTGAATGATTCGACCAGATATTTTTCTAGACCCACATCTTCATTTTAATATTTAGATTCAAGTGCTTTCTAAAGCTCAAAAGAAGATGTTGATGTACAAAATATGTCAAAAGACGATCGGAAGGAACACTAAGAATGCGTCCAAAACAAAGAAAACCAATCTATTGTGGAGTTTTTCCTTTTCTTAACCCTTCATCGAAAGAAGAATTATTTCCTTTTTCTGAATTAGCTTCGGATGAAGGAGGATTATATATTGCATAAATTAACCCTAAATATGTCGACCAATATATAATTTACTTTTGCCATCTTTTAAAGTGTGTTCCTTTAAATTTTTCTGGTTTAACATCATCATGACGAAGCGATATTTGTGTAGATATATTTTTTTAGTTAGTGAAAATAATTAAAACCAAGAAATTATTTTGATCTACTCTAAGATTTTTAGAACTATAAGGAAATAAATTACCAATTATGAAATAAATTTAACACAACTATGCAAATAAAAATAAAAGTAATGAGATTGAAATAGTGTTGACCTCCATATGTGTGTCATAAGTCAAGACAAGCCCATACCATAAGTCAAATTCGACGGACTTCGGAGGTGACAGTGCGCAAATTGAGGCTCAAAATGTACTAGACATCACTAAAAATGGTCGAAATGACCTCCGATCAGTGAACGAACTTCGCTGTCGTGCTCAGAATGTCGAAATTGATCAAAATATAAATATTACAAAATCTAATGATAAATTAATTAATCGCTCGAGCTAAAAATGTGTCGACGCATACATCGGAGTCAGGAAGCTACGACGATGACCAAATGACCTCCGTTCATGAAATTGATTATGTCGTTAGCTTTAAAATATCAAAATCTATCAAATGAGATTGTCCACACTTAATTCGGACAAGTTTATACAAATGGCGAGTGATTTGAAGTGACAACGATAAATCGATAAAATGCATGTGACGCCACCGAAATCAACTGACTCCTCGAACGGACTACATCGCATTAAGAACATCAATAATATAAATATGCATGATTTGATGATCAACCGACAAGACTGAGTTGTCAACACGCCCGAATGCTTATCGGTCGTGAGGTGCGGCCGGATCAAACGACATCCGTTCATATAATTCATCATGCCATTAGCTTTAAAATATCGAAATCTATCAGTAAGCATCGCTCGCATTCTCGATGAATTCAGGCAGATCGAGCAAATAAAGGCAACACGTATTTTGAAATAAAAATTCAATTTGACACACAACTAAAACGGCCTCGACGAAAACGATCGCGCCATTACGCTCTAAATAAAATTACTGATTGATATATATATATATATATATATATATATATATATATATATATATATATATATATATATATATATATATATATATATATATATATAATTACATGATTTAATCTGAATTTACGTTAAAATTATTTAATAAATTCAAAATTTATTAAAAAATTTCTAAATTACTCTCATGCCCAACCGTTCCCCCTTATTTTCAGTTTTCTAAAAAAATTAAAAAAAAAAAGAAAAAAGAAAAAAAGAGGCAGTTCCAACCAATTCCCTCCTCATTCTCTCTCACGCTACTCTCCTCTCTCCCCAACCGATTCTCTCTCATGTCGGAAGAACAAAAGAAAAATGCAGGTAAGTCCTCTCCCTCTGGATTTTCTGTTATTCCCTCCTCTGCACGCAGCCAATTCCGCCACCGCGCCCTCTTCGCCACAATTCTGCGCACCACTTTTCCCGTCGCCGGCGCAACCCGTCGTTCCACTGCCGCGTTTCTTGCCGCCGCGCAACTGCTCCCGCCGGCCAAAACCCACCGCTCCCACCGGCGCAAACCGCCGACCCACCTTCCGATTTGACCCGGGCGACCCGTCATTGTCCGGCGCCACCCGCGGCCCGCTGCAAATCCCCGCACCTGTCCTGCACTGCGTCCTGTCCCTGTTCGGCCCTGCCAATCTAGCCCAAAACCAACCCGCTGCGCCCCACCTTCCGTCGCCCTACCTTCCGCACGATCTTGCTGCGCCCTGGCCGGCCTGATCCTGCTGTGCGCAGAACCGCTTCCAACTGGCCCACCAAAATAAGCAACACCGGCCCGCCTTCGGTCCACAGCCTGCCGACGCAGTCCTGCAAGTGCTATTCCAGCCCACTCACGGCCTGTCTTCCGCTGGCCCGGCCTCCGCGACCACATCCATGGCCCATCCGGCCCATTTACTGTACCCAAGCACGCTGCTCCAACCCACTGGGCAGCCAGCCCTTCAATCTTCTAGCCCAGCCCGCTGCAACTAACCTGCCAGCCCACTACCCCGTATCCACTCGGCCCAACATGCATGCAGCCAACCCGCCAGCCCACTAGCCTCCCGCAACCCGCAAACTCCTTCCCGCAGTCATCTGCCTCATTTTCGCCACAAATAACATCGCCAAGAGATAAATTCTTATCGCTTCCAGATCTCATCCCTCTCTTTAGTAGTCCCATTTTACTTTGCAAATTAGAAGAACATCATCGGCTAATTCTTCTTAGTTTCAGCCGACCCCTCTGTCGATTTTTCGCTGAATCGACGAAAGAACATTGTCAAGAGACAAATTCTTCTTCGATTCGACACACTGCCAGAGCTTCCACTTTTCGCCATTATAAATTGAACATCATCAAGAGTGAATTCTTCTTTCGATTCGTCGATTCACATTTTTCCGTCATTTTTTTCCGCAATCGGTAGAACATCATCAATAGGTGAATTCTTCTTTCGATTCCTAGTTCCTCGCTTTAGCCTTCCCACTTCACACACAACGGAAGAATCATCAAGAAATTCTTCTTCAATTTTCTGCCGCTCCTTACCTTACATTCCCAATCAGATACCCAACTTTATTCGACGAGCATCAAGTCAGAAAAAAATGAGGAACACGCGATATGATGTGAATATATATATATATATATATATATATGTATATATGTATATATTATATATATATATATATATATATATATATATTATTATATATATATGCAATATATATATGTTATTATATTATGTATACATATATATATATATATTATACATATATATATTAATATTATATTATATATGTATATATATATTATTATATATGTGTATATATATATTATTATAATATATATTATATATATAAAATATTGTTATATATTATATTATTATTATACAATATAATATATATATATTACATATATTATTATGTTGTTATATTATAATTATTACATATTTATTATATATAGATATTATATATATACATATAATATATATATATTACATATATATATATATATATATACATATATATATATAAGTTTTTCTTTCTTTGAAAGATCTATCAGATCAAGAGAGACAATAGAAAAAAATAAAATAAGTCGCAGAGACCGCTTACGCTCAAGAGGGATCGAGTAAGGCAACACTTGGATGTCGCCACGCTGACGAAATGTCAAATTTTGTCTAATTCTAGACTTGAAAAAAAAATGTATATATGATCAGATATCTTCTTTCAGGTGTGAATGCCTCATTGTGATTAAGTGGGCGTGACGAGATGAAAATTATGCGGTCGCACCACTATGCTCAAGAGGGCCAAGTAATAACACCCCTCACAGCCCACACCTGGGATGACGCCGGGAGACTACCGAAATTGTGTCAAATCTTTTAACTTAGAAAAAAAGTGAGAGTGCAATGAGTTGACTTAAGAACGCTAAGTAGGGAAACCTGCAGCTAATTTTAAACTAAAAATGTCAAACAAGAAAGAGGGGGGAGCCTTTAAAATTTTTTTGGGAAAGAATATAACATTAATTTAAAATGCAAGTAAAATTTGGGGAGGCTGATATTAAACTCAGAAACTCAGAAATTTTTTTGGTAAAGTGAGTTCTCCTTTCTTATAAATTCCTCAAAATTAAAGAGGCAATAATTGAATTGGGAGTGGGGACTAATACTAAACTCATAATAAACCTACAATAAACTCAAAATCTAAGGATGAATCTAAAATGAGTTTAATAATTCTGATATGAATGTGGAAGTGATTACTATGCTAAATAAGCATGAGTAGGCTAATAAATATTGAAATCAACATAACTTATCAAAATTGATGTAAATTGAGCATAATCAAGTTGAGAAAATTATAAAACTCAACAAGTAAACTGCTGCTGGTGTGTTAAACTACAATCTAAATCAAAATGTCATCTTCGCCACCAGATCTGCAACCTTTTGTACAAGCAGACAGAAGACGATATTAAATCAAAATCTACAGAAATCATAGGGCTTCCTTTGGTCAAAAATTAAGAAATTTCATTATAATTATGATTTTCAAAATCAACAAAATAACTAATTAGGTGAAATTATCTAAGCTATAAATACCTGCATGTGCTCAAATATAGAGATTTCAAGTGCGAATTTTAATGTCTGAAAAGGCTACGTAGGCTAAAGTTTGAATTAAATGACAAATCTAAAATCAAAGCTCATAATTCAAATATAAAATTACTTAAAATTACTATACACTCGTATGTGCCCTGACACTATATTGAATGCCTAAATTTAAGTGTCTGAGGATGTTGTGCAGGTTTCTTCCCGGTTTAGTCTTAGGACTAGTCCAAGTTGATAAAACCTAAAAACTTATAATAAGAGTTTCAAATTAGTGAAATATCGAACCGATTCTGGTGATAGATATAATCCTGAAACAAAGTTGACAAGATCTAAAGATCTTAAACATATTCAAATTAATTAATTTTTTCAAATCAAATTAAGTAGCAATCTGAGACTGCTTAAATGAAACTCTATCATTAAAAGCTTAAATCAAACTCAATTTATCCACCTTCCACAACTATTTATCGGGAGTGATAAATTAAGAAAACTCTAGCTCACAAAAGAGTCAATATCAATTCAAGTGTTCTACTATGTTCACTATCAATTAATCTCTTATCAAGAAGACGGCCTGTCCTCTAACTGCTTGGCCAATAGGCTCCAGATGAAGCCCACCGTGAGTCCTTTGATCTGGTTTGGGCCCATTATATTATGATCACGCATCATCCAGATGTTCTAAATGGCGCTCTTTGAGTTGTGAATCATGGTATATTTCATAGGCAAACAACCCTTGTAAGGTAAACTTAAGCTTTTCTCCTTAGACAAACACCACCCCTGTGTCTACAAGGATTTCTGACTAAACCCATGTGTCATGAGGATCCTTCTCACGTCACTACCTCCTCGACTAAAATAAACTAGGACCGTGATCGCCCAAGATGGGAACCATGAGATTTAGATCACGCGTCATCATTCCCTTAACCATCCAGGTAGAGATACACGCGTCATCAATGATCTAATGACTAGCCTTAATCGAAGTTCTCTCTCACTTGAGAGGGTAATTAACTATGAGGGCTTGCTTTATAAGAAACCTGGAACTAAGTCTAATGTCCTCACCAAATGAGGGCGAAATCTCTAGGTAGTTTCTTATCTACTATCTCATCTTCCTTCTGAAAATTACACCGATACTTCAAATCACACTCTCGTCAATCAATAAAAAAAATTATCGAGAGGTCGGTGGCAAATTTTCGGAGCCCACAAATAGCCTAGGAGGGAGGCGTGTCGATGACACTATCCTTAGAGTAGATCAAGCCTTAGGAACATTAGTTTGCAGCTCTCTTTTCTACTCGTGAGATACAACATGTCCCTTGCTTTGATCGCGTCTACGCCACGAGTGATGAGCAAAACTTTGAACTAATCGCGTGTCTCTTGCTGTCCAAAAATAAAATAAAGAGAATGATAAGAAAAATTATGAATGGGAAGGGAAGAGAGAATATTCAGATTATGTCATCCCATTCAAGCTCACATTATCATCTATTTATAGGTGAAAGATGAGAGCTAAATATTAAATTACCTAATTATAATTTATAGCCATTACTAGCCATTATTGTAAGTTAACCACAACAGACAAGGGAAAAGACATCTTAAAGGACCCAGTTAAGCAACGTCCAAAGGGTGTTTCCAACGCAAGGCTTAAGGGATGTTGGAAGAGATCTAAGAAAGCCAAGAGTAATTCTCTATTTTTCTCTTAATTTTTAGTATTTAAAATATTATTGTTAATCTTCAAACCATCCTATTTTTGTTGTTATAGAAACCAAAGTACAAACTGATAGTGTCGCAGAATGTGTTTCATCACCCATTGCAACACCTTTCTCTATTATGCCATAGTATTTTTGGGAGAGCGTAATAATAACACACATCGAAAAAATCATAAATGATACAATGTTCTACCTCAGAAATTCAACTCGAGCTCAATAATCAGTCAGTCGGCTGAAGGGTACACTAAGTTGATGATGGATTTTATTAAAGGAAAATATTTCAATGCATGATATCATTTAGTTATGTGTTCTATGACTGTGCAATCATTTATGCAATGCTTTAGAGTCTTCAAGATGAGTTTCTTTTACTTAACAGCACAAGCCTCACCTGAGATTCGTAAGAGGACCGCTTCAAAAGATTAGATGACTTTCTTCTTCTGATCGACTGCAATCATTTCTTCATTAGGATGAATTTCTTCTTCTAAGCATCTTTATTCTAAATCGTATCATTATTATAAAATTTATCTATTTATATTGAAAATAAATTAATTAACTATGATGTTTGATGACTAAGATTTACTAATCAATGCATTATATATTCTCATACTCTATTTAAGTCAATATTTCAAAGCATCTTCAGCTTAATGGTTTCTGATATAAAAAATCTCACATTTTAGTTTTTATTTAGGGTTTATTAATATTAGTCAATTTTTTGAAGAAATTACCATGTCATAATCAAACATTTGTTCAATACACTTAGTTTATCTCACATTTGAGTTTATTGTATATTTAGTAATCTCTCAAGAATTATGCCCCTACCGCATTGGAGTATGTTTTAAGATGATCACAAGAACTTACATCTTCCAAACAGCCAAAAAAGTGGAAAAAATGGAGTCGAGAGAGTCCAAATGAGTCAGAGAGAGAGAGTACATAGAATAGCATAAAGTAGAGAGGGTAAATAACTTGCTTGAAACTAGGAAGGTCCAAATGGACTTTAATATGGGTCAATTATTTTCTGCTTGATTTTTTTCATCACTACGCAGTTTGTTGCTCTTAAAGTAGTGCATAGTTTACCCCATTACTTTGTAATCCTGAATGGCAATAAAATTTCATATTTTACCAAATTGCAATTTTGATTGAGGCATTACATTCAATTATTTTAATATCCTGATGGCAATAAAATTTCTCATATTTTAATATGGGTCAATTATTTTAAAGAGTTAAGTTTAATAATCATACCCACTTACATTACGCTCACATACTAAGTAGTTCATATTGTTCTCCTCAGATTTTCGAGGCATTCAATGAAAGTATAACGTAAATTTTAGATAATGTAAATTTTAACTTCAATTTTTTCATTGATCCAAATTTAAAATATGATATAATTTGAATATCAAAATTAAGCATATTTTCTCCAAAGTAAAGAACTCATCATAGAAATGTAAACAATATTATATCAACTACCCATGAGTAGAGAAGAGTACACAGAGAGTCCATGAGTCTAGGGAGTACAGAGAGTATAGAGAGTATAGAGAGTACAGATGTAAAAGAGGGTTCACATACAAAATTGCTCAGAATAATCATAAAAAAGCAACCCAGGAGCATCCAACTTGCTTTAAGGTTATAGTGAACACCTGCAAAGCAAAAGTGGAGATGGTAAAAAAAGCAAATCAAATGATGAGGAGAATATAAAGAGCTAAGCTACGTAACACCTCAAATATTCTTATACTAATCTTCAAACTACATGCAATGTAATATATGTAAGCAGAAGTACATAGGTATAGAAAGATCGAGAGTCCGTGAGAGGCAGAGAGTACAGATGAAACACATCGCAGGAAAGCATTTAAGCTTCAACCAAATTGCTGCAGGTGTGCTCTGCTAATAATAAAAGATCCAAACTGCCCAAGGATATTGAAAAAAATAAAAGAAATATCATAATTATTTCCTACTTATAAAACTTAAAATGTATAGTTCTTTGGCTTTTTCATTCCCAAATAAAAGAGTAGTTTAACTCAAAAGCAATTCATCTTCTTCTACCAATCTTGGTGCCCTAATGGAGATTTCTAATTGCCGCTTCCATGTGCACAAACATCCAGAGTCAACATCATCTTGGACCCACTCACCATTTTGATTTTCCATTTTTGGGATCATAAAAGACCAAAGATCTTCAACAAGTAATTTGATCCAATAGCAAAATAAATAACAATGGGGTCTAAAAAATAGTTTACGAAAATTAAATTGGAAATAACTCTTACAATCTCAAGAAGAATAGCCTTATGGGTTGGTTTTGGTAGTGAGTCATAAAAGTACCAGGCCCTTAGCTTAATATGCCCAACCAGGAGTGTCCAGTGCTGATTATCTATAATTGGAAGTAAGAGTAGCTCAACCCTTGACACACCGCTTGCTGATACGGATGAACATTTTATTTTCCTGATATATGTAGAAGAAAAAGAAGAGAACATTTTAAATTGTAATTTCCATCTATACAAATAAGGATTGAATCGTAATCCCTGATATCCCAAAATTAAGCAAGCATGAGATGTACAAATAGGGACAAATAGCCTGACAAAGCGAGTACTTGGCTAGTAAGAAGGCAAGGTATCAATGCATCTGAGAGATCGACCGTCAAAGAACTCATCATCGACCGCCGCAATAATGATATTCCCAATGAAGGTATCACCCCGCAAGTGAGAAATATTTTAAAGTGAGATTAATTAAATGAATAGTTATTTTATGTGTGAAGGAGTTGATTGAAGATTAACTTACTTGTCCTTGAATCGGGAGCACAACGTGTCAATAAGATGGAGACGGCCAAAAGTAATACTGGATGAGAAGTCAACAAAATGATGTCGCTACAATGAAATTACCGATGACAAAAGTTAATGAAGAGCTAGATTCACTATGAATTAAGAATCATATCGAGATGATATACCTCCGACTGATGCTCCTCCACCACAATGATAGTAGTCTGTGGGTCATCGACCTTTATTGGCTCATCTATGCTAACCTATAAAAAAATTTAGTGAAATATAATTCTATTATCTCAAATTTAGAAGTAACTTAATACCTTTCGCTGCTCTCATCAGTGTCCACCACATCACTTATTCTTGCTCATGACTTCCTGTAAGTGTGTGCGAAGGGGGAACAAACAGTTTTCCTCTTTCTCATCTATTGAGCCTTCACACCACACTCAATGCTGCTGATTAAAGGCTTCGGAGCATCTTCATGGAGGCCTCCACAATAGCCTTCCCCATGGTTGACTCCAGGGCTTCCCAGTGGAGGCTACCTCGGGCTTCCCAAGTGGAAGTATCCACAGTGGGCAACAAATGTAGTTGCCTCCACAGAGACTCCCCTGCTAGCCCATGTGGGAAGCTCCTCCGTATCCTCCATGTGTTGCCTGCGACCCTGCCTCCCTCAAGAGTTTCTCCCAGACCTCCCGTGAGCTTCCCCATAGTGGCCAAAGAGCCTCCCGATAGAAGAACCCACAAATCAATCTCATCCATTCTCTCGCCTTGTTGCTTGAAAAGAAGATATAATATCTTTCAAGTCCCTAAAACCAAAGTATCCTCTCCACCGCAAAACCTTCTATAGTAGAGAGGCGTTACATGGATGGGGAGAATATCGAGGAGAGACATCTGGGACCGAACCTGGACTTAGAATGGGACCATCTGCTCCAACATGTATTGGATATCAGGGAAAATGATTCAAGGAGCCGTCCTCTTCCGATATGTCCTCGAATGAAAGTGAATTGAAATCGATAAGAAAATGTGATGACTACAGTATAAATAAATACATTCTTATATGAACTAAGTGATATTATTATATGTCACCTGATGTTCTCCTAAACTAGTGAAGGCTTCATCTCGAAACTTTATTTTTGGCCATCGCAAAGATAATGTGGCTTGAATGGAGAGACTCTCTTGATACTTATGTGCTCAAGGCCAAGATCTATAATTAATATTTATATAAGTTATCTTCAATGCATCAAATAATACATAACTGAAGATATAGAACATACCATAAGAAGAGTGATAAAGCCACTCATGTACCCTCTTCTGGTATGAATCTTTGATGTAATACCATCAAATCAGGAAACTACAAATAGCTTGTATTCAAAGAATTTATCTATGTCATCGAGTAAATCAATTTCGATGCCACCCTATAATTGTGAATATACAAAAAAATAGATTTGACAGAAAATAAATGTACAAACAACCGTGTCACGTAATGAAGCAGCTATCTGCTTCATAGTCCACTCGAACTAAACCTGACAGATTTCTACCATAATATCTTCTCCCCTCTGTTTGGCATCCCTACAATTATTGCAACTTCATCGGGGGTGAAAGAAATGTACTGCCCACCCAGAAAGAAAGCTTGCTTCTCTATGTCCCAAAGAAGAGGATCGGTAATGGCTATTGAGTCTCAATTTTGGAGTCTAATGAATTGATGCAGATGAAGCCTCTTTAAAAGTCAATGACTTCACCAATAATCGTCGCAATATTATCAACACCATTCTAACTGGTAGGCTCTGATCTCAAGTTATCCTTTTCCCATATATGGTAAACTTCAAAATGAAAAGTCAGTTAATGAGAGTACATATGCAAATCACCCATAAGAAATAACCAATTAGACTCCAAATTATTCCCAATTGATTTGTAATGAACATATTTCCTCCAAACAGGCCAAAGAAATTGAAAAAAATGGCCTAAATCGTTTGTACTCTCAAGAGAGTACAGAGAGCATAGATGCAGAAATCCTCCAGAAACCATCCAAACATCCACCAAATTGCTTCCATGGGAATGTAATGAACATAATCTGAACAACCAGGCCAAGGAAACTAAAAAAATGTCCATTATCTATTTCAGATTACATGCAAAATAACACTAAAAATAACCAAATGCCTCCAAATCATTGTTCATGATGGATTGGAATGAACATATTTTCTCCAAACACCAAAGAAACTAGAAAAATGACCAAAATGCTCTGTATTCTCATGAGAGTAGAGAGTACATATGTAAAAATCCCCAGAAATCATCCAAACATCCACCAAATTGCTTCCACTGGAATATAATGAACATAATCTGAACAACCAGGCCAAAGAAACTAGAAAAAATGTCTACAAAATCATCTGTACTCTCAAGAGAGTACAAAGAGTACAGATGTAAAATAACACTAAAAATCCAACCAATCAGCCTTCAAATTATTCCCCGATGATGAATAATACAAAGTTTCTCCAAACAGCCAAAGAAACTGGAAAAATGACCAAATGTTCTTTCATGAGAGTACAATGAGTACAGACGCAAAACATCTCCAAAAACTACTAAAATACATCTTGTTCATTTAAAGAACTCAAATATTCTAAAAAGTTCACATACTTAACAAAGAAAATCCTAAATTCATTAATAATATAAATACCTCATGTAGTCGCCACAATACTTCAATGGAACTTATTTGCAAGATTTGCTAAACCACCGAGGAAGGAGAAAACCCTAAACTATTTTGTAACGAGGAATGTCGAACGACGCCTCATTTTTCTTCTCCGCTTGAACGAGGCGGTCGAAGTCGATAAACGTGTCACACCCCATTACAAAACGCCGCTAAAATGGGTAAAAAAAACCATGGATGCAGATGATTGAGTCCCACGAAAAAAGGACAATGTAATATTTTCTCGGGTGAGGCCTCTTTTTTTTTTTTTTTCTTTTTCTCTCTTTTTAAAATATGTAATATATTTATATATATATATATATATATATATATATATATATATATATATATATATATATATATATATATATATATATATATATATATATATATGTACATTTTTATTATTATTTTTTAATTATTTTCAGCAATGAAATACGAAAGAGGGTCAACAATTAGTTACCCAAAAAAAATTTATCATTAAAAATATGTATAGATTATAAGAAAAAAAATTATATTTTTTATTAAAATTTTGAACAAATAATCAACTTCATTCATATAACTTCATATTGCATCATCATGCAGAGTTAGAGAAAGATCAAATGTAACGAGAGAAGAGCATGAAATTGAGAGGCAAAAGTCTAGTTTATTTTGTACTAGCTTTTGTAAAAATGAAGGATAAGAAAAAAATTAAAGATAGACCACCACTAGTATTCTCAAGATACTACTTATTTATATATATATATATAAATGGAGTGACCCCGATATTATACATTGAGTTAATTATATTGTTCATGCGGTGCTTGCATATTTCTTGTTTTTTCAATCTTATTCCTGATTTTTTATTTGAAATTCTAGCTTTTGTTCCTCATTACACATTTTGATGGTTATTGTTTGGATTCTTTTAAATCTTGAGCTAGTTACGAGTTGTATAGACTATAGATGGTGGTGCTCTCTTGCGCTTCTTATCACACTTTGATTTTATTTAATTTTATTATTATTATTATTATTATTATTATTATTATTATTATTATTATTATTATTATTAGTATTATTTATTCTTGTAAGGGATCTTGGTGGCTTGTTTTGGTTGACTTAATCTCATGAGTTGCTAGTTTTATTGATCACATCATGTTATCCTCATGATGTTAAATTTTTCTTTGTTACAATATTATCCTTAATTAAAAGCTATTTAGGGCTCATATCATTTTTTTTTTATTTTAAAAATTTTGAATTTTATTATAGTTTACTTATATTTCAACATGATATCAAAAATCTTTAATGCATTAAAAATATGTTATTTAATTTATTCATGTTTCACTGATTTGAAACTCTTATTATAGGTTTTTTGGTTTAATTAACCCGGACCCAGTCTTAAGACTAAATCAAAAAATAATTTTAGATTGATATTTAATTTGAGTTGAAAGTTTGATCAATTTGAATATGTTTAAGAGCTTTAGATCCTGTCAACTCTGCTTAGCTGCTAACAGAGGATTAGATCTATTGTCATATGACAGAATCAATTTTTTCAGATAATTCACAGATTTGAAATGCTTATTATAGGTTTTTAGGTTTTGTTAACCAATAGTCTACTAAAACTGGAAAATAACTCATGACGAGAACTTAAGTGTTTAGCAAGTGTCGTCATGCAGTGTATAGTAATTTTAGGTAATCTTATGTTTGAATTATAAGATTAATTTCTATTTATTTAATTTTAATTTAATGTAACCTTTTGAACATTAAAATTTACATTTGAAATCATGTAATACGTGTATTCATAACTTAGTTAATTTCATCTAATTAATAAATTTATTGATCTTGAAAATCATAATTAGGATGAAACTCCTTAATTTTTTATCAAAGAAAGCCTTATGATTTTTATAGATTTTTGATTTAGTATTGTCTTCTATTTTTGTAGATTTTGATTTAGTATCGTCTTCTCTCTTGTCTAAGAGTTCAGTGGCAAGAAGACGCGTTTTGATTTAGATTGTATTTTAACACATTTCTTGCACATAATTTGCTTATAGAGCTTTTTGCAATTTTTTAACTTGATTATGCTCAATTTACATCAATTTTGATAAGTTATGCAGATTTCAACATTTGTTGCTTTACCCTCACATATGCTTATTAGCTAGTATAATAGTCACCTCCTTATTCATATAAGAGTTATTAATCCCAATTTGGATTCACCCTTAATCCCCAAAATTTTAATTAAGGCTTGTTTAATTTTGAGAAATTTACAAGAAAAGAGAACTCACTTTGCCTCTTCAATTTAATCTATATAGAGTAGCTATTAGAGTTTGTACATTTAATATTAGCCTCCCCGAAGTTTGTGAGTTTAATATTAGCTTCCCCAAATTTATGCATTTAATATTCATCTCCGTCAAATTTATGAGTTTAATATTCGTCTCCCCATAAATTTGTGATTTTAATATTCACCTCCCCCAAATTTATAAGTTTAATATTATTTCTAAATTTTAAATTTTAAATAAATATTATATTCTCCTAAGATTTACTTTAAAGGCTTCCTTTTCCTTATTTGGCGTTTTAGTTTAAAATTAAGTTTTCATATTTAGCTCTAAGTCTCATTTTACCTCTCATTTTTTATGTCAAAAGATTTGTGGAACTTTTCCTCCTCTCATCATTATGATGCATCGAGGGTGTTTTGCTTTTACGCCATGTGTCTTACACCACGTCGTTTTATCTTTTCGCACCCTGTTGAGCGTGACGAGTTCTTCAAACCTATAAGGATACATACAATGCAATATATAATCATCCCCTCTTTTTTTTCTAAGTCTGTAAATCAGAGAAAATTTTGGCAGCCTCCCGACATCATCTCGGTGTAGTGCATCGAATGTTTGGCTTTCGGTATTTCGGCAGTGGTGTCTTGCGACACCACAGCCGAGTTTTCATCTCGTCACGCCCTGATGAGCACAACGAGGTCTTCAGACCTGCAAGAATACTTACAATGTAATATATAATCATCCCTTTTTTTTCTAAATGTAGAAATTAGACAAAATTTTGGCGGCCTCTCGGCATCGTGTATAGGTGCGTCGGAGGTATTTTGGCACGCCTCGTTGGCGTGGCGGCGGTGTCTCACCATTTTTCATCTCGTTGTGCCCTGTTAAGCATAAGGAGGTCTTCAATCACCTGCATAAATATATATGTATATATGCAAATATTTCAAATTTCTCCTCCATTTCAGCATAAGCGGGCCACCTCTGAGAGTTTTGGCTTACTCGGTACGCCCTGATGAGCATAACGAGTGGTGTTTTGAAATACCTCAATTGAATTTCATGTCATCACGCCCTGATAAACGTGACGAAATCTTCAAACTGCCTCTAGTAACAGCCTTGTTTGCTCTATTCCACTTTGCTTGCTCTGGACGTGTAGGGACCAATCGCCATCTTGATGATGTAACAACATCGAGGTTTTCGATGAGAGCGACGCAAAATTTTAAAATAAGCACGTTTAAAAATATAATTAGTAGATTAGGCATTAAAAAAAAATTTAAAAGTAGGTATAGTTGCCCGTTTAAGGGATGATTGGGGCTGACTGTCCTGCACAGTCAGCGCCTTTATATACATAGCACACAATTCTTATGTATTTACATATCTAAATTTTATATCACAATTTTGCTTGGAAGGGCCTCAACTTTAATTAGTCTTTTTTTAATAAATATCTAAAATTTATATTTATTTAAATATATTTATTATTTATTAATAATATATAAAATTAAAAAAATTTATAATATTTAACAGATAACTGACGTTGATAGTGTAGGTACAATCAACTCACTAATTATATTTTAAACATACTTATTTTAAAATTTTGACTAGAGCTGGCTGCCTCCACTGCAACTCCAAAACTGGCATGGACAGTGAGTGCAGCTGATCGCTCAAATCAATTCCAACACCATCATGGCTCATTGCTCGGTTAGGGTAAGAAATCTTGAGCTTTGCTTCACAAGCCTGGACGGAAATGTATTGGGGGCGTTCGGTTCATCGCGGAGGAAGCGTTGCAACGAAGTCCTTGTTCGAGATGAAGTCGTCAGTGACTGTGACAAGATCTCTGTCGACGCCGCCCCAATATTTTAGAGCTTCGTCATCGTCGGGGTCCGTACTCGCCTGGGTCATCACGTGTAAACCATCATTCCAATGTTTGACTTTGAAATAGATTATTTTTTGGGACCGTAAGGGCAATAAACGCACTCATATTTGTGTGTTCGATCACAGATCATCGCGTTCAGAGCGAGGCCCCCAGCCGACAGATCCCGAAAGTCTTGCATAACTTTGAAATAGATTTTAGATACATCTTATTCTATGCTCATGTTGCTTATATAATTTTGATATTCAATAATTCTTGTATGCTTAGAATATTAAATGAAAATTTAACAAATTATGCACCATGGTCATTTTGATATTATCTGTAAATACATGTTATACTTTTAGCTTTATTCTTAAAATTGTTTAAATTAAAATATTATAAGTTATTTACATGATATTTTTAATATTGGCATCAAATGTTTTTAAAATACATATATCTACTTCAATGCATCAAGATATTATAAGATCTTAATTTTAAATATGTACTTGCTACATATAAAAAATATTTTAAAGAAAAATAACTTTAAAAAAATAAAAATCTACACAAACAAACCTAAGCAATAAATGATAAATAATATACGAAAATGTAGATCAAAGAGCCCATTTCAATGCCTAAGTGCCTAATCCAACTATGTGATTCCTACTACTCATGCTAACTCTCCTTAGCTCCTCATGGGTTGATAAACCCATATAATCACTTCATTAAAAGAGAATTATATCCCAACCTTCATTATTATAAGTAAGGAGACTACTTTTAAGCAATTAAAAAAAAACTAACAAGAATAATATTACAAAAACTAATTATAATATTTAAAAGAATAATCTTAGACATTGATCTTATTAAGTGAAGATATAAGATCTTAGAACTATAGATTGAACGAAAGTTTATTGATTAGGGATAGACTGATCCAATTTTGAAGAAAGTAAAACAGGTCTACTGGTAATAGGGGAATGCAATGATGTTGGCCTTAGTGGTGACTGCATATGGAATTGCATTTCATCTTCCTGATTTTTCCCAGGACAATCACTAATCACTTCTTTTCCAAGCATCTTTAGAGAACGTGAACATTCAGTTGCATAAGCCTCCGTCCCTAAGGATCATCCTTCCTTCCATGAAAGAGAAAGACAGCAGAATTGTTCATTGTGTGCCTCCCGGAAATCGTATCAGCTCTACCCGTGATGATCCCCTGTCTGACGGAAGAAACTCCTAGCATACCTCCTTGGTAGTCTTCTTTTTCTCATTGCAATTTCTAAGTCTTCGAGCGTTACATGACCATCTCTATCTCTATCCAATTCCTCAAAAAAAACCTCTTTCTTTCTGCCTCTGTATACTGGAAAAATTTCTGAATAGAGAACATCTTTCTCTTGTCTGGATGATATTTAGAGGTCCGTCCCAGCTGAGGAACAAGTTTAGCCAACCCTCCTATGGATAGAGTTGACAGCGTGGATTTCAGCCTCTCAACATTTGATAGTGGTATGCTAATCAAAGCATTACGAATTTTTGGCTGCACCAACCCACTTTTAGGCTTTCTTTGAACCGCAAAACTCACCTTCCTCCTTCATAGAGAAATGCTCCCCTTCAAAACCCGAGTGCAGTTCTACCATAGCGAACCTTATATTGGACAATAACCCATCAAAATCTTCTTTCCTGTCTTTGATAAGTCCCTTAGTTATCTTCAGAAAATCAACCTGAGAAAGCAAAGGCTTGGATGCGTTCAATGGATCATTCCTCTCCCAACCAATCCCCCTATTACGATCATCGAATAACTTAACGTTATGAACTAAAGTTTTTAGCGCACCGCAAAGATTTCGCTCCAACCAAAACGCTTCAACTCTCTTCGAATCCAAAACCATCGTCTTATCCGTGGACATCGAACTCATCTCACATTTTAATTCCTTCCGCCGAAGATTCGAATGAGATGATTCCAAGCTCTGAAAACACTTCTTGATCGATTTAAACGGAAGTTTACCAGCAAAAATCCACCAGGCATCAGCGAATCGCAGGCAAGTAGAGCACGAACCTTCTCCTTCCTTCGAGCTCACGCTCCCTCGATCGTCTCAAATCCTTCGAACCCATTCTTCAAGCATGTCTTCCCCTCACCATCCGAGCTCACCAGCGACGCAACAACGCCTGACAGATTCTTCTTGAATTCAACCCTCTTCTGATAAATCTTATTTTCGGCTTTGTACTGCTGTCTAATAGGCTTTGCTCGGCCACATGTTCAGAACCCAATCTTTCAGTCCCAAATTCAGCAATCGGTGATTCAAGCATGTTTGAGTTTCAGTGGTTTGGTTATTCTAGATGGTTCATTCAGGGATGAAGTGGGCCGAAAATACGTTTTCCCAATAAAACTAGAAACAGAACCCACTGAAGCACTTACTCTTTTGGGCTTTCTTCCATTAGAAATCTTACCTAATTGACTAGAGTTAACTGGATTTCTCATTCGAGATAATTCATCCAAGTGCTTTAAGCTTGTTCCCCAATCAGAATCATGAAATGAATCTTGTATCTTTTATTAAAGTTGCACAAAATCTCACCAGCCTTTTAAGCATTATGTCCGGCTTTGCTATAGGCAAAGGCAATATCTTCAAGTGAAAAAAAAAAAAAAAGAACAAAAGGTATCAAACAAGGCTTTCAACCGTGTATCATCACTCTCCGCAGCACATGAACTTGATGAAGCCATATCCCGGGATTTTCCTTAAACTCAACAAGGGGTTCTAGCACTTCGACAAAACAAAAACCAAATTTTGAGAAGAGCAGGAGAGAGATGACCGTGGACGGTGAGATGAAAACGGGAGAGAACGTCGGATTGCATGCATCCTGCCGGAGACGCCAATAGAGAGAGAGAGAGGCCAGGGGGAGTGACGTAGCTTTTCATGCATGCGGTTTTTGGCCAGAAAACCGAGAAGGGGGCCGCGGTTTCCTTTGGAGGGAAAACAGTTGCCGGAGAAAGGGAGGGAACCGTTGTTAAAACCGTCAGGAAGAGGTCAAGGAAAAATGAAGAAGCGGGAGAAAATAGGGATTATAACTTTTAATTATATATTAATTAATTTTCTTCTCTTTATTCAATAGTTAGCAAGATTTTGAAATCTTAAATTTAAAATTATTGATTATTTTAGAAAGAATTAAATTTAATTAACTTCATATCATATCTCTGAAAATTTTAACTGATTTTAGGGTAAATAAATTGTTAAAATTGTGTCCAATCATATTAAAATAAACACATAATTTTCTTTTATTTTTGTGCGGCTCGATTGCATTGAGTTTTATGCAAAATCTTGCCAAAATCAAACTCGCATAATATGGGTGTCAATTCTAGGTAAATTTGACATTCTAGATTCAATGACGCATCTTTACGTGTCGTGTTTGATTCAAGTCGGCGTTGAATTGGGTCCATTTATTTCAGTGCGCATCACCATTTTCGAGCGCTCTATTTTCGCAGAGATGTCTGAATTGAGTACGAATAGTCTCATTTGATAAAATTTTGATGTTTCGAAGCCAATGGCGTGATCATTTCGAGCTCGTTTGATGCTTGTTGGCACCTTATATATTATGCGGCATGTTGATGACTTCGATTGATTGGTTGCTCATCAAGTCATGCAATATTTATATCCTAACCAATTTTGATATTCTGAATACGATGGGGAAGTCCGTTAGTCGATCAGAGGTCATTTGGATTGATTTCAATGACGTAAAGTGTATTTCAGTCTCGATTTGCGCGCTACCACTTCAATTCATTCGACATTTGTACAAACTAGTACGAATTGAGTGTGGACAGTCTCATTTGGTAGATTTCAAAATTTTGAAGCTAACGGTATAGTCAATTTTGCAAGGTCTTTTGCAGCGACGCTTTATGACTTTGATATCGTGCAAAATGATGACTCGAGCGCTTGATCAGTTGATCCTTAAGTTGTGGAGTATTTATATCCTAACCAATTTCAATGTTCTGAATGCGATGGTGAAATCCGTTCGTCGATCAAAAGTCATTTGAGTTGATTTCAGTGACATTCGGCGTGTTTCAACCTCAATTTGTGTGCTATCACTTCAAATCACTCGACATTTGCACAGACTTGTCCGAATTGAGCGCGGACAATCTCATTTGATAGATTTTGACGTTTTGAAGCTAACGGCATAATCAATTTCATGAACTGAAGTCGTTCGGACATCGTCGCGGCTTCTCGACTCCGATATGTGTGTCGACACCTTCATAGCTCGAGCACTTAATCGATTGATCGTTAGATTTTGCAATATTTATATTCTGATCAATTTCGATGTTCTAAACTCAACGACGAAGTCCGTTCGTCGATCAGAGGTCATTTTGATTATTTTCGGTGACGTCCAGTGTATTTTGAGCTTAAATTTGCGCACTGTCACCTCCGAAGTCCGTCGAATTCGATTTGTTGGCTTGTCTTGATTTATGACACACATATGATGGTCAACAGATTTTTAAAAAATAACATAATTTAACTTTAAAATGAAAATAAGAATGATTTGAAAATACTAAGAACCTTTGAAAAATGATAATAAAAATAAAAATAAAATAAAATTGTTTCAAACATTTCTTCACTTTCTATAAGGCGTAATTTGGGTGGAGTTTATGTTGATTCTAATCCTCCTTCAGTTCTAGTATTGCCCTCTTCCCTATTTTATCTCCATATTTTACTGGTTGTGGCTGCTTTTTATTCTCCTACAATAATTTTGTTGATGCTAGCTTTTCATTTCTATTATTTGACATTTTTTCTATTATTATTTGAGATATTTCTGATTGTTCTACAATGACTTAGAAATCTGATTATTATTATTATAAATCACGTTTGTGTTGCTTTACTTAATTTTAAAATGGTGTGAGATTACTTCTTGCCCTTCTTGTTTTATTACAATATACATAAGAGTTAACTTCAGAAAAAAATCAATGATAATACAAATCATATCAAAGAGTTAACTTCATTCAAATTATTTTTCTACACAATATGTATTAGTTTAACAAATCAAGTAACTTAAGAGAGAAAATTCAGATTTATTTGGAGTAGCTGCAATAGTTTAAAAAAACTGGTGTAGCTTTTGTGGTATAAGCTATTGTCTAAAAAATTATGTTAGTTATTATAAATTTTTTATTTAAAAAAATTAAATCATTATTTTTTAGCTATCATAATATTCAATCAAATAAGATTAAAAAATACAAATTTTATATCATATATTGTCTAAAATATAGCTAAATTGTTGTTTTCAAATAACTCAATGATGTATTTTTGTACCACATCACCGTGGCTCTCCAAACACACCCTTATGACTTATGAGCATCAAAAAATTAAGAGAGGAAAGATTGGAGTTTTACAAAAATATTAAAGTTTTGACAAGCTTGACAAATTTACATCACTTCTTTTGATGTAGTAAAAAAAAAAAAAAAATTAGTTTGGCTCAAATTGAAATCTAATTTAGCCCTCAATTTTTTTTTTTAAGTTACATGATTTTAATATTTTTGACAATGAACTTATTTTATAATTTCTAAGGTGGCAAATTTTTAAATGAGTCAAATAACTCAACGTTGTATTTTTTGATATATATATATATATATATATATATATATATATATATATATATATATATATATATATATATATATATACTATGCATATAAGCATATGCAACAAAACATGCATAAGCATATGCAAAATCATCATATTTCCCATTTTATTCAAAGTATATTGAAGACAATTAACTTGAAATATCCAAATTCATGCCACATATATATTATTGCTCCAGACTAAGGTTTACGTGCATACTATATAATTCTTATGCATTTATATATCTAATACTTATAATTTAATTTTTATATTTCTAATATTTAATCCATATAAGAAAAAGCATATTCACTTAAAAAAAAGGAAATAATAGTTGCATTTTTCATATGTATTGAGAGTGAACATAACAAAATATTTAATTTAATAAACTTCTTTTTTTTTTTAATTTGTCATGACAAGTATTTAGGAAGTGAATAGATTGAATTTGATTTAAGTTTTAAATAATAGAGTTTCATATAAGCAGTTTTAGATTGATATTAGAAAATTGTATTTAATTTGATAAATATTTTTTATATACAACATGCAAAAAAATATATATATAATCATAATATTATTGAATATCATTCTTAACATACATAAGCATCATATTTGTCATTTTCTTTAGACATTATTAAGGACAATCAACTCGAGACAGTCAAGTGCGTGCAAAATCAATAATATTAATCCACATTAAAGATGATTATTAGAATCACAAGCTTTAGATTGAGGCCAAATCATATTTTCTTCTTTGTCTAATATGAAGATATTGCCTTGCGTCGAGAATGAGACGATAATTATTCCAGCTTTTTTCGATTTGTGTGGTTGGCCCAAACAGCTCCATCATCACTGTAGATAACAAGATTGGCTTAATTTTTAAATTAGGTCTAATTAAAAACTTAATTAGCTAATTAGGCCGTTAAAAAAAATTTAAAATAGGCGATTGGGTCGTGAGTGCTACAGCAAACGGTCTAATAGGGCGAAGGTAAAGCGAGCTCGAGCTCTGGTTTCCTTTCTGTTTTCCCCATCGATTTGGTAGCTCGTGCTCGTCGGCCAAGGCCGCCTTTGGCCTAGAAAGTTCTCCGCTGGCCAAAGAAGCTCACTGCCAACCAAGGAAGCTCGCCGCCGGTGAAGCAGAAGCTCTCAAGGGTTTTTATTGGTTTTTTCTGCCGATTTAGGTATTTTTAACCTTAAATGAAAAACAATGTTAGATTTTTATTTTTATGAGTTTAGTTGGTATGTTTAAGCTATTTAGTTTGATTTTCATAGGAAATTTGTGTGAGATCTTATTTTGTATGTGGTGTTTATATTTTTTTAGGGAAAGTTAATTTTTGTTTGATTAAGTGCATATGTTTAGTTTGGAATGAGATGTCGATCTGATATGTGTATATGTTTGTTTAGTGCATATGATTAATTTGTGAGGTATGGGGTTGCTTTAGGATTGCCTAAAATGATGGTTGAGATGTCAATCTGATAAATGCAAAAGAGATTGATAGGCTTTAATAAGTGTGCCATCACACAATTGATTGCTGTGATATTTCAAAGATTTTGATTTTATTCTATGTTGCTTAAATAATTTGATAATTATGAGAGACATCATGTTGCCTCTAGGATCGTGTGATTGTTTCAAGATCATGCTCCATTTTGACTTCACCTATTAGATTTGAGTGTGTAGAAAAATGAATGCCTAGGTCATCATAATGCATTTCTTTCTTTCATCATCAGTTTCCTTTAATTTATATTATATTTGACAATTTAATATATAGAATTTTAGGATATAAGATAAAATAGAGTATAAGATTTAGGATATAAAATCTCAATGTATTTTGCAGTCTTCTATATCATCTACTAATCCAATCATTTTGTGCTTAATAGATAGCTCATTTAGTCTCATTATTTCTCTAATTAAAATATGTGACAGTGAGACAAAAGATTACTGGTATTCTGTTATTGTTAGTTAGAAATGAGTTCAGATAATGTTTGTATAGTTTTTTATTATGGCGGTGAACTCAGAGAAAACGAAGATTTCATTACAACATATATTAGTGAGAAAAATCGTCCATATATCATGTTAAATATTTCTGAATTTTGTAATGGTTCATGAAATATTTTAATAGCATTTTATGTTATGACCATTTATATGTTTGATTTTGATTTTTTTTTTGAACAAATATAAGTAAAATATAACTACATCTTAGGAACTTAAGCCGGCAAAAAAATGAAAAATAAGTCAATTAGAAGAAAGAAAAATCCAGAGAGATAGAGAGAGACGAATTAAAGAATTAAAGAAACCTATGTGGTGGATTAGGCTTGGCTTGGAAATTAGTTTGGTTCAAATTGAAATCTAATTTAGCCCTCAATTTTTTTTTTTAAGTTACATGATCTTAATATTTTTGACAATGAACTTATTTTATAATTTCTAAGGCGGCAAATTTTTAAATGAGACAACTTAATAAAAATGATTGGCGATGGATGTGATGCACATAAAAGGGAATTGAATTGCATCGACCATAATTGAGGCCATAGAAATGGTGACCATATGAAAAATAAATCGTATCGATAGATTTGGAGTGTGGAAATAGATTAAATGAACATTCATATGATCAATTCACTAACATACAATTAGGGCGAAATCTCTGGGTAGTGCCTTATCTACTATTCCATCTGCCTTTTAAAAATTTAATTAACATTAAACAATGCCCTCTTTATCGAAAAGTCGGTGACAAATTTTCGGATCTCACAAATTTCTGGTGACTCCAGTGGGGATCTAAATAGTATTACTTATTTTAATTGAGTTTCATTGAAGTTTATGATTATAGGTAAAATTTTGACAGCATATCAGTAGCCTCCTAGTGTCATTCTCATATATAAGACTACAACGGGGACTAGGCCTGCCCACCTTTCCAAGAAAGGTATATATGAGTGGTGTAAATATTATGACCAAATGTGTCATCCCACCATGCCAATAAAAGCATGTATGGGTCTCTAAAGCACCTGCATGTAACATAGATTTCTCCGTCACGTCAAGAAAGATGTGTATAGGTACTTATATACTTGCAATATCAATAAATATCAATTTTATATTTACAGCAGGTTTTATGTCAAGCTATTTAAGCCTCCTATCAGTGTAGAAGTTTGGCAGTATTTTGAGATCCCAAAGATCATCCTCACATAGGGGACCTGTATCTTTGGGCATGTCCACCACATCAAGAAAGGTATTGGTGGTATAAACTATGTGACACGCCTTCCCACCACCATACCAAGAAAAGTATGGGGCTCTGGTACTATGAAACATATATTTCTCGAGAAGAAAGGCGTACATGTACTTATATATCCACTGATTCTAGATATCCTTTTCTTTGTTGTTCATTGGCATTCTGGATTCTAACAAAATTTCGACAGCATCTCCCCTAGTTGGGGGATTTCTACCAAAACTATGCCTTCCCACCTGTTTATAAATATGTGCATGTGTGGTGTTTTGCAACACCATAGCCATGAGTCTCCCAACCTACTTGTCTAAAAAGACATTCATAGACTCTTTGGGTACATGTCAGAAAACTCAGATTTTTCCTCCATGTTAAAAAAAAATGTGTACGGGTACTTATACATCAATAAGAACCAATTTTATATCTATGAGAAAGAAACGCATCTGACAGCGGGGGGGCGTCGTGCCACGTGGAGTACGCTTGGGAGTGCAGGTGTGTGGCGCGCTGCAGCAGGTGCATACCGCGCATCGATTTAGCCTCAATTCTCTTGTGGGAGGAGGTAACAGGCGGGCTGTGCGGATGTGGTTCATTAGGGAGTCAGGCGAGGGCCCTCCTCTATCTTCTTCTTTGTAGGAGGGCGGGCGAACAAGGCTATAGTCGCTGATTCTTGGGAGAATGGGAGAAATTTGATTGTGGGGTCTTTTTTTTTTAGGATTGTTGGTATAAGAGGGGTATTTATAAGGGGTTTCATTTAAGTGTTTAATTAACCCTAATTAAGAGTTTTACACTAATATATATATATATATATATATATATATATATATATATATATATATATATATATATATATATATATATATATATATATATATATATATGTCGATCATAGATTATTCTGATATTTCAGACAGAACGACATAGTCTATTTTGCGATTAGAGGTTGTTTAATTCATGTTGGCTTCGAATCGGGTCTATGTCAGTTCAAAATTATGTGTTGTCATTTTTGGTCGCTCGATATTCACATAGACTTGTTCGAATTGAGCGCGAATAGCCTCATTTGAAATATTTCGACATTTTGATGCTAACGACGTGATCAATTTCCCGAACGGAGGTCATTTGGATATTGTTGCGGCTTCCCAATCTCGATATGCGCATAGATGTGTCGACAGATCTTCTCCTTGATCGGATGACAATCAGATTGAGTAATATGTATATTCTAATCATTTAATTTTAACTTAACCTACGCAACCTTTTCATACATAAAAATTTTGCACTTTAAATTTCTGTGTTTATAACTTAGATAATTTCATCGAATTAATGAAATAATTGAAATTTGAAAATCATAATTAGAATGAAATTCCTTAATTTTTGATTGAACGAAGCCCTATGATTTTGATAGAATTTAATTTATTTTCGCATTCTGTCTGCTTGTACAAAGAATTACAGATCCGATAGCGTAAAAGATGTTTAAGACTCATATTGCAATTTTCAATAGCATATTGTGATTCATATTTGCTTTTTTAGTAATTGAGCTTGAAAGATTCATATCCATTTCTTACGCTTATTAATAAGCTTTCAAATTTATTGCATACTTCTAATGAATTCTTTGACTTCTCTCAACTAGATTGAAATGAATTATGAGAAAGTTTATTATTCACTAGAGAAATTGTTGCACTTGATAATAAGTCATTGAGGCTATTGTAAGCATATGTATATTTTAGTCATGGATTCAACTAGGTTTATTTCAATTCACTCAATGTATGATATGGTTCAACCGTTTATTAGGAAGCAACACTTATGATTTGTGCTCGTTGATGAACCACTTAATCAACCTCCTTAATTTGTGAATGCACATTTAAGATTCTTATAAATTTTAGATAGCTAAACTATGTATTCATATAAAACCTTTTTATTTATTCCAAAGTGAATCATAAAGTAATCAAAATGATAAGTGATAACTCTCTTTTATGCTTGTTAATGTTGACCACCATATGTGTGCCACAAAGTCGAGTCAAACCCACAAGTTAAATTCGACGGACTTCGGAGGTGACAGTGCACAAATCGAGGCTCAAAATGTATTGAACGTCACTGAAAATGGTAGAAATGACATCCGATCGATCAACGAACTTCGCCGTCATGTTCAGAACGTCGAAATTGATTATAATATAAATATTACAACATCTAACAATCAATCAACTAAGCGCTCGAGCTATCAATGTATTGACGCGCATATCAAGGTCAGGAAGCTACAACAATGTCCGAACGACCTCCGTTCATAAAATTGATCATGCCGTTAACTCTAAAATGACGAAACCTATTAAATGAGACTATCTGCGTTCAATTCGAGGCAATGCAACGTCGGCGGTCAGCAATAATGAGCATTTTGAAAGTGACTTCGGCGTCGGTCAAACTCAAGCGGCCTTCATTCAAAACGAACTGTGTCATTGCGTCCGAAATATCAAAATTACATAAAATAGACATATAATTTGACTAAGATTGTTGCACTTAAAATTGTGTCGAAATTAGCAAGTATTTCGAGATAAATTCACCTAATTATCTCTTAATCACATGAAGTCAACACTTCTTAATGGCAGCCTCCCACTCCAATACTTCCACCTCCAATTCGACCAATCATAGGCCGCCACATCACCCCTATATTTTCCCACTCTTCTCCTTTTCGCAAAAAATAATAATAAAAATAAAAATTTTCTCTAGGCCAAAAGAAACAAGTATCCTATCCGACGCACGACAGTCGAAAAAGAAGCTCCTTCCCTCTCACTTTCTCCTCTCGCGCCTTCTCTCCCTCAATAGGGTTTCTGGCCCCCGTTTATGTGGGACGAAGCGAGGGAAGGCTTCACTTCCGATGCAAAGGCTGACGCAGCACCACAGCCTCCGCTAGCGAAGAAACGAAAGGGAAGAGAAGAGGAGCTGCGGAGTGTTGTAGATCATGACGCTGCTGTCGACGACGGTGGAGATGGGAGCGGGGAAGAAACTGACCGCGTCGAAGATGGCTCTGGCGGCTGAGGCGAGAGAGATATTAGCTCAGTTGTGCGAGGAGATTAGGCATAAGGACTTGTTTTCCAGTGAGGCCGTCAGGGTCATGGTCGAGGATCTGGGGTTGAATCGGTCGAGGGATCTGGCGCTGGCGTTCCGGCAGCCTAAGATGTCTATTGCCGATAGAGTGCAACACACGAAAAAAAAGATGGAAGAGTCACGGGACCACACAGCTTCAGCTCATGCTGCTCTATCTCATTCAACAAGCTTTGGTCTAAGCTTCGAATCTCATGGTTCTCAAAGGTTAATGGCCAGTAAATCAAGTCTAATGGTATTGACAGCTGTAAGTTTTCCCAATAATTTCACTGTACATATTCCTACCCTAGCTTCTTCCATGTCATCTATGAAACAGACACCAACAAGTGAAACACAATCTGCTCTTGTAAAAACATCTTTTGGAAAAGATTCATCTTCAGTAGCAATGTCAAGTCTTGAAGCTGTAAATCAAAGGCTAGATGCACGATTCAGTGTTATGCTGCTTAGTATGCTTCTTGTCCTGTTTGAAAGTGCTGGCTCCCTATTCAATCAGAAGATGCAAGAGGCTTGCTGAAAGCTGCTATTAGAGATCTCGATCCTGTTATTTTCCTTGAAAATGAACTTCTATATGGAGTCTTTTCCAGTTTCGGCAGCCGTTCTTGATTCAGATTATTGTTTACCAATTGAAAAAAGCAAAAGACTGAACGAGAAGGAAAATATGCCACCATCACATCTTTCTCAAAGATGATTGGTTATGTTCTTAAGCAAAAGAAATGAAGAGAGATGAAAGGACATGTATATACATGCTATCTTTTATGCAGGTATGAAGATCTCATTATGCTCAGTAGAGTTAACGAGTTTGAAGACCCCGTTATGCTCAGTAGAGCTAACGGGTAGAAGACCACAGCCGTAGTGTCACAAGACACTGATCATTATGCTCAGTAGAGCTGATGGGAAGGTCGAATAGCTCCCGTCGCCCCATATGAGGTCACAAAATTCAGACTGAGAGGAGACCTAAATAAGAACAAATAAAAGTGTTGAGGAGCTTAAATTGAAATGATAAATAAAAAAAGTAAATCTACATATATGCTCTTTTTATGCAGGTGTTTGAAGACCCTGTTATGCTCAGTAGAGCTGATAGGTTAGAAGACCTCCAAGGAGGCTAGAGTTGGTTCTCCAAGGAGACCTCCTCTTACAACTCTGCCAAAATATCAACCAATTGAAGTCCTGCACGGTGAACATCGAGGCGTGACACTTGGACCATAGGTTCAAGAATCCATCGTTGAAAGTTCTCGGCAAAAAGGTAAGCAAATTTGAAGGCTAAAGCCTTGAAGTGAAACTTCTTTAAAGAAGGATAGCAACATGACATCTGGACTGTACTCCCATAGATCCACCACAAATAAAACTCATTAAAAATGTGTACCTAAGAAAATATCCTATGAGATGAGATTTTTGATGGTCGACACCTTGGAGCTTTTCGCCAACCATCTCCATATCTTAGAGAATAGGTCAGGTTCGATCGTAATCCTCTGAGCCAAAAATTTATTGGAGGCATCGGTAAGAGTTTTGCATCCAAGAGGAAGAAGCTGATGTAAAAGGATACTCCTTTCAAATAGGACAAAAATGTCGAGAGGCTTTTGACAGTATCAAGAAGTATCTGTTAAATCTGTCCATTCTTGCAACAACAATCTCGGGAAAACCTCTCATCTTGTACACAACATCACTGGAAGAATCTCTACGTGCTCTGTTGGCACAGCACAATGAAGAGGGAAAGGAGAATGCTCTGTACTACATTAGTCGAAGGCTAATAGGAGCGGAAGCACATTATTCTCCAATTGAGAAGCATTGTTTGTCATTAATTTTTATTTTTTAAAAGCTATGTCATTATATGCTATTCTCATAAAATTACTGTCATCTCAAGAATCGATCCACTGAAGTTCTTAATGACAAGACTAGCGTTAACAAATCGCTTGACACGATGGGTTGTTATTCTGCTATAATTTGACATCACATATGTTCCCAGAAAGCGGTGAAGGGGTCATGCATATATATATATATATATATATATATATATATATATATATATATATATATATATATATATATATATATATATATATATATATTGTATTTGATGGAGCCTCATCCATCAAATACACTTAGCCCTCAAATCTCTCAAAAGCTCGAGTTGGCATCAGTTTCATCTTGATCATGCTAGAAGGTCTGGATGAAGCCATCTTTATGGGAGCTCAAAATCTACAAGTTTATGGTGATTCTCAGCTCATCATTAATCAAGTGTTAGGCCTTTACAAAATTAACAAGCTTGAATTGACCCACTATCATAAGCGAGTTCTTGGGCTCATAAAGCAAATCCTAAATATCAGTATGACTCAAGTTTCCATAGCACAAAACAGACTATTTAGCTAAATTAGCTAAAGAAATGAAGACTATGTGCTAATTAGTGTTTGTACTCATTGTGTCCTAAAGCCAATAAATTAAAAATTCCTGCTGGAAGAGGGTTATCATATGCAAGCCAGCAGGATGCAACTCACGTTGCTCCTTACACTCCCTTACAAATTGCTCATTGAAATCAACAAAATGAGGCTCAGACTATTCAGGAGGCAAGATCTCAATCTGAAGAAACTCTAAGAACACAAAGTGAAATCCTTATAGTAGAAGAGATGGAATATTAGAGACAACACTTCATCGACTACTTTAAGGAAAGAAAATTATCGAGCAATAAGTCGATGGATGTACAACTTAAGAAAATGCTTCAACTATATGCTTATGATGGCAATACCCTATATCATAGATCATTCGAGCAGATGTGGCTACGATGTTTGGGAATAGATGAAGCCAACAATATCTTAGATGACAACCCAACCTTCAAATGCACTAAAATTTATAGATTTGTTGATCGACATAAGATTGATTGACGATATTCATTGATTTATAATCAGAGAGCAAATGGCTTGGCTAAGACTTTCAACAAAATACTAGTCAAGCTACTTAGAAAAATTCTTACAAGAAATAAAAGGGAGTGACATACCAAGCTTGTTGAAGCTTTATGGGCTTACCACACCACCTACAAGACTCTCACAAAATTCAATCCTTATGCAGTAGTATATGAGGATGAAGCAATTCTACCACTTGAAGTTGAACTACATTCACTCCGAGTAGCTATTCAACACAATCTCACTCTAGATGAGAGTGTCCGTCTATGAATAAAAGAGCTTGATGCTCTTGACAAAGCAAGGCTCAAAGCTCAATAAAATCTAGAAGTCTATCGAATGAGGACGTCCAAAGCATTCGATCATACAGTATGTCCTCGAGCTTTACGAGAAGGAGAGTTGGTCATGGTGCTGAGAAGATTAATTATTCCTCACTGTCATTACATGTATAAGTTTTGCTTGAAATTTCTCTTGTAATACAAGAATGCATTTCCAAAATGAAGTAAAAATCCCCCTGTCAGACAAGGGGCATTTTTTTTAAATTTATAGCAAAATATCGGGCTCTCTCTGTGAAACTGGGGACTTTTCTATTGTATTTTGGTTGACATCGCGCTTGAGGCCGAGATCCCCATATACGTATTCAAATTATGTATTTAAAGTTCACAAGTCTCAAAGTCTTACTAGCTAAAAAGAGAAATTTTTAAGTCTGCAAACTGTAACAAATCAAGTTGGAAACACATCTTTCATTCATATATTCAATCTAAGGCTCAAGTTGTTGCATAAGTTCGGACCCAATAAGCTTAAATATGGCCGAGTCATTGACAGATCTACTTACTCAACATGCCATAAAGGTCATAGTAAGAGATCCCCTATCTCATTAGCCTGATGATAAAATCCTCCATCAATTGCTTAAGTCCAATACTGAAGTAGGTGCATAAGGTCGGACTCAACAAGCCCAAATATGGCAGAGTCACTGACAGGTCTGCTTACTTAACATGCCACAAAGGTCGTAGTAAGAGATCTCCCATCTCATTAGCCTGATGATAAAATCCTCCATCAATTGCTTAAGTCCAATACTCAAGTAGATGCATAAGGTCGAACTCAACAAGCTTAACTATGGCAAAGTCGCTGACAGGTCTGCTTACTCAATATGCCACAAAGGTCATAGTAAGGGATCCCCCACTTTGTTAGTTCAAAGACAAGAGCATCCAAATCTCCAAATCCCTCCAACTTGGTGAGTTCAAGTGGCCCAGACTGGGAGATCATTCCTAATGGTCGTAAGGTCATTTTTTCAAAATCTAACAAAAAGATCCTTACTCGAGAAAGCACTAATCCGAGTTTGGTATCAATATCAAATAAGAAATGTCAACTCCTTCAACAAGTCTGTTAAAGCAAAAAGCAAAGACCGAAGGAAACTCTTCCTCAACAAGTCCTGCCAAGTAAAAAAATAAAAGACTGAGGAAGTCACCCTAATGTTCATATAAAGCCAAAGGCTGAATTAAGGGATTGATGTCATCAACATGTCCATTACGCACAAAGCACAGGACTGATGATTCTTCGCCACTGACCCAACACAATTTCTGAGGGCTAGGTCACAGGCAGACATCCTTCTATAAGCTCGCAAAAGCAGAAAGCTAGGGTAGAAGGTAATTTTGTATTACCTGACAAGTCTTTAAGATAATTCAGAATTTTCCTCCATCAAATTCGTCAAGGCACGAAGCCAGGATAGAAGGAAATATAGGATATGAATCCTTGAGATGAAATCTTCAACAAGTCCATCAAAGCATAAAGCATAGGACCGAAAACATTCTCATCTCATTAACTCCATCAAGTCTGCTAAAGCACAAAGCTAGGACACGAGAAAAATACAAATTTCAAATTTCAAGATGAAGTCTTCAACAAGTCTGTTATAGCACAAATCATAGGACTGAAGATATTTTCATATCAATAACAAATCATCAACTCCATCAAGTCCACTAAGGCATGAAGCCAGGACAGGAGTAAAATACATATTTCAAACTCTCAGGAGGAAGTCTTCAATAAGTCCGAAAGCACAAAGCATATGACCAAAAATATTCCAAATTCTTTCAATAGTTACTGCGAAAGCCCCCATGTTAGATAGGGGGAATTTTTATAGATTTATCTAAGTCGACATCGTGCTTCAAGCCGAAATCCTAGATAAATATACATGATGACCAGAATGAGCTACGTGATTTATATTAAAGAAGTTCAAACTCTGTGATACATTTCTGAGCTAATCTGCAATCTCCCTATTAGACAGGAGCTTTTTAATCAAGTTTATTCAATCCTCCCCTGCAAAACAAAAGGTGTTCTTGCATATATTCAGGTTGATATCGAGCTTTATGCCGAGATCCTTGAATATATCTATAACTATTATTGTTAAAATTACATATTCTTGCAATAGCAAAAAGAATCTATTTATATGCACAAAAAGATAGCTTTAAATATCAAAAGTTTGTCTCCAAGATTTGTCAAATGTCGAAGATCAAGTTAGAAGAACTCCTAATTTTGGAAGCTTTAATCAAATAAGTTGGAAAAACATCAACCCCTATATATTTAAGTTTAGGACTCGGATGGGTTCTAAAGGTCAGACTCAACAAGCCGATAAATGGCCGAGTTGTATACGCTCTCCTCACTCAACAAGCCGCAAAAAAAGACCGTAGTGAGAGAGCCCTCGTTCGTCAGTCTGATGACTAAACCACCAAGCCATCAATCCATCACAGCTTAAGTCGAAGAGTCGAGTAGGTTCTGAAGGTTGGACTCAACAAGCCCACAAATAGCCGAGTTGTTGATGCTCTCCTCACTTAATAACCCGTAAGAAAAGGCCGTAGTGAAAGAGTCCTTGCTCGTCAGTCCAATGATGATAGCTATTCAATCTCAAACCAGATCCAACTTAGTGACTACAAGCAACCAAAATTCAAGAGATCTTTCCACTCGATCAATAGATTAAGATAATCTGAGGAAACTCTCAATTCATAGCTATCTCAAATCATCCCTATATTACTTGCACGGTTCGCAAAAGAAGAAAGCATAGGACCAAGGAAGTGATTCTATAGTTCGTATAAAGGCAATGGACGAACTAAAGAAATTCCATGGTTATTTAGTCTATTAAAGCACATACTGCTGGACTAATAACTCAATGGTATAGGCCTAATATGAGCCGAAAGGCTGGGTCAACTGTATGCACCCTTCAACGAGTTTGTCAAAGAAACAAGCATAGGATTGAAGGCACACATATACTTCTTGACAAGTCAATATAGACAAATCATGTCAATTCTTCTTCAAAGTCCATCAAGCTTAATGTTAGGATAGAAGGAATGTCAAATCTCAAAGCAAATAAACCAATTCCTCTATCCAACCTGGTCAAGCAAGAAGTTAGGGTCAAAGAAAATTTAAATCTGTGAAGACATAAAAGAAGAAGCTCTTTAGTGAACCCATCAAAGTTGAAAGCAGAAATGATCCAAATTTTGTAGCCAGCCCAAAGGGTCAACCAGTTTTCAACAAACGTGACTCGCTTCTTGCGCGAATCACATTTGTTGGGGGGCATTTGTTGACCACCATATGTGTGCCACAAAGTCGAGTCAAGCCCACAAGTTAAATTCGACGGACTTCAGAGGTGACAGTACGCAAATCGAGACTCAAAATGCATTAAATGTCACTAAAAATGGTTGAAATGACCTCCGACGATGAACTTCGCCCGCATGCGTCGTAACATTGAAATTAATTATAATATAAATATTACAACATCTAACACTCAATTAATTAAGCACTCGAGCTATCAATGTATCGATGCACATATCAAGGTCAGGAAGCTACAATGATGTCCGAACGATCTCCGTTCATAAAATTGATCATGTCGTTAACTCCAAAATGCCGAAACCTATTAAATGAGACTATCTACGCTCAATTTGGACGAGTTTGCGCAAACGTCGAGCGGTCAAAAGCAATAATAAGCATTTTTGAACTGAAAGTGACCCAATTTGATGTCAAAGTCGCTCAAACGACCTTCGTTCATGAAACGGATAGTGTCATTACGTCCAAAATATCGAAATTACCTAAAATAGATATCTAATTTGACTAAGATTATCGCACTTAAAATTATGTCGAAATTAGCAAGTATTTCGAGATAAATTCACCTAATTATCTCTTAATCACATGAAGTCAACGCCTCGAAAATGGCAGCCGTCCACTCCCATACCTCCACCTCCAATTCGACAGAACATAGGTCGCCCCATCACCCCTATATATTTCCACTCTTCTCCTTTCCGCAATAAAATAATAATAAGAATAAAAAATTTTCTTTGGCCCGAAAGAAAACAAGTATCCTATCCTACACACGACAGCCGAAAAAAAAAAAGCACCTCCCCTCTTCATTTCTCCTCTCGCGCCTTCTCTCCCTCAGTAGGGTTTTCTACCCCCGCTTTATGGGGCTGAGGGAAGGCTTCGGGCGCGCTGGTCGATGCAAAGACCGCAACCTTCAAAGAAGAAATGAAAGGGAAGAGAAGAGGAGATGTGGAGAGTGCCGATCATGATCCGCTGTCATGGTGGAGATGAGCGGGAAGGAACCGACCGCCGAACATGGCTCTGAGGTGAGAGATATTAGCTCGATTGTGCAAGGAGATTAGGACTTGTTTTCCGTGAGGTATCGTGGTCATGGTCGAGGATCCGGGTTGAATCGATCGAGATCCTGGCGTCGCGACTAAGATGTCTATTGCCGATGAGTGCAACACACAAAAAAGATGGAAGAGTCAGGGACCACGCCTTCATTTCATGTCGCTCTATCTCATTCAACAAGCTTTGGTCTAAGCTCTAAATCTCATGGTTCTTAAAGGTTAATGGCAAGTAAATCAAGTCCAATTGATTGACTGAGGTTTCCCAATAATTCCACTATACATATTCTTACCCTAGCTTCTTGCATGTCATCTATGAAATAGACACCAACAAGTGAAACACAATCTGCTCTTGCAAAACATCTTTTGGAAAAGATTCATCTTCAGTAGCAAGGTCAAGTCTTGAAGCTGTAAATCAAAGGCTAGATGCACGAATCAATGGGCCAACTTATTTTACGATTGTTCAACGCAATTGATCACATTTGAGATTGATTGAAAGTGAACATAGCAGAACACTTGATTTGACATTGGTTCCTATGTGAGCTAGAGTTTTCTTAATTTGTCACCCCCGACAAATAGTTGCGGAAGGTGGATATGTTGAGTTTTGATTTAAGTTTTTAATGATAGAGTTTCATTTAAGTCATTTTTTTAGATTGATATTTGATTTGAATTGATTTGATTAGAAAAATTGATTGATTTGAATATGTTGAAGAACTTTAGATCTTGTCAACTCTGTTTAACTGCTAATAGAGGATTAGATCTACTATCACATGATATAATCAGTTTATTAGATATTTCGCTGATTTGAAGCTCTAATTATAAGTCTTTAGGTTTTGTTAACCCGGACCCAGTCCTAAGACTAAACCGGGAAGCAACCCGCGCAACATCCTCAGACACTTGAATTTAGGCATTCAGCATAGTGTCGGGGCACATGCAGGAATTTATAGTTTAGCTAATTTCACCTAATTAGTGATTTCATTGATTTTAAATATCATAATTAGAATGAAATTCCATAATTTCTGATTAAAAGAAACCTCCATGATTTTTTTAAATTTTGATTTAGTATCGCCTTCTGTCTGCTTGTATAAAGGGTTGCAAATCCGATGGCGAATAAGGCATTATGATTTAGATTGTAGTTTAGCACACTATTGACACTTAGTTTATTTGTTTGATTTTTTATAATTCTCTCAATTTGATTATGCTCAATTTTCATCAATTTTGATAAGTTATGTCGATTTCAGTGTTTATTATTTTAGCCCTACTTATGCTTATTAATTAACATAGTAATCACCTCTACATTAATATAATAGTTATTAAACTCAATTTGAATTTATCCTTAGATTTTGAGTTTATTGCGAGGTTGTTATGAGTTTAGCCTTAGTCCCCCCATTAATTCCAATTAAGGCTTGCTTAATTTTGAAGAATTTGCAAGAAAAGAGAACTCACTTTACAGCCATCTGAGCCATAGAGAATAGCTATTAGAGATTGTGAGCTTAATATTAGCCCCCCAAAGTTTGTGAGTTTAATATTAGCTTCCACCAAATTTCACTTATATTTTGAATGAATATTCTGTTCTTCCTAAAATTTGCTTTAAAGGGCTCCCCCCCTATTTTTTTATTTGACACTATAAAATTAACTACAGATTTTCCTACTTAACGCTCCTAAATCAGCTAGTTTTACCCCCCTTTTTCTAAGTCAAAATATTTGACAAAATTTTGGCAACCTCCCTGCTTCCCAGTAAGTCGATCGAGAATGTTTTGGCTTGCTCAAGACGCCTATTGAGTAAGTGGTGTCTCATACAACATGTGTTTATCTCGTCAGATGTGAGCACGACGAGGCCTTTAAACTATATATATATATATATATATATATATATATATATATATATATATATATATATATATATATATATATTCATATATTTCTCCGACATCTAACAAGATTTACTCGCACGCTCTATCAGTGAAGGAAGTCTTGGACACCACGCCTGCTCATCTCGTTGCGCCCTATTGAGCACAACGGGGTCTTCAAACCTGTGAAGCAACACAAGCATGCATATATACATTCATATTCACAAATCCCACAAATTCTGACATATTTTTCAACACGCTACAAGGCTCGACAAAGGATTTGGGTTAGGTATGCGGTTGGGAATGTAAGGCAAGGAGCGCAACACTGAAAATCGAAGGAAGAATTACTATCGATGTTTCTTCCCACTCATGACACAAACGAAAATAGGACAGCTATAGTGAGGGAAGCGATGCCGAAAATCAAAGGAAGAATTCTCCTATTGATGATGTTCTTCTCCAATTTGTGATACAGCAAAAACGAACAAGTTTGGGTTAGTTTGGAGGCTGGACGAGCCAAGGAAGGGCTGAACGTGTCAAGGAAGGCTGGACGGGCCGATTTTCGGGTCATAACGGGCTGGAGGCGCGGGTCAGGACCAGAACGGGTTGTTCACACGGGTCAGGCGCGGGTCACAACAGCGGGAACGGGGGTTTGCGCGTGGGCCGGTTCGCGGGCCAGCGGGCGTGAAGGCGGGTCACGGGTCGGAGTCGGTTTCACGGGCCAGCGGAGCGGGTCAGCGAGTTCAGCGCGGGTCGAAGGAGAAGCGCGGGCTGCGCTGTTTTGCTGAAAGGACAGAACGGGCCGGCGGGAATCGACCATATGGAGAAGGGATTATTTTTAAAATAGACATATTATTAACTGTAATTAGCAATTTAGGTATAAAAAATTTTTTTTTAGGAAAATAGGTCTAGTCGTCCGTATAATGGACGATTACGATTGGCGCGGGGAGGCCACGTCGCTCCCGCTTGAGCGACTCTGGCTACCGCGTCGTCCCATCAAACCACGACGGGCGCTGACGCCATGCGTCGCCGTCGCTTGACGGACGACTGGCTGCGGTTTAAATTTTTTTTTAAAAAATGTGTTGCAATCTAGTATCAGGCATAGATTTTCTAAGTACAACTGACTAAATAAACAGATGAAAACAGGAATAACAGTATGAAAATTTTCCCATGAAGGACACTTTAGTGGCTTAACCTGCATGCTCATTCAGCACATTCAAGCCTCCTACTAGAAATAAATATCACCTGGCATATACTGTTTATGCTTTATTGATTCATGATATTATGAGAAAGAAGATGATCTATATGCTTTCAATAAACATAAGAGAACTGCTCAGTTCAAACTATAGAAAGTATCTAGGATGCCATATTTAGGCTGAACAATGATGTTTTAACATACATAAATTTGCCAGTTTAAATAGGGAATGCCAGTTTCTCAACTGAGAAATAGCTCATGCCATAAAAACATGAATACAAAATAACCTACATGAAAGGCAATTTAATAAAGTCCTTCTATGATGCAAGTTAGAAATAATAAAGTTACAAGGTTCAAGCGCAAGGTACTCTAAAGCTAAGAACCTGACAATAGCATCACATGCACTGTGAGATTAACACCAAATTGCCTTCCACATGATAAATGAAATACATATAGTAAAAAATGAATTATTTCTAGAAAGAAAATAACAAAAATAAAAGGTTTACTTGTTTCATATAATAACCACGATAGTGCTCATGTGGAAGGAAGCGTGTAATTAGCAAAACTTGCAAATCAAACATAAACAATCTAGCACAGATCAATGCTTCCCAACTATCAAAAAATTACTTTCGCAATAATGTAATCCCGTATGGACAGAATATAATAGTACATCTGATTATCTCCGATGATGCCTACGATGCGGTATCGCATCACTACCGGGTGTATAATGGACAGGTGGTCGTCGTGGGTCCTCGGCCGATGTACTGGTCCTCTCGCCTTGCTCGGATGGTTGTTGTGGGTAACCATGATACAGTCCATACGGGGGTGTCATATGGAATGAGGGAGGCCCATACGTAGGAGGAACTGGTTGCTACTAAGGGTGCATCTGTGACCACATAGATCCTTGGTACGAATACTGTGGTGGCTGTGTAAATGTATATGTAGATGGTCCGACCACTGGTGGAGATGATGGACCAATATCCATCGCCGCCCATCCACCGACCGAGTACGGCACGGAATGCTAGTGTCATCGTGTCGGCTATAGAAATATACATGTTTAGGTGCAAGTCCCTGCACAACCCCTCGTAGTCGTTGATTGATTGCTGAATCTCTGTGTCATTCGCCCTCCCAAAATAGCGTCGGAATATATCCTCGGTATTCAATATGTGCTCACGCTGCATTGACAGAACGCGTATTATGATGTAATTAGAAAAATAATTATTATCACAGTTAAGAAATGTTGGCTTACCATAAGTCGGTCTCCAGGAGCTCGAGGGTAATACGTGTCTGGGGGTACTATGGGTGCCTTCAGCATATATAGTGAAGCCCAAGACCGATACCATCTCATGTATCGAATGGTCGACTTAATTGGGTGAGTCTACCACCACAACTAACTCCCATCTGCTGTCCCACTGCGCAATATATGTCTGGTGGTAAACGACCCAGTCCATGTCGGCTTTCCCTCGACCATCCACTCGCACGAAAGAAGACTCTACCGGTAACCTCGCCAGTGGAAGGCAACCGCCGAGCACGATCGGGTAGCCACTCAACTCGCTTTCCAACTAATCGGGGTACTCTAGCCGACCATATGTCATCCCCATGTAGGCACTATCGCACGGATCAACTCGGTATGGCTCCCGGATCACTGTGTTGTTTGAGATGAATATTAGGGTTTACATACAAAAGTTATCCCAAAAAATGCATTTACAAAAAACATACGACTATGCAAGATATCTAGCTCGTCTCGATAAACTCTAATATGGGCTGGCGTCACCTCTCGGACAAACCCTTCATTCTAGTGACACCCCATACTGAGCCTATCTATGTCTGTCGGGTATGGAATATGTAACGTCGGTCAGCCGACATGAACATGCTCCCACACCCATACCTGTAGTAACTGTAAGCAACCAGCCATATTCGTGTGCTTCGGCTTCGTTGCCTCATGGAGCTCCCTGTATAAATGAGCAAGCACCGCTGTTCCTAAGGAGAACTCTCTGAACGTGTCAAGATCCTCCAAAGGCGAATCGTAGGTGAATCTAACACGGCGTTCCGCATGGAAGCAAAATCGCAAAGAATGTAAGCTCGACATGCATGCTAAATTCTATGTCGACGCAAAGAATCGTAATACGTCTAGCGCAACCACCGTAAGGGCAAACAGGTATGTGCGTGCGCTTGCCCCATTCTAAACTCTGATGTAATGTGAGGCTGGATCGGATCGTGATAGACAGTGTGCGGCTCAGGATATGCTCCTATCAACTCATCACGAATCCGCCACGATGCCCACCGTCGCCTCTCAATAACATTCGCCCAATAAAGGGCCGCTATCTGAATACGGAGGATCATAGCAACATCCTGCAGTGTGACCGTCATCTCACCAATGGCAAATGGAATGAATTGGTCTGAGAAGACCACCGCTAATCAATGTGAGAAGGTGGTGATCTATGCTAATGTACCGCATCTAGGACACAATCCAATCCAACCGTCCGTAGTCATGAATCTAGACGTTCACCACCACTCTTTGAACATAAGCACGTGTGATGACATATCCAGAATAGAAACCTACACAGTATGAAATTATATTTCAGTAAACAGAAAATATAAGAAAAACCAATACACACAGCTTGACTTACAAAATCTTACCAAGTCAGGATGTGCTACTCTGTGTCGACCACGTAGTGCCGCTATACTAGGGTGGACTTCAGTCGGCGTAGGCCCGTAGTCCACTACAGCCTCTCTGACGCCTCGCCTCCCGCGTGCGAAAGCACCTTCTTCGCGACATCCTACCTATAACACAGACAAATCAATTAAATTCAAACTAATTGACATGAAAGCTTTACTAATATAAAGATAGATTTAGTGGCTTTGAAATAATCATCCCAACGTACGATCAGTGCTCCACATCCCTAAACATGGAGAACAAATTATGTAAACACGGTTGCTTTGCTGAATACAAAAATTTTTTAGAGCAATATTTTTGAATCTAAAAACTGTTAGAAACAAGCATCACCCCCTTGCATATGCCATACCAAATATGTATACTTACAAGATTTAAGTGAGAACAAAAATAGATTCGTGAATTGTAATCCTCATCCTAAATATTCACACCCAAATATGTTAATGATGTTTTACTTCCAATTTTCTACAGCAACTAACCTCAATCTACTAATTCTTTCTTACTTTACTTTTTGCAATTACATATAGCTAATTACACAACCACCCAGAACTTAATGTTTCCTAATGCTCTAAAAATTGTGAGACACAGATTCTGCATCAGCAACATACGCGTCATCATGTAGAATCATCAACAAGTTTGAGAAACATCAGAAGAGATGAATAAGGACCTACTACAATGAAACAGATTGCTACAATGAAACAATGAGACCTGTAAACAGATTGCATCAACATGTTGAATCCTTCAGACTCAAAACTCTTTAGGAAAATAACAGTAAAAGCAACCCAATTTTTCGTTCCTTGCTACAATGAAACAGATTGCACGCATTCGTGCATGGTACGGGCCTGAAAACATGAGACCTGACTGGAAATCAAAGCGAACTCACAAACTACAACATAAAGAAAATAGTGTATGTACATAAAAGACTACAGATGAACAAATGCACAGATGACTTCATAATCCTTCAAAGACTACAGACCAAAAACAACAATGAAATTTGTTCCGGCTCCATACACAAACGCGGGAAATCTGCTGCGCGTCGGACCGCAGTCGGCGCGTTCGACCAACAGGAGAGTCGTAGAGAAATCCATTCCGGTTCCGACGATATGAATTTCGCTCTATTCCGACACCGTTTCACACCGCGCGGATTTACGGCCGCGTTACATTTCCTGCACAACAGAGACGCAAATAACGCTCTGCTGGGAGCCGGGCGCTTCGACCAACAGGAGAGTCGTAGAGAAATCCGTTCCGGTTCCGAAGATATGAATTTCGCTCCATTCCGACATCGTTTGGCACCGGTACACGGGATTAGGTCTCTTGATTGAATTTCAAATAAAGATTTTATTTATATTTAATATAATATTCAATTAATTTACTCTTTAATTCAAATGTTAACTTTTTTATTATTTTTTGCATTCTTGAAATTAATTTGAATTATTTTTGTGACTTGTTTTAGCTTTATATATATATATATATATATATATTTTAATCCCAAAGTGAAAGTAACTTAACTTGGTTAAATATCATCTCATATGAAAACTCTCCATTATGTGAAAGTCGATCCAATTCGAGCTAAACAAATTGAACAAGTTCATTATGAACTATACGAGCTAAACATGAATAATAAATTTTCTAATAATTTTGAATACAGGACAAATTTGAATTCACAAATTTTTACAGCACAACTTATTTACACAATTATTATTATTATTCTTTTAAATATATATAATGCTTCAAAATTATCAAAAATATAAGTGATGCATTCAGGGAAAAAATACAAATGTAGCTAAATAACTCAAGAGATTTTGCTAGATCTATCACAAAGCAAGATCTATCACAAGTTACGCATTTACAGAAAAAATTACCTTAATCGTCGCACGAATGAAGAAATATCCCGTTTCCGGCAGTGGAGCACTCGACGGATGGCGAGCTCTCGCCAGCCGACTCCTTAGCAGCGGTTTGGTTCTGAACCGCGAGGAGCGGAGTAGCCGACGGTTGGGAGGAAAAGAGAAAGAAAATCACGGCTTACGGTTTGTTTGCCCGAAATAGGGCCGGCGGCGACCCCTCCTTGGCCGGCGACGAGCTCCCCTTGGCCGGTGGTGCTTCGGTTGCTGAAATCTCGAGGCCAAACGAAGGAGCGATGGGCGGAACGGAGCAGCGAGCGACAGGAATAGGAAAGGAAAGGAAAGGAAAGTAGATCGGTCTCGGGCTCACGGGTATTTTGAGGTGATGAGCCAGTCGTCCGTCAAACGGACGACGGCGCGACCCACGCTGGCGCCGGGCCGTCCGCTTGACGGACGACTGCCGATGTGACGTCATGTCACTAGTCCGCACGACAAGACTACTATTTTCATAAAAAAAATTTTTTGATGCCTAAATTACTAATTAGAGTTATCAATGTGCCTATTTAAAAAATTTTGCCTACGGAGAATGAGAGGACGACGGGTCCAGCGTCGACGGATAAGATGGCGTCGGCGGCGAGGAGAGTCCTGCGGCGGACGACGTTCATGAGCGTAACCGTAAACGAGCGGGAGAGAGGGAGTTACGTCCTTTCTCATGCATGCGGTTTGCTGAGAGAGAAAGAGCCGAGGGCGGAGAGAGTGGAGCGGCCATGCTTGAGAGAGAGAGACGCCACGCAGAACTCAACCCACGACCCTATCTCTTCTGGCAATCACCGGGGTGATGAGCTCCGTTGCATCGCCGGCGTGCTCTCCGCCGAGGGAATCCATCACTCATCCGCAGTACGTCTTAACTCTGACTTTCCATGCATGTATGGAGAAGGCAGTTTGAAGGTTGCGACAACCATCGTGAACATATAATCCAGCTACTGTAGTTGCCACTCGAGATAAATTGGACTGACACTCCTCGGCAAGCTCAACAGTTTCCAATGCCAAAGTAACCTCTTCAATTCTTTTCGGTTTGGAAGCCAGGGGGAGATCGAGAGAGGGAGGCAGGAGAGAGAATGTCATGCACGAGATAATGCCCCCCTCTCCTTTTCACGTTCCCGTGCGGTTTGAAGAGGAGAACCGAGCGAAGTAACTGTTCCTTGCGGTTTTGGAGTTGCCGAGAGCGGGAGCAGTTTTGCCGAGAGTGCGTGCTTTCAATTTTGGAATCGAGAGGGAACGGTTGCGAGCCGAGAGGCCGGATCGGTTTTGGGTTTTATTTTAAAATTTAAGCTAATTAATATATTAATTATGCTAATTAATATACTAATTAACTATAATCTGAATTTTACAACGATAAACAGATATAGTTAATATATATATCCCTCTTAGATTATTCCGATATTTTAGACGAACGCAGTCTGTTACATCGGCGCCGTTTGGTCAGTCGACAATTGACTCAATTTCGCTCAAAATCATTGAAATATTTATATCCTGACCAATTTCGATGTTCTGAACGTGATGACGAAATCCGTTCTTCGATCGGAGGTCATTTGAGTTTATTTTGGTGATGTCCAGTGCGTTTCAGCCTCGATTTGCATGCTATCACTTCAAATCACTCGACATTTGCACAGACTTGTCCGAATTGAGCGCGGGCAGTCTCATTTAATAGATTGCAATATTTTGAGTCTAACGGAGTAATCAATTTCATGAACCGAGGTCATTCGAATATCTTCGCAGCTTCTCGACTCCGATATGCGTGTTGACACATTGTTAGCTCGAGCGTTTAATCAATTGATCGTTAGATTTTGCAATATCTATATTTCGATCAATTTCAACATTCTGAAGGCGACCAAGAAGTCTGTTGGTCGATCGGAGATCATTTCGACCATTTTCGGTGACGTCCAGTGCATTTTGAACCCCGATTTTTGCACTGTCGCTTCTGAAGTCCATTGAATTTAACTTGTGGGCTTGTCTTGATTTATGACACATATTTAGAGGTCAACAGCGAATTACAAATATAATCCAAAAATCTAATAAACAATTTTGTCATATTCACTTGTAAGCATTCAACTTATTTTAATCTTAATTAAGTTCAATTTTTGTTAACTATCTATCTCCAAAGCTAACGGTTTTAAATTCAATCGATATCATTTTAATTTTCAATTTTTAAGCTTAAATTTTTTTATTTGAATTTATTTTGTTTTATGACTTTAGGTTTCATAATTAATTTGATATCTAATTAATTTTAAGTTTAAGCTTTTGATGAAATTTACGATATTTTGGCGTTATCCAGCGTGAAATTTGTTAGCTATTTTGTTTTACGCTGCACTTTGAGCGTAGCGACGATGTCTTGGTGAGTGTTCAGTATACTAAGCTATTGAGCGTTAATTAGTCTTTGATTACCTGCGTGCAAATATATATAATTTTCACATACTTAGCCTTTTATATTATGCAGCGATGATTACCAAGTAAGGATTACACTCTATTGAGCATTGCGGGGTCTTCAAACTTACAATGCCCTATTGAGCTTAGTAGGATCTTTGATCACCTAAAATCAGAATTTCATAAGTCTTTTTCGTTGGTTCAAAAGAAAATGCCCTTGATTAACTCTTCTTAGGACTTTAGAAGAGAGGGCAATATAGGAAATACTGCTTCGATTTCTCTTAAAAGCTTTAACTAGGCTCGGTGGACAAGCCGCCCACTTCACCTAATCGGCCAATTGAAGAGTCCAGCGAAGGGATCTTGGCTCGGCCTCTCTGATGGTAGTAGTGGCTAAGACTTTGATTCAATAGGCGGTATCACGCAAGAGAAGAGAGGTATGATAGCTAGTGCTTCGATCGAGCAAGGGGGGGTCGACGGCATAGCGATCATAAGGAAGTCAGTGACTCAACGTCATGCGACAACAAGAGGATTCAACCTCCTCTCTCTCTCTCTCTCTCACTCGGGTAACCAAGGTATGCATGTGTGTAGAGGGAGAATCTTTTTGGCTTTGTGAGAAACGGGAAAGAGATAATTGGAGGAAGAGAGAATGAGAGTTTATGGTTTGTGGCTCGAAGGAGAGCGAACGAGTGGGGCTTATGCTTGCAGTTGAGGAAATGGAAGAGAGGAGCAATTCGAGTGGGAAAATGAAAGAGAGGAGGGAGCGATGGCGGATGCTGTGAGACTGAGAGAATGAGGGAGTTCTTTACGGTTCCTTACGATTTTAGGGAGAAAAGAGGGGATCGCGAGCAGGAGCAGTTTTTTTGGCTTGCGGTTGAGAAAACTGGAGGAAATGGTTAAGAGCCAGCGAAAGAGTTGAGGGATGATGCGTGTGCTTGCGGCTACTTGCAGTTGATCGAAACAGAAGCTCTGTGCGGGGGGAAAATATTACGTCCGGAGTCCGCACGTAGGTTTACGTGCGGACTCAATCGGCGTGCTTGCGGTCGCGCAAAAAATACGCCGTAAAGGCGGAGAGCAGGCTATTTTCATGGTTTAGCGACCGGCCCGACCCGACCCGAAACTGCGGGGAATGAGTATATGTGCGGGAGAAATTTAAAAGACCTAAATATCTTTATTTGGTGCAGTGACTGTATTTTTTTATTTGCAGACTGAGCTGAGAGCATTACAAAAGAGCTATGAAGAAGAAGAATGAATCTGGAAATGGAGGCGTTGAGAAAATAGCTGATGATGTCGTAAATAAAATGGGTAGTAATCTTTTAAGAGTTGTATATGTAAAAGTGATAGTTTGTAATTTATTTATTTAAGTTAGATTTCCTACTGTTTGGAGTTCAGGGACTGCTTGCTACTTTCAGGTACTCTGTCATGACTTCATTTTATTTTCCATGATTTTTTTGAGAAAACATATTGATGTAATCCTTCAGGAGGAAATTGGTGGCTGTTTGATTAATTTTTTAGTGCTTATTTACATATGTACTCTGCTGTCTTTTGGTATAGGCGATTTTTTCCAATTTTGTTTCACTTTCAGTAGCCGTTGTTGGATCATGGTAACTAAATCCCAATCAAGCAATGAGGTGGCTACGGCAATTTTAGGAGATTTACGGTATTTATCATACTCATATGCCATGTCGTCATCTCTATCTCATTCAACAAGCTTTGGTCTAAGCTCTGAATCTCATGGTTCTTAAAGGTTAATGGCAAGTAAATCAAGTCCAATGGTATTGACAGCTCGAGGTTTTCCCAATAATTCCATTATACATATTCTTACCCTAGCTTCTTGCATGTCATCTATGAAATAGACACCAACAAGTGAAACGACAAAAACATCTTTTGGAAAAGATTCATCTTCAGTAGCAAGGTCAAGTCTTGAAGCTGTAAATCAAAGGCTAGATGCACGAATCAATGGGCCAACTTATTTTACGATTGTTCGACGCAATTGATCACATTATCAATTCTGCTGAAAAATCAAACTACATGTCTGCAGGTCAGCATTCTGTGCCTATTATTTTCAGAGGAACAAATGGAGTTGCTGCTGGTGTTGGTGCTCAGAATTCACAGTGTTATGCTGCTTAGTATGCTTCCTGTCCTGTTTGAAAGTGCTGGCTCCCTATTCAATCAGAAGATGCAAGAGGCTTGCTGAAAGCTGATATTAGAGATCCTGATCTTGTTGTTTTCCTTGAAAATGAATTTCTATATGGAGCCTTTTCCAGTTTCAGCAACCGTTTTTGATTCAGATTATTGCTTACCAATTGAAAAAAGCAAAGATTGAACGAGAAGGAAAATATGTCACCATCTCATCTTTCTCAAAGATGGTTGGTTATGTTCTTAAGCAAAAGAAATGAAGAGAGATGAAAGGACATGTATATACATGTTTTCTTTTATGCATGTATGAAGATCTCATTATGCTTAGTAGAGCTAACGAGTTTGAAGACCCCGTTATACTTAGTAAAGCTAACGGGTAGAAGACCACGTGAAGTGTCAGAAACGCAGCTCTAAGAGCGGGAAGGTCGAATAGTAGATGCGACCCTATGTGGGGAAGACGTCGGGAGGCTGTCAAAATTCAGACAGAGAGGAGACCTAAATAAGAACAAATAAAAGTGTTGAGGAGCTTAAATTGAAATGATAAATAAAAAAAGTAAACCTACATATATGCTCTTTTTTTTCGGTGTTTGAAGACCACATTATGCTCAGTAGAGTGAGTTAGAAGACCACGTGTGTCGCAAGACAACCGTATGCTCGATAGAGAGGCACGGAAAGGCTGAATAGACTTAGATCATTATCTGGGATGACGGGAGGTTGCCGAATTTTGGATCATTGGGAGACTTAAACAAGAACAAATAAAACTATTAATAAACTTAAATTGAGCTTATTTGAAAATGATAAATTAAAGAATAAACCTACATATAAAATTCTAAAAGTCTTTAAATAAGAATTATCTTACAGGAGACTTGATGACTTGTTGAAGATCATAAATAAGACTTTTAATAAACTTGAGGGTTTGTCTCCCAACAAGAACAATATTCAAGTAAAGCCTTCGGTGATCTTGATAGTTGCCTACAAGTTTCTCAGTGATCACGAGTTATGCTCCATTGAAACTTAAAGAGCTCAATGAGCTATGAACTAGATGCCAATAAATGAATATTAATATAAATAATTGAACAAGAGCTGAAATGCCTATGCTACCAGATTCACAATACTTTGTACAAACGAACAGAAGGCGTTAATTAACATTCTTAAATACACATGCATGTGCTCGGACATACAGATTTAAAGTGTAAATTTTAATGTTTGAAAAGGCTACGCAGACCAAATTGGAATCAATTAAATATTAATCTGAAAAATTCAATAAGATATTAGATTAATCTATAGCATTTTCTATGCCACCAGATTCACAACACATCGTACAAGCGAACAGAATGCGTTAATTAAAGATTCAACTAAACTCTTGTACACATTATAAAGCATGATTAAAACTCAAATTTAATACCTCGAAAGTGTGCAAGTAATCTAAAAATACACCCGCATGGTCCCCAACACTACGTTGAATGCTTAAATTCAGTGTCTGAGGATGCTGCATGGGTTGATTCCTGGTTTAGTCTTAAGACTGGGTCCTGGTTAACAAAACCTAAAAATCTATTATAATAATTTCAATTTAGTAAAATATCTGAGAAGCTAATTCTGTCATGTGACAGTAGATCTGATCCTCTGTTAGGAGCAAAATAGAGTTGATAGGATTTAAAGTTCTCAAATATATTTGATTCAATCAATTAACCACCCCGATGATGGCCGTGTTGAATGAAGATTTCAATCGGAGGGGATACTTCCATCAAAATATGATTGTAATTTCAAATCAAATTAACTCAAATTAAATATCAATCTAAATATAAAATCTAAAATATCATTAAGCAATAAATGATTAATTGAAATTTAATTTTTAAAAAAACTTAAAGCTAAAAATATAATTCACCTTCCGCAATAATTTGTTGGAGGTGACAAATTAAGAAATCTCTAGCTCACAAAGACGCCAAAGTCAAATCAAGTACACAACTATGTTTACTCTCAAATAATCTCATGTCAGCAAGGACGTGGCCCGTGTCCTCTGACTGCGTGGTTTGGCCAGCAGGCTCCACACATGATGCAATTACGACTAGAGTCCTCTGATCGGGTGGTTGGTGCCAAATGGAACAATTATATTACGGTCACGACTGTAGCCCGCATGCTCCCCATTGGCTCAGTCCTTTGAGTTGTGAACTATAGGATATACTTGATTGGGAAAAAAGCCCTCTGTTAGCTAAGGTAGACTTAAGCTTGTCACTTTAGACAAACATCACCCCAGGTCTATAAGAATTTCTTGGATGACTTAACCCATGTGTTGCTGATAAGGATCCTTCGGTCAGGTTGGGTCGACTACCTCCTCTAACTAAGTTGACTAGGGACCGCGACCGCCCGGGATGACGGAACTATGTGATCTAGATCGGGCGCATCATCGTTCCCCCAACCATCCGCTTTAAGTTAAATATAATGAATTTTATAAATCTAAATTCCAAAACTCCACATATTGCTACTATACGCTACGCATTAAGCGATCTGACGACTAGCCTTAATCGAAAGTTCTCTCTCACTTATTGGGAGGGGTAATTAACTATAGGTGCTTGCGCCTATAGGAAACTTGGAACCAGATCTAAAGTCCTCACAAAATGAGGGCGAAATCTTTGGGTAGTGTCTTATCTACTATATCATCTGCCTTCTGAAAATTTCACCGACACTTTAAATCATACTCTCTTCATCGAGAGTGTCTCTTTTGAAGCCTACGGTCTGCCCTTTAAATTCATTTCAAGCCTCCTACAGACTTTTCTTCTCCTCCGAGTCACTTGAAATGAGTCATGGTAGAGTTTAGTATTCATTAGGATGACTTGTTTATATGCGATAGTGAGTTATTTGGCTTAGTATAAGCCTTCTGTAAGTCTCACTTGACCATATTTATATGCTTATAAGTTATATTTTAATCCCATTATAAGTCTTCAATGATTCACTAGGATTCTCATTTTGGATTATTTTAAGCAAAATATTGTGAGATTCAGTTCATGTATATCAAAGGAATTCAAGATTATTTCGAGTTTTATAGGTTCACTTGAGTTTGATCACTATTTTCTTGTTTTATTTGTAATCAAGTCACTATTTATTTATATTTAATTTCGAATTCATTTCTTTGGACTTTATATTTTATATTTAACTTAATATTTAATCAACTTTTTATTTTTTTTATTAAGTCCCAAAATTTTGATAAAATTTAGGCAGCATTTTGATAATATTTCGTCATCCCCGAGGGGCGCATCGAAACAATTTTTTGCAATACGTCTATTGGTAGAGGATGGTATCTTGCGACACCAGAGTCTTCATATCCACTAAGCCCTATTGAGCACTAGTGGGATCTTTGATCACCTGTATGTAGCAAATATATATAATTTTCACATATTTGAGCCTTCTTCTTCCTTATTTTTTTTAATTCAAAACTCAATCCAAATCTTGATAGTATTTTGGCATACGGGTGCCACATCTACAGTTTTTAGTCCTGCCCATCACACCTTGATGAGCATGACGGTCGGTGTTTCCAAACACCTCGACCAATTTTCATCTCGTCATGCCTTGTTGAGCCTGACGAGGCCTTCAAACCTGTTATAGAATTCAACACAATCTATAAGCATTTATTTAGGTGTTCTGCTCTTCCATCCATACTTCTTTAACTTGTCTAAAGACATTAGAGTTTCAGGTTGCACCTCAGTGAAATTCTGGTGGTTATTGTAATTAGGACAGATTCTCTTTAGCTTATTGCAGGTCATGGAGATTACTTGCATAAGATAGACCAATGTATTGTCCTTCGCTTCTAGTTTTCATATACTAGAAGTAATGCTTGACTACATCTTTTACATCCACATAATGACATAGCTTGTTGTCTTTTGGTTGTGGTATTCCTTTCATCGAGAAGAAAGGAGTTGCTAGTATTCACCGTGGTTTGCAACATTGGTCCAAAAATCAGTGAGGGACAAACTTTAATCACGTTTAATCCAGTCTTCTCTGGCATGCGATTGAGGGAAAACCAGAGGCCAAGCTTGCGGTTCCTTGCGGTTTTCCTCTTGCAATTCCCGGGGAAAATCGGGGGAACGCTTCGGTTAAAAAAAATAGAAGAGAGGCGAATCAGTTGAGGAAACCACATTTGGTCGATCCTTCTCAACTACAAGCTCTATTCGAACTCACTTGTTTGAATCCCTCTTTCGCTCCACCGATCCTCTACAAGCAACCGCAAACCGCACGCTTCAAGCATGATCTGTCCTCTTCACCCATTCCACAAGATGAGAATGACCATCTATGGATGGAAGAGCTTGATGCACTTGTCAAAGCTAGGCTCCAAGCTTAGAAAAATTTAGAAGTATACCGAGCGAGGACGCCCAAAGCATTTGATCATAAAGTACATCCTTGAGCTTTTCAAGGAAGAGAATTAGTCATGGTACTGAGAATACCAATTATTCCTCATCGTCATTACAAATGTAAGCTTTGCATGGAAATTTTTTGGTAACACAAGAATGCATTTTCGAAATGAAGCAAAAATTCCATATTAGATAGGGGCATTTTGTAAACATTATAGCAAAAAATCATGCTTTCCTTATAAAATAGGAGCTTTTCTATTGTATTTGGGATGACATCAAGCCTAAGGCCGAGATCCCCATATACGTATTCAAATTATGTTTTCAAAGTTTACAAGTCTCAAAGTCTTACTGACTAAAAAGAGAAATATTCAAGTCTGCAAATCAAGTTGGAAACACGTCTTCCATCCATACATCAAATCTAGGGCTTGAGCGGGTGCATAAGGTTGGACTCAACACGCCTAAATATGGCCAAGTCATTGATAAGTCTACTTACTCAACACGTCACAAAGGCCGCAGTAAGATATCTCCCATCTTGTTAGCCCGATGATAAATTCATCCATCAATTGCTTAAGTCCAAGACTCAAGTGGGTGCATAAGGTTGGACTCAACATGCCCAAATATGGCGAAGTGGTTGGCAGTGCGCACTCAATATGCCATAAGGGCTGCAGTAAGAGATCCTCCTACTTTGTTAGCTCAAAGACAAGAGCATTTAATTCTCCAAATCCATTCAACTTGGTGAGTTCAAGTGGCCTAAACTAGGAGATCATCCCTAATAGTTGTAAGATCATTTCCAAAATCCAACAAAAATGTATCATCACTCAAAAAGGCACTAAGTTGAGTTTGGTATCAAGAAAAAACTATGAAATCTTAACACTCATTCAACAAGTCTATTAAAAAGAAAGCAAAGACCAAAGGAAATTTTTCTTCAATAATTCCAAACAAGCAAAAAAAAAAGGGACCGAAGAAGTCATTCCAATGTTCATACAAGGCCAAAGGCTGAACTAAGGGAGTTATGTCATCAATATGCCTATTGCGCGCAAAGCACAAGACTGATAACTCTTCACCATTGACTCAACACAAGTTCTGAGGGCTAGGTTGTTAGTAGACGTCCTTCTATAAGCTCGCAAAAATAGAAAGATAAGGATGAAGATAATTTTGTATCACTTGACAAGTCTTCAAGACAATTCATGACTTTCCTCCATCAAATCAGTCAAGGCACGAAGGCGGGATAGAAGGAAATATAAGAAACAAATCCTCGTGAAAAAGTCTTCAACAAGTCCATCAAAGCACCATGCATAGGACCCGAAGATGTTCTCATCCCGCCAACAAGTCATCAACTCCAGCAAGTCCACTAAGGCATGAAGCTAGGAAAGGAGGAAAATATAAATTTTAAATTTTGAGATTGAATCTTCAATAAGTCCATCAAACCACAAAGCACAGGACAGAAGACATTCTCATCTCATCACAAATGTCACCCAAACACCATTCATTTGCCAAATGATTACTCCAATACATCAAAATGATGAAAATTACTAATGGGAATCTGGTTGGATCAACCAATCAATTTAATAAAAATGATCGGTGATGGATGCGATGCACATAAAAGGGAATTGAATTGCATCGACCATAATTGAGGCCATAGAAATGGTGACCATATGAAAAATAAATCGTATTGATAGATTTGGAGTTGGAAATAGATTAAATGAACATTCATATGATCAATTCACTAACATACAATTAGGGCAAAGTCTCTGGGTAGTGTCTTATCTACTATTCCATCTGCTTTTTAAAAATTTAATTAACATTAAATAATGCCCTCTTTGTCGAAAAGTCGGTGACAAATTTTTGGATCTCAAAATTTTAGAAGGGCATCCCTTGGTCAGGCCCATCAAAATTTTAGATCAAAAGACAATAATATAAGGAGACAGGCCAATCACAGAAGTCTTACTATAAAGGGATGGTATGCTAGCAACAGAGGCTTCGTGGGTTGCAACTGAGAAATTCCAAGGAACTTTTCCTGACTTTGACCTTGAGGACAAGGTCAATGTGTGTGTGTGTGGGGGGGGGTAGTAATGATATGAGCCCAAATACATAGATAGACAACAGAAGCAAAAGGAACAGAAAATCCCCAAATTGGCTAAACAATTATACTCAGTAAAATAAGAAGTTACAAGAAGCAAAATCACTGTAAGATAAAATAAAGACAGACTGATAATAGACAAAACTATAAATAGGCTCAGATCAACAGAATATATGAGAAATTATAGATACAAAGACTAAAATCCTGATCAAACTTCAACAAAGTTAACCACATAACACTACAGATGGCCAGAATAACAGAAGTATTTGCTCTTCCAGAATAAATCCTATAATAATATCCAGAGACAGAAGCCATTCCAACTTCAAACAGCAACAATAACTCTACACAGAGCAAGATCAGCTTCAAGAAACAACAGATAACTGAATAACAAGAAAGAAACCAACTTCCGATCAAAACAGAAAGAGATTGACAAACTGTAACAGAAATAACGGCTCAAACAGAAGGAAGATTCTTGAAAGATGTAAAGAAGTCTTAGATCTAGGATAATAAAGAAAGTAGAGAGTATAAATAGAGTTAGGAGAAACAAACAGGGGATGTAATCAATATTTCTGAAAAGAAACTTCTCTTCCTCTGCTTCTTCTTCTTCTCCTTCTTCCTCTTGCATTTCTTTCTGGTGTGCTCACCGGAAACCCCTTCTTCTTCGACAGGAACCCTAGCTTACCCCTCTGCATTCTCGACGTCTCCCTCCTCTCTGGAGCCTTTTCGACCGCTCGAAGCGTCGAATCCACGAAATAACCTCTTTTCAATTCCTTCCTCAAGAAGCTATATCTAATGACTGAAAAGAAAAGCAAAACGCACTATAAACGGTTCAGATCTAATCTCTCGGTTAAAGTGCCCGGATAGATTGAATGGTCAGTTTTAAACTGCGCGGATCCAACGGTTAAGACAGAGCCCGATTTTATCCTTAGATCAACGGCTCAGATAGAACCCAGATCAAATTGGATCCTCGCTTCTCTCCCCCAGTCGTGCGGGTGTTGGTCTCGTCGCTTGCGAGATGAATCCACGATTGTTCATGAGGCCTCCGTCTCAAGGAAAATCCCCATTGTTTCTCAGTCCATGGAAGCGGTGCTTTTCAATCCTTGCCCCTTCAGCTTTGAAATGAAGGACCGTCCAAATCCGCATCAAACCCGGCGGTGGGAATACCGCCAGTCATCCACGTGAGGCGCTTCCCAATGAAGCCAACAGCAAAGCGGCAGCGTGATTGTCCCGGGCGGTTGTGACCTCATCCCACCCTCACGAATCTCTCTCCTTCTCCCGTCACCTCCACGCGAGGTCCTCTTTCACCGAATGGCCACCTTTTCTTCAAAGATCGCTATTAAGAGATCTCATCGTCTGGCGTGAGCCAATCACGACCTCAAAGCACACCAAATTATCATTTCGTTCTGGCGAGCGCGACATTAGAACGCCGACATAGCGGCCAAGTTTCCGAATGTGAACCTTTGTGTTTGGCAACGGTTTTACTTAAGATTTAGGCTGTTAAATTCAGTAAATTCTGCCAAACATAAAAAATAGATTTACTAAATCCGAGATTTTGTAAATTCTGTTAAATCCAGTAAATCGGTTAAATCCTCTTAAATCCCAAATTTAGTAAATCCTGCTGGAAGGCAGGATTTACGGGATTTAGAACTGGAGAGAGAGAGAGAGAGAGAGAGAGAGAGAGAGAGAGAGAGAGAGAGAGAGACGCCAGCGAGAGAGAGAGACAGAGAGGCCAGAGAGAAAAAAAAAAATTTCAGTTTTTTTAAAAAAATTTTATGTATTTATATATCTAATATCTAAAGTTTAATATTTATAAATATAATATATTTTCTATATTTCAAAAGTTGAATTTTACTTTAAACAAATTAATAAAAAGAGTATTTTTATTGTAATAATAAAAATTTAAGTATTATATATGTAAATATTTATATTTAAGTTTTAGATATATAAATATAGAAGAATTATGTGTTATGTATGTAAGTGCTCCTTTTCTTTAATCTTTCAAAAAAATCTTAATTTTAAATAATTCATTTAATTCCTATTTTTTCTTAATTAAAATACTGTGATAAAATTAATTTTAATTTAATATTATTAATTATTTATTAATATGTAATTATAAGTTAATTATAAATTATTAATTATGATTATTAATTAGATTTAAGTAATTTTAGTTAATATAATAGTTGATAGTTTTAAATTTAATTTAACTTTATTTAAATTGATTTAATAAAATATTATTTAAGATTAACTTATAAGTTATTAAAATTAAATTATAATTTAGTAAATATAATTATAATTGTTATAAATTTGATAGTTAATTAATTGAAAATTTGAAAGAATTCGTACGATTTTATCACTTCACATGCCTTAATATAGTTTTATTCCTAAGATATTAATCTACTAATAGAATTTAATAGTTATAAATTTTAATTAATTAATAGTTAATATTAATACATAGTATTTTAAATTAATATTAATACTATTAATTGATTAATTATTATATATTTAAGTTAATTTTAATTATGTACTATTAATGACTTATTGATTAAAAAAACTTTTTTAAATCTTAGCAAATTTAAATCTTCAAATAACTTATCAAATATATTTCAGGATTTAACAGAATTTAACTAATCCGTTATCAAATATTTTTCAGAATTTAATTGCTTAAGATTTATTAAATTCAAATGTACTGAATTTATTAAATTTTATTTGAAATAAATCAAATCTGTTATCAAACGCCTGCTTCACATCCATTCTACATGGACGTCAGTTCACCGACGGGAGCAATGCTTGGCGTACTATTGCTTAATAGCAATAGGATGGATGTAGTTTTATGGGGGGAGCTATATTTCCTACGAAGGGATTGGTGAAGTTTTGGATTTCTACTTCTTCTCCGGACCAACGCCGGTGGTTGTTATGGATCAGTACATGGAGCTCATTAGAAGGCCAGAGCTAATGCCTTACTGGTCTTTTGGATTTAACCAATGCCGCTATGGCTACAAAAACTATGCCAAACTGGAAGAAGTCGTCGCCGGCTATGCTAAGGCTGGAATCCCTCTCTCCGTCATGTGGTTAGACATCGACTACCATGGATGGTTACAAAGACCACCCTCGACCCCATCAATTTCCCCTCCGACAAGATGAGGAATTTCGTCGAACAGCACCACAATGGCCAGAAATACATTATCATACTCGACCCCGGTATCAGCGTGAACACTACGTATGCAACATTTCAGAGGACTGAAAGCTTGAGTTTTATAAAATGGAACGGAACCAACTACCAAGGCGTTGTTTGGCCTGGCCAAGTCTACTTCCCTGACTTGCTGGAGTCCGGACGCATCCCGACTCCGCACGTAATAATTTTCGACTTCCTGAACCCTACCGCTTCCGAATTCTGGAGCCAGGAGACTTCCATCTTCCGTAGAATGTTGCAATTTGATGGCTCTGGATAGACATGAACAAAATATCCAACTTCATCAATTCCCCTTCGCTCACAGAGCTTGTTACTCCTCCTTACAAAATCAACAACATCGGAGTCCATCGGCCGATAAACAACAAAATTGCACCAGCCTCTAGTTCCACTATGGAGGTCAGACGGAGTACAACGTTCATAACCTGTACAGATTTCTGGAATCCAAGGCGACGCATGATGCATTGATAAGGGATACAGGAAAGAGGCCATTCGTTCTCTCGCGGTCGACGTTTATTGGCTCAGGGAAGTACACGGCACATTGGACCGGCGATAATGCTGCGACGTGGGAGGATCTTGCTTACTCCATTCCTTCCATTCTGAATTTCGGATTGTTTGGAATTCCGATGGCTGGAGCTGATATTTGTAGATTCGCTGGTAATACAACAGAGGAGCTTTGCAATCGGTGGATTCAGGATGTTGCATTGGGAAGAGAATTGAAGATGTTTGCAATGGTCGTCCTTGGCTTAGGGGCAGCTGCTGTCATTGGTGCAACTTTCTTATTGTTCTTTTGATATTTGAAGATCTCATTATGTTCAGTACAACTGACGAATTTGAAGGCCTTGTTATGCTCAGTAGAATTGATAGATTAGAAAATCATGCCGTAGTGTCACAAGACACTGACCATTATGCTCAGTAGAGCTGACGGGATTGTCGAATAACCCACAATGCAGCCCCCTATATGGGGATTGATAGGAGACTTAAACAAAAAACAAATAAACGTGTTGACGGGCTAAAATTAAACTTATTTCAAAATGATAAATAAAAATAAACCTACATATATGCTCTTTTTATGCAGGTATTTGAAGATCCTATTATGCTCAGTAGAGCTGGCAGGTTAGAAGATCATGATCGTAGTGTCACAAGACACTGACCGTTATGCTCAGTAGAGCTGACGGGAAGGTCGAATAGCATCCGATGCAGCCCCTTATACGGGGAAGATTCCGGGAGGTTGTCAAAAGTTGGATTGATGGGAGACTTAAACAAATTTAAATAAAAGTATTGACGAGCCTAAATTGAACTTATTTGAAAATGATAAATTAAAGAATAAACCTACATATATGTTTTTTTATGCAGGTGTTTGAAGACTCATATGCTCGAGAGTGAGTTAGAAGACTACGTAGTGTCACGAAACGACATTATGCTCGATAGAGAGGAAGCGAATAGACCCCAATGCGACCTCCTATACGGGGACGGCAGAAGGCTTGCATTTTGGATTGATGGGTGACTTAGACAAGAATAAATAAAAGCATTGACAATTAAATTCAACTTGTTTGAAAATGATAAATTAAAAAATAAGCCTACATATAAAATTCTAAAAGTCTTTAAATAAGAATGATCTTGGAGGGGACTCGACGACTTTTTAACGATCATAAATAAGACTTTTAATGAACTTTAAAGGTTTGTCTCCTAACAATAACAAAAATTAAGTAAAGCTTCTAATTATCTTCATAGTTGCTTACGAACACAAAAAAAGTTTTTAATGAATTTGAAAGCTTATCCATCAATCAGAATAAGGATCAAATATAATCATTCAGAGCAAAAAATAATTTGAAAGAGATTTGTGATGAGCCTACGAGCTTCTCAATAATCATGAGCTAAGGTCCATTAAAACTTAAAGAACCAAATAAGTTATGAATTAGACACCAATAAATAAATATTAATCTAAATAATTGAATAAGATTTTAAAAAATTCCACACCACTGGGCGAAATGAAGACATTAATTAAGGCATTCTTAGATACACCTGCATGTGCTCAGATATAGAGATTTAAAGTATACATTTTAATGTTTTAAACGGCTGCGTAGGTTAAATTGAAATTAATTAAATATTAATCTATAAGATATTAGATCTAATTAGATATTAGATCTAATAAGATATTAGATCAATCTATAACATCTTCTATGCCACCGGATTCGCAATACTTTGTAGAAGCGAGCAGAAGACGTTAATTAAGACATTCTTAGATACATCTGCATGTGCTCAGACATAAAGATTTAAAATGTAAATTTTAATCTCTAAAAAGGCTGCACAGGCTAAACTGAAATCAATTAAATATTAATCTAAAAAAATCTTATAAAATATTAGATCATTCTAAAACATTTTTTACGCAACCGAATCTGCAGCACGAAATTAGAAACGGACAGAAGGCGTCAGCTTAAATTCTAAATAGACTTCAAGTATATTAATTTTGCATAAATTATAGAGCAACTATCACTCCATTCAAGTGCTTCAGAACTTATGCAATCATTTGAAAAGATGAATTCTTGTACAAAATATAAAACAATTTTCAATTCAATTTGATTTTTCCAAATTAGTGCAAGTATTCTAAATGAACACCCGCGTGGGCCCCAACACTATGTTGAATGCTTAAATATAAGTGTCTGAGGATGCTGTGTGGGTTGATTCCCAATTAGGTCTATGGACTGGGTCCAGGTTAACAAAACCTAATGATGTTGTTATAGCTTTCTCCGCTTGAGAAAATCTTTGAGAAGTTAAATCGGCGGTTTAGGCTATCTCCTAACTTTCCAATGATAACTTGGTTTATCGAAGATATCAATTGGAGGGGTAATCATTATTGCTAAAAATATCTAAGATATTTATATCCAATATCCTCAAATCCAAAAATTCTTAAAATATAAATCTTGACCTAATCCACTATCATTAAATTAATAGAGTCGACAAGATCTAAAATAAAAAATTAAATAATTTAAACATTCGCATGGGCTCTGACATTATGCTGAATGCTTAAACTTAGTGATTGAGGATGTTGCATAGGTTGATTCCTAGTTTAGTCTTAGGAGTGAGTTCGGGTTAACAAAACCTAAAAATCTATTATAAGAATGTCAACTTAAGTAAAATATCTGAGAAACTAATTTTGTCGTGACAGATCGACCAACCTCTGAGCTAAATAGAGTTAACATAATCTAAAGTTCTCAAATATATTTGATTTAATCAATTAACCACCCCAATGATGGCCATGTTAAATAAAAATTTTAACCGGAGGGGATACTTCAATCAAAATATGATTATAATTTTAAAACAAATTAACTTAGATTGAATATCAATAAAAATACAGAATTTAAAATATCGTTAAGCTATAAATGTCTAAATGAAATTCAATCTAAAAAACTTAAAGCTAAAAATTCAACCCACCTTTGGTAATTATTTGTCATGGTAAATTAAATTAAACTTCAGCTCAAAGTCAAAGTCAAATCAAATACACTATGTTTACTCTCAAACAATCTCATGTGAGGGCGTGGCGGTCCTCATTTGCGTGGTTTGGCTAGTAGGCTCCACATGATGTAGTTATGACAAGAGTTCTGTAATCGAGTGGTTGCCACCAAATGGAACCATTATATTATTACCACGACTGTAGCTCGTATGCTCCTCAATGGCTCTGCCTTTTGAGTTGTGAATCATATGGTATACTTGATTGGGCAAAAAGCTATCTGTTAGCTAAGGTAGACTTAAACTTATCTTCTTAGACAAACACCATCTCAAGTCTACAAGGATTTCTTGGATGACGTAACTCATGTATTGCTGATAAGGATCCTTCGATCGGTTGGGACTTCTCTTACATTAAGTAGACTAGGGATCACGGTAGGGATAATGGCCGAACCATGGGATCTAGATCGCCCTTCATCGTTCCCTCAACCATCTTTAAGTTAAATATAATGAATTTCATAAACTTAAATTCTAAAACTTTACATCTTTGTGTACAATGCAATCACGACCTAACAACTAGCTTTAATCAAAAGTTTTCTCACTTACGGATGGATAATTAACTATTGGTGCTTGCGTCTATAAGAAACCTAGAACCAGATCTAAAGTCCTAACAAAATGAGGGTGAAATCTCTGGGTAGTGTCTTATCTACTATTCATCTACCTTCTAAAAATTATACCGACACTAGATCACACTCTCTTCATGGAGAGATTGGTGGCGAATTTTTGAGCCCATATATATATATATATATATATATATATATATATATATATATATATATATATATATATATGTGTGTGTGTGTGTGTGTGTGTGTGTGTGTGTGTATCACATAAAAATTTTATATCTAATACCTAAAGTTAGATATTTATTTATCAAACAATTTTTTTATATTTTAAAAGTTATATTTTACTATAAAAAAGGGAATAATGATATTTTTGATGTAATATTGAAGATTGTGATGTTAAATATATAAAAATTAAAACTTAATTGTTAGATATGTAAATACATAAAAATTATTTGACATGTATGTAAATCTCCAAAAAAAAGTATCTAATAATTTAAAAACAAATTTGAATCATTAGGCTCTCACTAGCACTATGAAAGATGGAACAATTCAGCGAAAAGAATCAGTAATAATAGTAAAGTGCCTATCAAAAGAATTAACTTCTTTCAAAATTTTGATTATATATATATAATAAAGTGCCCTTAATTTTATGTGCTGTTATATATATATAGATATTATAACAGCATATATAAAACATGCATAAGCATATGCAAAATCATCATGTTTCCCATTTTATTCAAAGTATATTCAAGACAATTAACTTGAAATATCCAAAATCATGCCACATGTGTATTTTGCTCCAAACTAAGGATAATTAATTAAGGGTTTTACATGCATATCATATAATTCTTATGCATTTATATATCTAACACTTATAATTTAATATTTATATTTCAAATATTTAATCCATACAATAAAAAGCATATTCACTATAAAAAAGAAATAATAGTTGCATTTTTCATATGTATTAATGATTTGAGTATTATGATTATATAGATTTAAATTTTAGATATATAAATATATAACAATTATATATCAATGCTCCTAATTAATAATACTAGCAAAGAGGCAGAAGCCCCAAATAATATTGTTTTCTTTATCATACAAGAAGATGTTGGCATTCTCTTGGAATATGAGACGATAAGTATTCCAGCTATTTTGACTAGTATTCGTGGCCCAAATAGCTCTATACTTATTGTAGATGATATGATTTTCATAGTATTATAACTTCAAAGTCCATCACTCTTTGATGCCCATATAGGATTTTTTGGAATGATAAAGAATGAGATTACAATCTTCTTGCATTACAAAGTCCTTCACTAGAGACTCTCCGACCTCAATAGTTGGCCGGATTTCAAAGTGTTACGTGAGGCGGTGAGGATACAAAACTCATATTGGCTATTCTCGATAGGAGAATTGAAAAGGAGTGAGATCATGGTAGCTGCTTCGGAGTTAATTCAAGAATTGATTGTTTAGTATGGTGGTTTGAGGTTGTTCATGTTATATATAGAACCTCTTTATACAATTTTTTGTTTATTGCCATGAATAGTGACTGACAATGCTAGAGATAGCACTGAGGACAAAACATATCTGTTTCTTGATTGTTCAAACTTCTAATTAATGACCTCTTCTTCTGATGGAATTTTTGAAAATGATAAGATATTCTGTTTGGATAATTTTGGATTGAAATTGTCGGTTAAGATTTCCATTGAAATTTAATTCAATATATTTTTAATAACAAGTTATGTTAATTTTTTATATATTTTTCATTGCATATAACAAAATGTCCATCTTCCATATGAAATGAAATGCAACATATTCATTATGATGATTTGTATGTTGGTAGGTAGCGGCGGAATAGAAAAAAAAAATCCATTAAAATGAATTAAAATAAGAAGTTCAATTTTTTAAAACAAATAAAAGTAAGCAAAAATAAAATAAAATAAATAAGAAGGGACAATGAGTGGATTTTGTCCATATGGATAGTGTCAGTCTTGGCATCTCTGTGGAGCAAAGAGGTAAGGAGATAGGAGCAGGTGGGAGCTGCTTGGCTTGCAAAGGAGCTACGGTTATGAGACCAGAAGACGAGAGAGCCATATGGATGAGATTTCTACAAGCTCAATAGATAGAATGAATAAAGTCATTCACAGCATTAAAACAAATGCATAAACTGGAGATGGGAAATGAGATGTTACAAATATCATCACCGTACCTCCCAAATTATATGTCGTCAAGTCTCACATGTTGGTAATTTTGGCACTACATTCATCATTTTAATATTTTCCCTCAAATCAATGGAGACTATCTCTTCAATAATTTAGCAAGCATTATGTGGGGTCCGAAAATTCGCCACCAATCTCTTCGATGAAAAGAGTGTTTTAAATGTCGGTGTAATTTTCAGAAGACAGATGGAATATTATACAAGACACTACCCAGAGATTTCACCCTCATTTTGCGAGAACTTTAGATATGGTTCCAGGTTTCCTATAGACGCTCATAATTACCCTCTCTCAATAAGTGAGAGAGAACTTTCGATTAGGCTACCGTTAGATCTCTTAATGTGTATAGTAGCAAAGATATGGAGTGTAATTTAGGTTATGAAATTCATTATTTTAACTTAAACCAGATGGTTGGGGGAATGATAATGTACCCGATCAAGATCTCATGGTTACGTCATTCCGCGTCATGGCCCCTGGGCCTCTAATGAGGAGAGATACGACCAAACGCGGATGTAAGGATCCTGTGTTTTCTAAAGAGATAATTTTAAGTCTACCTTAGCTAACAAAGGATTGTTTGGCCTATCAAGTATACACTATGATTCACAACTCAAACGACAAAGTCATTGGGAAGCATCTGAGTCGTGATCGTAATATAATGCCGGCTGGCCAAGCAGTGAGAACTACGGTGTGCTTCTTTAAGCTAGCCTCGACCAAGTTTCACATCGGAGACCGCGGCACATCTTTATTGGCGAGAGATTGATTGAGAGTGAATATAACAGAACACATGATTTAATATTGATTCTTTTGTGAGTTAGAGTTTTCTAAATTTGTTAGCCCGACAAATAGTTGTGGAAGGTGATTAAATTGAATTTGATTTAAGTTTTTAATGATAAAATTTCATATAAGTAGTTTTAGATTGATGTTAGAAAATTGTATTTAATTTGATAAATATTTTTTATATACAATATGCAATATATATATATATATATATATATATATATATATATATATATATATATATATATATATATATATATATATATATATATATATATATATATATATATATATATATATATATATAATCATAATATTATTGCATATTATTCTTAACATGCATATGCATCATATTTGTCATTTTCTTTAGACATTATTAAGGACAATCAACTCGAGACAGTAAAGTGCGTGCAAAATCAATAATATTAATCCACATTAAATATGATTATTAGAATCACAAGCTTTAGATTGAGGCGAAATCATATTTTCTTCTTCGTCTAATATGAAGATATTGCCGCTTGCGTCGAGAATGAGACGATAATTATTCCAGCTTTTTCGATTTGTGTGGTTGGCCCAAACAGCTCCATCATCACTGTAGATAACAAGATTGGCTTAATTTTTAAATTAGGTCTAATTAAAAACTTAATTAGCTAATTAGGCCGTTAAAAAAAATTTAAAAATAAGCTCAGTTGCCCAGTCAGCGGGCGGCTGGCGCTGACTGGCAATTGTCCCATCCCTTAATTTAGGGTCGAAAGGTAAAACTGAGAGCTCGAGCTCTCGGTTTCCTTTCGTGTTTTCCCCATCAGATTCCGTGCCCCTGCCGCTCGTGCCCGTCGCCGGCCAAGACGCAGCCCGCCTCTGGCCAAGAAAGTTCACCGCCGGCCAAAGAAGCTCGTTGCCAGCCAAGGAAGCTCGCCGCCGGTGAAGGAGAAGCTCGCAAGGGTTTTTATTGGTTTTTTCCGCCGATTTAGGTATTTTTAACCTTAAATGAAAAACAATGTTAGATTTTTATTTTTATGAGTTTAGTTGGTATGTTTAAGATATTTAGTTTGATTTTCATAGGAAATTTGTGTGAGATCTTATTTTGTATGTGGTGTTTATATTTTTTAGGAAAAGTTAATTTGTGCGCATATTTTTTGTTTGATTAAGTGCATATGTTTAGTTTGGAATAAGATGTCGATCTGATATGTGTATATGTTTGTTTAGTGCATATGATTAATTTGTGTGAGGTATGGAGTTGCTTTAGGATTACCTAAAAATGATGGTTGAGATGTCAATCTGATAAATGCAAAAGAGATTGATAGACTTTAATAAGTGTGCCATCACACAAATTGATTGTTGTGACATTTCAGTATTTTGATTTTATTTGTTATGCTTAAATAATTTGACAATTATGAGAGACATTATGTTGCCTTCTAGGATTGTGTGATTGTTTCAAGATCATGCTCCATTTTGACTTCACCTATTAGGATTGAGTGTGTAGAAAAATGAATGCCTAGGTCATCATAATGCATTTCTTGCACTTTCATCATCAGTTACCTTTAATTTATATTATATTTGACAATTTAATATATGGAATTTTAGGATATAAGATAAAATAGATTATAAGATTTAGGATATAAAATCTCAATGTATTTTGCAGTCTTCTATATTATCTACTAATCCAATCATTTTTGTGCTTAATAGATAGCAGTTCATTTAGTCCCATCATTGTATTTCTAATGAATTAAAATATGTGCATTGACCAGGTGAGACAAAAGATTACTGGTATTCTGTTATTGTTTGTTAGAAATGAGTTCAGATACTGTCTGTATAGTTTTTTATTATGACGGTGAACTCAGAGTAAATGAAGATTTTATTACAACATATGTTAGTGAGAAAAATCGTCCATATATCATGTTAAATATTTCTGTTGAATTTTGTAATGGTTCATGAAATATTTTAATAGCGTTTTATGTTATGACCATTTATATGTTGACGGACAGTTTGATTTTTTTTTTTTTTTTTTTTTGAACAAATATAAGTAAAATATAACTACATCTTAGGAACTTAAGCCGGCAAAAAAAAGAAAAATAAGTCAATTAGAAGAAAGAAAAATCCAGAGAGATAGAGAGAGCGACGGAATTAAAGAATTAAAGAATTAAAGAAACCTATGTGGTGGATTAGGCTTGGCTTGGAAATTAGTTTGGTTCAAATTGAAATCTAATTTAGCCCTCAATTTTTTTTTTTTAAGTTACATGATCTTAATATTTTAGACAATGAACTTATTTTATAATTTCTAAGACGGCAAATTTTTAAATGAGTCAACTTTCTTGAATAATTTTGAGATTCATTAATTTTGCTACAAACTTGCACTTAATTAATTGAAAGTTTCTGACATCCAATAAGCAAAGATGTATATAAATTCATAATATAACTTCATAGTATTCAAAATATTCATAAGCAATGGCAAAGTCATCATATTTGCCATTTATTCAAACAATATTTAGCAGAATTTATTTGAAAACCCCACAATGCATGCAACATCCGTAATTTTACTCCGCAGTCCACACTAACATAGTTAACAGAAAGATTTACATACATACCCTATTATTCTTATGTATTTATATATCTAATATGTAAACATTTTGAATATTCATATTTCTAACATTTTATTTATGCAAGAAAATATGCATTTTTTTTAAGAAGATAATAATAATTGAAATTTTGATATGACGTTGATAATTTGAGTGTTATATATATAAATATTCAAATTTAGATATTAGATATATAAATATATAAGAAATTTGTGGTATGTATGTAAATACTTCTAATTAATAACTTAATTCCACGGTTGGTTGAACCAAAAAATCTCATCATTTTCATCATATATGATGATGTTGGGTCCGTCGATAATGAGATAATAAATTGTTCCTGCCCTCTCGATAACTGCCACTGGCCCAAACAGCTTTTAGAGATACAATCCAACCCCCTTTCATTTAGATATTAGAGATGACAAGGTTTCCATTCTCTTGCAACTTCAGGATACAATCCAACCCCCTTTCATTTGTATTTGATGCTCATACAGGTTTATCGTCAGAGTACAAGACGAGGTTACAATCTTCTTGCATAGTCAATGAGTATTCAGGGGAATAAGTATCTTCCACATAATCTCCAGATCTCAGTTGCTGCCCTGATTTCAAAATATCGAAAGCCAAGGCCGGCGAGGCTAAGAGGCTCATGAAGGCTATTAGGAAGAAGAGGAGGAATGTTGTTGAGCTGAAGTAAGAGGCCATGGCACCTGCTTGAGATTTAATGTACAACTTTGCTCGTTTAGTATGGAAGATGGTTGCTAGTTCTTTATATATATATATATCTATATATATATATATATATATATATATATATATATATATATATATATATATAAATGATCGTTTACTTTTTTTATTGATATAAATAATGCACATGAAATTAAATTATTTTTAATTGAGCTTTTCAAAAGGTGACCTCTTCTTCTTCTTATCGTTTAAATTTCAAAAAAAATGATCTCTTCTTATCGTTTACTCTTTTTATTGATATAAATAATGCACATGAATATAATTTTTTTGAATTGATCCTTTCAAAAGGTGACTGACAATACTAAAAACAGCATTATGGAAAAAACAGATCAGCGGGTGATGTTGCAAATATCATCACCATACCTCCCAAATTACGTGTCATCAAGTCTCGCACGTAGGTAATTTTGACACTACATTCATCATTTTATTATTTTCCCTCAAATCAATGGAGAGCATCTCTTCAATAATTTAGCAAGCATTATTTAGATTAATTTTGACCCTTTTCGAAGCATTTCAAACTCAACATGCATTTGTATTCATTGTCCTTGATTCTATCGTGCTTGGTTAGCCCATCTTGTGGATCTGGATTGGAGGTCAGTAGTAATACATGTTTAACTTTTTTTCTTTGAATTTAGAATTAATTTAATTAGTAATTCAGAATTAATTTTTATAATATTTTTATTGTGTTTATCCACTAATATAAATTTAATCTCAATTAAAGATAAATATAAGAAACTGATGGCACAAGCGTGACATATTTTTATCATATGATATCATAAATTTATATGACAATACAAAAAAATATAAAATGATTACATGTATAGCATGGACATACAAAGATGACAAGTACTGAACAAACAAGTACCATGATCTCCTACCTCAACTCCGCTGCAATCATCCTCTTAGCCACAGCAGCCATTATGAGTCTTATTGCCATGCCGGCTTGGGCTTACAACATTTTTATATTCGAGCAGCTGCTAAGGTCGGAAAAAGTCTCTGATGAATAATGGCTTCATATTTATCATGCAGGAAGATTGTAATCTCATCCTCTTTTATTCTAAAAATTCTATCTGCATGTCAAAGACAAATGGAAGTGGCTTCAATTGCTTCTTAAAGTTGCAACCCGATGAAAACCTTATCATCTATAATAATTATGAAGTTTGTTTGGGCCACGATATTAATCAAAATAGCTGAAATATTTATCATCTTATTCTCCAAGCAAGTTGCTCCATCGCTTGTATGATGAAGAAAATAAGATTATTTGGGCCATCGTCCCAACTTTAGCAATGTTATTGATTATCCTTCAATGTAGTAATATTATAGATGTTGCATAAATAGTGTATTTCAAGTTGATTATCATTAATATTGTTTGAATAAGATGACAAATTTGATGGCTTTGCATACGTCTAGGTTTGTTAAAGATAATATGCTATAATATTATGAATTTACATAAGGGTGCATGTTGAATATCAAAAAATTTCATCAAATTAAGAAGTTGTTTTATTGACTGAAAAATGAATGCAGTGTAAAAAGAATGCATTGTAAAAGGAATACAGTATAAAAAGTTTACTTTACAGTTGTTTAGTTGAGAGTTTTACGAATTCATGACTTTACTTTTTTCTGTTTAGTAAAAATATCTAATATAAAGTAATTTGAAGGTTTTGACGCTCGGTGATGATTATGATGGCGATGGCGGGCGGAGGCAGCGACTGGCGGGCGGCGGCGGCGGCCGATAGCAATAATGTCCGACTAGTGTATTTGGAATTCGCCCGATTTAGGGGAATTCAAAATATACCAAAAATGACCTATATAATGTATTTGAAATACATTATATTATTTTGAAATTTTACTTTATTTCAACCCAAATACCAAAAAAATTAAAATCTCTATATTTACTTTAAACTGTATTCTAAATTCTTTCAACCAAACAACCCCTAAGTATAAGTTCTAAATTAATGAATCCAGAAGTAATAAATTGTATCAATTAAGAATTAGCGTACAGTAAATCATCTTATAAATTTATGTAAAGTATTAAAATTATCAAATTTCAAAAATATGTTAATGGTAGTAAATGATCTGATCCAAACTCATATAGACAAATTCATTAAATTATCTTTGATATGCTGTAACTGTGCAGAGCTTGTCAAGACTTTGTTGTCTTCGCAAAACTTCGGCTTTTCACCTCTCAATCATGAGGCATTCGTAATGATGTTGTTATAGCTTTCTCCGCTTGAGAAAATCTTTGAGAAGTTAATTATGTCATCTGGCAGTTTAACGACTATCTCCTAACTTCCCAATGATAACTTGATTTATCGAAGATATCAACTGGAGGGGTAATCATTATTGCTAAAAATATCTAAGATATTTATATCCAATATCCTCAAATCCAAAAATTCTTAAAATATAAATCTTGACCTAATCCACTATCATTAAATTAATAGAGTCGACAAGATCTAAAATAAAAAATTAAATAATTTAAACATTTGCATGGGCCCTGACATTATGCTGAATGCTTAAACTTAGTGTTTGAGGATGTTGTATAGGTTGATTCCTAGTTTAGTCTTAGGAGTGAGTTCGGATTAACAAAACCAAAATATTATAAGAATGTCAACTTAGTAAAATATCTCGAATTACATTAATCGGTAGATGCTCTCTAGGAGCTAAATAGAGTTAACATAATCTAAAGTTCTCAAATATATTTGATTTAATCAATTAACCACCCCAATGATGGCCATGTTAAATAAAAATTTTAACAGGAGGGGATACTTCAATCAAAATATGATTATAATTTTAAAACAAATTAACTTAGATTGAATATCAATAAAAATACAGAATTTGAAATATCGTTAAGCTATAAATGTCTAAATGAAATTCAATCTAAAAAACTTAAAGCTAAAAATTCAACCCACCTTTGATAATTATTTGTCAGTGGTGATAAATTAAGAAAACTCTAGCTCACAAAGAAGTCAAAGTCAAATCAAATACACAACTATGTTTACTCTCAAACAATCTCATGTCAGCAAGGACGTGACCCGTGTCCTCTGACTGCGTGGTTTGGCTAGTAGGCTCCACATGATGCAGTTATGACAAGAGTTCTGTAATCGAGTGGTTGCCACCAAATGGAACCATTATATTATGACCACGACTGTAGCTCGTATGCTCCTCAATGGCTCTGTCTTTTGAGTTGTGAATCATATGGTATACTTGATTGGGCAAAAAGCCATTTGTTAGCTAAGGTAGACTTAAACTTATCTCCTTAGACAAACACCATCTCAAGTCTACAAGGATTTCTTGGATGACGTAACTCATGTATTACTGATAAGGATCCTTCGATCAGGTTGGGTCGACTACCTCTTCTGACTAAGTAGACCAAGGATCACAGCAGAGATATGAAACCATGGGATCTAGATCGGGCCCTTCATCGTTCTCTCAACCATCTGCTTTAAGTTAAATATAATGAATTTCATAAACTTAAATTCTAAAACTTCACATGCTGCTATTGTATGCAATGCACAATGCGACCTAACAACTAGCTTTAATCAAAAGTTTTCTCTCACTTATTCGGATGGGTAATTAACTATTGATGCTTGCGCCTATAAGAAACCTGGAACCAGATCTAAAGTCCTAACAAAATGAGGGTGAAATCTCTGGGTAGTGTCTTATCTACTATTCATCTACCTTCTAAAAATTATACTGACACTAGATCACACTCTCTTCATCGGAGAGGTCGGTAGCAAATTTTCGGAGCCCATATCTCTCTCTCTCTCTCTCTCTCTCTCTCTCTCTCTCTCTCTCTCTCTCTCTCTCTCTCTCTCTCTCTCTCTCTGTGTGTGTGTGTGTGTGTATCACATAAAAATTTTATATCTAATACCTATAGTTAGATATTTATTTATCAAACAATTTTTTTATATTTTAAAAGTTATATTTTACTATAAAAAAGGGAATAATGATATTTTTGATGTAATATTGAAGATTGTGATGTTAAATATATAAAAATTAAAACTTAATTGTTAGATATGTAAATACATAAAAATTATTTGACATGTATGTAAATCTCCAAAAAAAAGTATCTAATAATTTAAAAACAAATTTGAATCATTAGGCTCACACTAGCACTATGAAAGATGGAACAATTCAGCGAAAAAAATCAGTAATAATAATAAAGTGCCTATCAAAAGAATTAACTTCTTTCAAAATTTTGATTATATATATATAATAAAGTGCCCTTAATTATATGTGCTGTTATATATATATAGATATTATAACAGCATATATAAAACATGCATAAGCATATGCAAAATCATCATATTTCCCATTTTATTCAAAGTATATTCAAGACAATTAACTTGAAATATCCAAAATCATGCCACATGTGTATTTTGCTCCAGACTAAGGATAATTAATTAAGGGTTTTACGTGCATATCATATAATTCTTATGCATTTATATATCTAACACTTATAATTTAATATTTATATTTCTCATATTTAATCCATACAATAAAAAGCATATTCACTATAAAAAAGAAATAATAGTTGCATTTTTCATATGTATTAATGATTTGAGTGTTATGATTATATAGGTTTAAATTTTAGATATATAAATATATAACAATTATATATCAATGCTCCTAATTAATAATACCGAAAGAGGCAGAAGCCCCAAATAATATTGTTTTCTTTATCATACAAGAAGATGTTGGCATTCTCTTGGAATATGAGACGATAAGTATTCCAGCTATTTTGACTAGTATTCGTGGCCCAAATAGCTCTATACTTATTGTAGATGACATGATTTTCATAGTATTATAACTTCAAAGTCCATCACTCTTTGATGCCCATATAGGATTTTTGGAATGATAAAGAATGAGATTACAATCTTCTTGCATTACAAAGTCCTTCACTAGAGATTCTCCCGACCTCAATAGTTGGCCGGATTTTAAAGTGTTACGTGCCGAGGCCGGTGAGGATACAAAACTCATATTGGCTATTCTCGATAGGAGGAGAATTGCAGCAAAGCTGAGGCGAGAGATCATGGTAGCTGCTTCGGAGTTAATTCAAGAATTGATTGTTTAGTATGGTGGTTTGAGGTTGTTCATGTTATATATAGAACCTCTTTATACAATTTTTTGTTTATTGCCATGAATAGTGACTGACAATGCTAGAGATAGCACTATGGACAAAACATATCTGTTTCTTGATTGTTCAAACTTCTAATTAATGACCTCTTCTTCTGATGGAATTTTTGAAAATGATAAGATATTCTGTTTGGATAATTTTGGATTGAAATTGTCGGTTAAGATTTCCATTGAAATTTAATTCAATATATTTTTAATAACAAGTTATGCTAATTTTTTATATATTTTTCATTGCATATAATTTAATATTTATATTTCTCATATTTAATCCATACAATAAAAAGCATATTCACTATAAAAAAGAAATAATAGTTGCATTTTTCATATGTATTAATGATTATATAGGTTTAGAATATCAATGCCCAAATAATAAGCCCCAAATAATATTGTTTTCTTTATCATACAAGAAGATGTTGGCATTCTCTTGGAATATGAGGCGATAAGTATTCCTATTTTGACTAGCATTCGTGGCCCAAATAGCTCTATACTTATTGTAGATGATATGATTTTCATAGTATTATAACTTCAAAGTCCATCACTCTTTGATGCCCATATAGGATTTTTGGAATGATAAAGAATGATATTACAATCTTCTTGCATTACAAAGTCCTTCACTAGAGATTCTCCCGACCTCAATAGTTGGCCGGATTTTAAAGTGTTACGTGCCGAGGCCGGTGAGGATACAAAACTCATATTGGCTATTCTCGATAGGAGGAGAATTGCAGTAGGCGAGATCATGGTAGGCCGCCGGGTTAATTCGAGAATTGATTGTTTAGTATGGTGGTTTGAGGTTGTTCATGTTATATATAGAACCTCTTTATACAATTTTTGTTTATTGCCATGAATAGTGACAATGCTAGAGATAGCACTATGGACAAAACATATCTGTTTCTTGATTGTTCAAACTTCTAATTAATGACCTCTTCTTCGATGGAATTTTGAAAATGATAAGATATTCTGTTTGGATAATTTTGGATTGAAATTCGGTTAAGATTTCCATTGAAATTTAATTCAATATATTTTTAATAACAAGTTATGTTAATTTTTTATATATTTTTCATTGCATATAACAAAATGTCCATCTTCCATATGAAATGAAATGCAACATATTCATTATGATGATTTGTATGTTGGTAGGTAGCGGCGGAATAGAAAAAAAAATCCATTAAAATAAATTAAAATAAGAAGTTCAATTTTTTAAAACAAATAAAAGTAAGCAAAAATAAAATAAAATAAATAAGAAGGGACAATGAGTGGATTTTGGCCATATGGATAGTGTCAGTCTTGGCATCTCTGTGGAGCAAAGAGGTAAGGAGATAGGAGCGGTGGGCTGCTTGGCTTGCAAAGGAGCTACGGTTATGAGACCAGAAGACGAGAGAGTCATATGGATGAGATTTCTACAAGCTCAATAGATAGAATGAATAAAGTCATTCACAGCATTAAAACAAATGCATGAACTGGAGATGGGAAATGAGATGTTGCAAATATCATCACCGCACCTCCCAAATTACGTGCAGTAACCCGCAAATCAATCACATCCATTCTCTCTATCATTGTTGCTTGAAAAGAAGATATAATATCTTTCAAGTCCCTAAACCTACAAGTATCCTCTTCACCGCAAAGCCTTTTGTGGGGGTAGTAGTAGAGAGCAGGTTAGATACATTGGATGGGGAGAATATCGAGGAGAGATATATAGAGATTCATTGAACTTTGAACTTGTATTCAACATGTATTGCATGGAAAATGATTCAAGGAGTCTCCTCTTCTGATATGTTCTCGAATGAAAGGCAGATCTTTGTTAAATCGATAAGAAAATGTGATGACTACAGTATAAATAAATACATTCTTATATGAACTAAGTGATATTATTATATGTCACCTGATGTCCTCCTAAACCAGTGAAAGCTTCATTTGAAAACTTTATTTTTGTCCATCGCAGCATATGTGGCTTTGCAAATGGAGATGACTGCCTCTTGATGCTTATGTGCTTAGTGGCCAAGATCTACAATTAATATTTATATAAGTTATCTTCAATACATCAAATAATACATAACCGAAGATATAGAACATACCATAAGAAGAGTGATAAAGCCACTCATGTACCCGGGTGTCTTCTGGATATGAATCTTTGATGTAATACCATCAAATTGTGAAACTAGGAAGACCCAAATGGCCTCCCTTGATTGTATTGACAAATTTATCTATGTCATGCTGAAGCGATCAATTCGATACCCTATAGTTGTGATATACAAAAAAAGATTTGACATAGAAACGTGTACAAGCACAAACGTCAGAACAACGAGCTATCCAGCATGCTCAAGCATAGTCTTATAGTCCCTTTCTGGGATGATTTCTACCATAATTCCTCTCCCCTATATTTGGCATCCCTACAATTCGCAACTTCATGGGGTGAAAAGAAATGCCACAGAAAGAAAGCTTTGTTCTCTATGTCTGAGACAGATTGAGGTAATATTGAGTCTTCAATTTAGGTGGAGTCTAATGAATTGATCACATGAAGCCTCTTTAAAAGTCAATGACTTCATCGGTCAATCGTCTTTTCAATATTATCGAACAGTTCTAACGATGGTAGGCTGCATCTCAAGTTATCCTTTTCGGATATGGTAAACTTCAAAATGAAAAGTCAGTTAATGAGAGTACATATGCAAATCACCCATAAGAAACAACTAATCAGACTCCAAATTATTCCCAATTGATTTGTAATGAACATATTTCCTCCAAACAGACCAAAGAAATTGGAAAAAAATAGCCTAAATCGTTTGAGCAGGATCGAAATCCTCAACATCCAAATTTACTTCCAATGTAATGAACATAATCTAAACAACCAGGCCAAGAAAATTGGAGAAAATCTCTACAAAATTATCTGTACTCTCAAGAGAGTACAAAGAGTACACATGCAAAAAAATACTAAAAATAAGCAAACAGCCTCCAAATTGTTCGTGATGAATTGGAATGAACATATTTTCTCCAAACAGATCAAAAAAACTAGAAAAAAATGACCAAAATACTGTCTCATGAGTATAGAGATCTGATCAAATCTCGAAACCATCCAAACATCTACCAAATTGCTTCCATTGGAATGTAATGAACATAATCTGAACAACCAGGCCAAAGAAACTGGGAAAAATGTCCACAAAATCATCTGTACTCTCAAGAGAGTATAAAGAGTACAAATACAAAATAAAACTAAAAAACCAATCAATCAACCTTCAAATTGTTCCTGATGGATTGTAATGAACATATTTTCTCCAAACAGGCCAAAGAAACTGGAAAAAAATGACCAAAATGTTACGTACTCTCGAGAGTAGTGATCTGAATCAAAACATCTCCATAAACTACTAAAATACATCTTGTTCATTTAAAGAACTTAAATGTTCTAAAAAGTTCACATACTAGACGGTGAGAAGAACAGAGAAAATCCTAAATTCATTAAAGTTCGGGAATACAGGTGTAAATATCTCATGTAGTCGCCTACAACACTTCAATGGAAGTTATTTGCAAGATGTGCTAAATCACTGAGGAAGCGGAGAAAACCCTAAACTGTTTTGTAACGAGGAATGTCGAACGATGCCCGTCTCATTTTTTTTCTCCCGCTATTTGAACTAGGCGGTAGGCGGTCGTCGATAAAGCGTCGTCACCGTCAGTCCGGTTACAATGTCGTTAAGCTAAACGGGTAAAAAATCCGACAGCGTCGAGACGATTAGAGTCCGTGCAAAAACTACGTGCGGACTCCGAATGTCATATTTGCTCGTGGGTGAGGCCTCTTTTTTTTTTCTTTTTTTCTTTTTCTCTCTTTTTTTTTTAAATATGTAATACCTATTTATACTTGTAATATATATATATATATATACATACACTATTATTATTATTTTTTAATTATTTCCAGCAATGATATACAAAAGAGGGTCAACAATTAGTTACCCAAAAAAATTTATCATAAACAATATGTATAGATTACAAGAAAAACTATATTTTTCTTAAAATTTTGAACAAATAATCAATTTCATTCATATAACTTCATATTGCATCATCATGCGAGTTAGAGAAAGCTCAAATGTAACGAGAGAAGAGCATGAAATTGAGAGGCAAAAGTCTAAGTTTTATTTTGTACTAGCTTTTTGTAAAAATGAAGGATAAGAAAAAAAAATTAAAGATAGACCACCCACTAGTATTCTCAAGATACTACTTATTTATATATATAAATGGAGTGACCCCGATATTATACATTGAGTTTATTATATTGTTCATGTGGTGCTTGCATATATCTTGTTTTTTTCAATCTTATTCCTGATTATTTTATTTGAAATTCTAGCTTTTTTGTTCCTCATTACACATTTTGATGGTTATTGTTTGGATTCTTTTTAAATCTTGAGCTAGTTACGAGTTGTATAGACTATAGATGGTGGTGCTCTCTTGCGCTTCTTATCACACTTTGATTTTATTTAATTTTATTATTATTATTATTATTATTATTATTATTATTATTATTATTATTATTATTATTATTAGTATTATTTGTTCTTGTAGGGGATCTTGGTGGCTTGTTTTGGTTGACTTAATCTCATGAGTTGCTAGTTTTATTGATCACATCATGTTATCCTCATGATGTTAAATTTTCTTTGTTACAATATTATCCTTAATTAAAAGCTATTTAGGGCTCATATCATTTTTTTTTATTTTTAAAATTTTGGATTTTATTATAGTTTACTTATATTTCAACATGATATCAAAAATCTTTAATGCATTAAAAATATGTTATTTAATTTATTCATGTTATGGAGTTGATTGTAGGATAGTAATAACAGTTAATGAGATGATGATGATGGTAGTTGGCAGTGTTAGTCAACAATGGAGGTTGGAGTTACTAGCAATTGAGGTTGGCAACAATAGGTTATAAAGGAGGTGGCAACTGATTGTAATGACAATTATTTTTAGCATTGATTACTAGTAATAGTTGATTTCAAAAATACTAGAAACTTCTAAAATTGTTTTTAGATTTTATGGGCTCCAAAAATTCCACCACCAACCTCTTCGATAAAAAGAGTTGTTTATGGTGTCGGTGTAATTTTCAGAAGGCAGATAGAAAAGTAGATAAGACACTGCCTAGAGATTTCGTCCTCATTTAGTGAGAACTTTAGATCTGGTTCTAGGTTTTCTATAGGCGCAAACCCTTATAGTTAATTACCCCTCTCAATAGTGAGAGAGAACTTCCAATTAAGGCTAGTCATTAGATCGCTAAATGCGTAGCGTATAGTAGCATCATGTAGAGTTTTAGAATTTAAGATATGAAATTTATCATTTCAGCTTAAACTGGATGGTTGGGGGAATGATGACATGCCCGATCTAAATCCCATGGTTCCATCATCCCGGGCAGTCGCGTTCCCTAGTCTACTTAATCAGAGGAGGTAGTCGACGCAACATAGCAAAAGGATCTTAATCAGCAACACATGGGTTACGTCGTCCAAGAAATCTTTGTAGACCTGGGGTGATGTTTATCTAAGGAGACAATCTTAAGTCCACCTTAGCTAACATAGGGTTGTTTGCCCTATCAAGTATACCCTATGATTCACAACTCAAAGAGCTGAGCCATTGGGGAGCATATGAGTTACGATCATGATTATAATATAATGGAGCCAGACTGGCCAGATCACCCAATCAAAGGACTCTAGTCATAACCGCTTCATCTATGGAGCCTACTAGCAAGCCATGTAGTCAGAGGACACGGGTCACATCCTTAGTGACAAGAGATTGATTGAGAGTGAATATAGTAGAACACGTGATTTAATGTTGGCTCCTTTGTGAGCTAGAGTTTTCTTAGTCTGTCACTCCTGACAAATAGTTATGGAAGGTGGATAGATTGGATTTGATTTAAGTTTGAATGATAGAATTTCATTTAAGCTATTTTAGATTGAAATTTGATTTGAGCTAAAAATTTGATTAATTTACAAGCATTTAAGAGCTTTAGATCCTGTCAACTCTGTTTAGAGAGGATTAGATCTATTCTGACAAGAATCAATTTTAGATGTTTCACTGATTTGAGACTCTTATTATAGGTTTTTAGATTTTGTTGACCCGGACCTAGTCTTAAGACTAAACCGAGAAAATAACTAATGCAACATCCTCTCACACTTGAATTTGAGCATTCAGCATAGTGTCGGGTTGTCTATGGAGACAATCTTAAGTCTACCTTAGCTGATAGAGGGTTATTTATCCTATCAAGTATGCCCTATGATTCACAACTCAAAGGGCAAAGCCATTGGGGAGCATATGGGCTACGGTCGTGATCGTAATATAATGGAGTCATACTGACCAAACCACGATCGAGGACTCGGTCATAACGCTTCATCGGTGGAGCTCTTGGCCAAGCCACGCTTGAGAGGATACGTCACGCGTCGCAGAGATTGATTGAGAGTGAACATAATAGAACACTTGATTTGAGGTTGGCTCTTTTGTGAGCTAGAGTTTTCTTAGTCTGTCACTCCCATCAAATAGTTATGGAAGGTGCATAGATTGGATTTGATTTAAGTTTAAATGATAGAATTTCATTTAAGCTATTTTTTATTGATATTTGATTTAAGTTAAAAATTTGATTAATTTGCATGTGTTTAAGAGCTTTAGATTCTGTCAACTCTATTTAGTAGCTACAGAGGATTAGATCTACGTCAGACAAAATCAATTTTTAGATATTTCACTAATTTGAAACTCTTATTATAGGTTTTTTGGTTTAATTAACCTGGACCCAGTCTTAAGATTAAATCGGGAAATAATTTTAGATTGATATTTAATTTGAGTTGAAAGTTTGATCAATTTGAGTATATTTAAGAGCTTTAGCTCTGTCCTTAACCGCTAGAGAGGATTAGATCTGTCGTATAGAATCAATTTTTTCAGATAATTCACAGATTTGAAACTCTTATTACAGGTTTTTAGGTTTTGTTGACCCGAATATAGTCCTAAAACTAAACTGGAATATAACCCGCACAGCATCCTCAGACACTTGAACTTAAGTGTTTAGCATAGTATCGGGGCCCACGCAGGTGTATAGTAATTTTAAGTAATCTTATGTTTGAATTATAAGATTAATTTCTGATTTATTTAATTTCAATTTAGCCTGCGTAGCCTTTTCAGATATTAAAATTTACATTTGAAATCAGAAAGCATGTGGTATTCATTGCTTAGTTAATTTCATCTAAGCCAAATGTTTTGGTATTGATCTCTCCCCTGCTCTAGCCGGTAATGTAAATCGCCTCTCTTTGGATGGCAAAAATGGTTTTTTCTGCTCTTACTCCGGATATAAACCACCCTGGTACGCTCGATCCTTTATCCGCGCTTTAAATCTTTCAAGGATGCTCTCTCGTAAATCCGCTTTCCCTCGCGGTTAAACTATTCTTGATTTAGTGGTATGCCTGCCGTAATGTGTTCCGATTCTGATGTGAAAATTCTTGCTAAGCCATTTGAATTCTCGTTGGTGGGTAAATTCACCCTTAAATGCCCGAACTTAGAAAATATTCGCTCCTTTTTTCACAGTCTGGAACTTACGGGCACTTTTACTGTGGGATTGATCGATCTTAGGCATGTGCTAATTCAATTATCAAATGACTTGGATTATTCAAGAGTTTTTTGCGTCGTTCTTATTTTGTTTTAATTGCCAAATGACTTCTTAAGTGGACACCTAGTTTTGATATTAAAGAAGAATCACCAATTGTTCTATTTGGCTTGCTTTTTGCATGCGCATACACTTTGTTACACATCGTATTGTTCTTTGTGGGGGCTATCTTTGGACGACCTCTTCAAATTGATCAAGCTACAGCGGTGAGATCCCGGCCCTCAGTAGCACGGATACTTGTTGAAGTTGATATAACTAAAAAACATCCAAAAGAAGTCTGGATTGGATCTGAAAAAATGGGTTATAATCAAAAGGTAGAATTTGAAAACTTTCCCTCTTTCTGTACACACTGCAAAATCCATGGGCATGAACATACATATTGTTTTATTTTACATCCACATCTCAAAAAAAATAAACTTCCTATCCCTACTATTTGATTACTAAGGAGCCCACTAAAATGGCCTATGTGCCAAAAGTAAACCAAAATAATCCTCCTCCACAAAATCCCTCTTTATCTATACCACCGAATTGAAAAAGGAAACTAATCAGGTGTTGAACAATGACATTGATGACATAGTTGGTTATGGGAACTTAGAAAATATGCCTATTACTATTCTAGTAACATGCATACTCATACAACTAATGAGCCAAAACAAAGAAATTCGATGAACTTAGTGGGAACATCACTGACTGAAAATCATAATTTGGATCAACAAAAATATATAAACAGACCATTAATCTAGAAAAGAAGATGAATCAATCCCTCCCCTAACACTTTGAATGGCCAAAATGATAGCATAATTAACCGATCGACATAGAAGAAGGGAAATTACCATCATGATTCTTTTGCTTAATAATGAAACTTTGGATCACACTAACTATTCTTTTGGACGGAGACACCTTGGACACATAGACATTTTCAAACCGTTTCTAAAGAAAAAGAAAACACTCAAAATCAAAAATAGCGCTAAAATGCGCCGTGATCACAAGATCTTCATCAACTCTACATCAATAATTTCCTTTTCCTCATTCTCACCCAATCAATTTTTTTCCAATCCATTCATTATGATTAATTTTATCATTTGGAACATTCGTGGTATTGGGACTACTCTCAGAATCGAGTTAGAAGCCTTTGCACTCATAACATATCTCTCCTTACTATCACCAACCACTTATCCACTCTTCTAAGATTGCATCTACCGCTAGAACACTAGGTTTTCCTAACTTTTTTACAACATTAACAACAAAATTTGGTTGTTTTGGAATAACTCTATCAACATCAATATCCTTGACAACAACAATTGATTAATGCCTATTTACGTGGGTGATTTCACCGGTGAGCTCTTTTATTTATGCATCCCGTAATAGGTAGGAACATCCTATGGAATAATTTAAGATCTTTAGCTTCCTCGTCACTCAACCACATGGAGATTTCAACACCATCCTCTCTACTTAAAGAAGGGAGGGTCCTCATTAATCCTAATTCTATGGAAGATTTGCTAACATGATTCTTGATTGTAATCTCGATATAGGGTTTTCGTGTTCCAACTACACGTGGAACAACTCTAGACTTTGGCAACTCGACTGCCTTTTTAACCATCTTTGGATTGATCAATGGCCTAATACCTTTAGAACACTTAAGTAGAACCGTCGATCACACTCCTCTTGACATTAGAAAATTTCCCCATGTTTCAATACCCGTGACTCCCCTTTCGTTTCCAAAATATGTGGTTGCAACATAATGACTTTATGTCTTGTTTCACTAATTGGACCCCTATTCATCGATAACTCCATTAAAGGCATGATCCATTTTGGCTTAAACTTAAAAGATTAAAACAAACTCAACGGTGGAATAATCATCATTTTAAAACCTTTTGCAAATCTTAAAACTATGGAAGATCTTGTTTGCTCTCTTAAAGAAGTCGCTGTTCTAATAAAAAATGATGAACTCATCGAAGCTAGAGATAACTTGATTAAATATCAAAACATGGAGGAAACTTATAAAAAGTCGCTACTAAACATATTGCCATACGTAAACACAAAATATTTCCACGCTCTTTTCAACAAAAGAAAAGTTCTAAACTCTATTAATAAAATTAAAAACAATAATGATAATTGGATATCAGATAAAAATGATATTAAAGACTCGGTTATCCAACATTTTCAAAGTTTGTTAAACAACAACATTAACATGGAATCTATCTCAAATCCTCATCTGATTCCCTCCAAAATTACTTCTGACCAAAACATCTCTCTTTAGGTGTCAAAAAAATTAGTCTTGTTCTCCAAAGCATGAATTGATTCGCTTGTTGGCGGATGGATACACAACTATATTCTTTCAGTTGGTCCATTATTAAGTCGATCTAATTAGTTTTATTGACTTTTCAATGGCAACCCCTTTCCTAGATCCTTCTCTAGTACCTCCATTATTCTTATCCCTAAAAATAACCACCCGAAAACTTGGAATGACTTTAGACCGATTAGTCTTTGCACCTTCTTTAACAAACTAATTGCCAAAATAATCACCAACAGTATCAACCCTTCTCAATATTATCTCCAATCAAATTGGTTTCATTAAAGGGAGAACTATAGTGATAATATTCTTTTAGCTCAAGAAATGATTCATGATATTGACTCCTATTAGAGCGGTAACATTGCCTTCAAATTGGACATTTCTAAAGCCTTTGACAAACTCTCTTGGGAATTTCTCTTTCTATACTTCAACGCTTTGATTCTCCAAAGAATTTATTCATATCATTAAAATCATTAATGTTTGGTTCTCTATTATCATTAATGAAGAATCGTTTGGTTTCTTCACTTCTAAACATGGACGTAAGGAGATCGATTATCTCCCTTGCTTTTATTATAGTAGATTACTTATCCGTGAGCCCGACGACCTATTCTATAATAAGCCAAGTATGATTTACAAAACTCAAGGTGGATTTCCTATTACTCATCTTTGCTTTCTGTGAGATTTTATCATTTTCTACAATGCTTCTATACCTCACGTCAAAACCATTATGAAATTCTTTAACAAATTTGGCAAAGAAAGTGGTCTCCTCCTTAACAAAAAAAAATGTTGTTTCATAACCGCTAATAAAATCACCAATAATAGGATTAATCATATAACGAGGATCACTAACTTTCATCAACAATAACTTCCGATCAATTATCTAGGTACACCTCTTTTCAAAGGTCATAAAAGATCTTATCTTTTTGACGAATTAATCCACAAAATATCCAACCGTATCTCCTCTTGGAAATACCATTTTCTATCCTTTGGAGGGAGGTTAACCCTGATTAAGAGTACCCTAAACTCGATGCCTCTTTAACTTATTCAAACTATCGTTCCAACCAACTTTTGCATTAATAGAATTGAGAGGCTAATTAATAAATTTTTTTGGGGGTCTAATACCTCTTCCTCAAAAATACACTGGTCCTCTTGGCACAAAATCTGCGGCATTTTTGAGGAAGGTTATCTTGATTGTAAATCTATCAAAGACACCATCATCGCATTCTCATATAAACTTTGGTGGAATTTTAGAAGCAACAATAGCCTTTGGGCTAACTTCATGACAAACAAATACTGCCTATCTAAGCACCCATTGAACTGCTCTTATAAAACTAACGCTTCTCCCATTTGGAAAAGACTTTGTAATATCAAATGGAAGGCGAAATCTTTAATTTTTTGGAGCATTAACTCTGGCAACTCCTTCTTCTGGCAAGATAATTGGCTTGAAAATAATTCTTTCGATGAATTAATTTCCTCATGTTCTATTGATACCATCAAAGTCAAATCTTTCTGGAATAATAATAGATGGAACTTTTCCATGCTCATCGATTATATCCCATCTTCTTTTTTAGACAAACTCAATAATATACACATTACACCCAACAAAAGACGATTCTCTTTAAACTCTCACAATTTAATTCCTTTTAAAAATGTTTGGCTTATGATCAAAGAAACTCGTGATTATTCCAAAGTGTATGCTTGACTTTGGCATAACAATATCCCCACCTCATACTCCATTCTTACTTACGATCTTAAAAAACTTTGTCCCTATTGACTTCTTGATGTGGGGTAAAGGTTTTTATCTTCCGTCAAAATGTCATTGTTGCTCCCATATTGAAAATATTAATCACCAATTTGTGAATGGAGCGATTGCCTCTAAACTTTGGCTTTGGTACGATAATCTATTCTCCATTGACAAATTCAACGCCGCTTACTATTTATCACACTCGAGATATATTTTGAAAACAATATCAAAGGTCATATTAAAAGCGCTATCATTATTATCCGGTTCATTTGGATGGCTAGAAATGATGCCAAGCATAACGATATAACTATGAATCATTTCAAGATAATTGCCAAAACTAAATTCAAAATTAGTGATTTATTTAAAGCCAAACTTATTAAATATAAACATTTTAAAGGGTGTAAATTTGTAGCCTCAAAATTGGGTTTGCAATTGCCAGATATAAACACTACTAATCAAGCCAAAATACTTTATTGGGCCAAACCTCATGATAATGTCATCAAAATTAACACATGATCTCTAATGCTTACGGATGTGGTGGCATCTTTAAAATTTCAAGGGTGATGTCCTCTTGGCCTTTGCTAATCCTCTTATTACTAACTCGCCTTTTCTTTGAACTTACGACAGTTTATAATGCTCTTGACATTTCCTTACAGAAAGGTTGGCTTAATATCTGGCTTGAAGTGGATGCCTTACTACTAATCGATCTCCTGCAGTCCAAAAAAAATGGCAATGCTGAATTATACTATTTACTCAAGCGAACTAAAACTTTGCTCAATCAATTTTGTTACAAAATCACTCATATATGGAGGGAAGGAAATGCTTGTGCTGATTACCTTGCTAACTTAGGAACTAGATTGAATGGGCCCATTAATTTTGATAAACATTCTATTCCTAAACACTTACAAGGATTGGTTAACCTGGACAAGACGGGTTTGCCTTACATTAGATCTTAATATTATTTGTAAGGCATTGCATCTTATCTTCATATTTGTCAGAATGATGAAGCACCCTATGTGCTACTTGCTTTTGTTGATCTCTTGGAATCCCATCTCTAATGGGAATTTAATTTCTATTGTTACAATTGGTTGCATTTGAAAGGCCACGCTTCTTTTTTCATCAAAGGTTCTTGAGTTCGCTCGATTTCAATCGTATTGGTTTTGCTATTTTCTAATCTCACGGATGGAGAATTATGTATTCGTGAGTAATTTTTCCCATATTTTCTGGTTCGTTCCTTTCTTTGACTATGGTGCACATAATGTCCCCGCTATCTGGATCAATGACCGATTATCGAATGACGGCCTTGATTGCCGCTATTGGAACTGCTCCTCTAAATGCATTTACTGGGTGTTTATTTTGGTTGATTGTTACAATTGGCTTCATCTCATGGCCTTGCTACCTTTTTCACCCGAAAGGTTGCTGGGTTGTCTTTGGCTTTAATTTCATTAATGTGTTGGTTTTGCTATTTTCTCAACTCACGGTTGAAAAAATCTGTCCTGGCTGCAAATAACTCTTCCACTATTTTCTGCTTGTGGTTGATGTTCCACCGACTATATGGAATACCGTCTTATTCTCTGGTTCATTTTTTGATCTGAATTATCTGAATGACACCCCTGAATGCTGCTATTGGTGCTGCTACTCTAAATGCATTTTCTGGGTGTTTATTTTGGATGGTTGCAGTTCATTCCCTGTGTTGAGATATGATGCCTTCCTTTACTATTGCTCTCCCAAGGACATTTATAAGGGGATGGCTTCGGACGCTACCGATATAATCTTTTACATATCATGTGATTGGGATGGTGTTAATTATAAGATCATTGATTTTTTTAATAGGTTTTCGCCTACTTGTCTCCTCTCTCAGAACTTTCTTATGGAGGGATTATATCTGATCTATTTTCTTTCGAATTTGGCTAGTCATGTGATTGACTAAGTTGGCTCAATCTCTTAGGTCTACGTATTCTCATGTCAAGATGGCTATATTGATGATAATTTTCTTGAATGAGACTCCTCATCCTTGACTCTTAACAATTACCTATATAATTTTGATATGAATTTGATTAGGTTTTTGGTTATAAAGCTCACATGAATATCAACAACCTGGATGTTTCCTTCTCGTTTGTTGGCTATGACTATGATGATCTCACTTCCTATTGGTTGGTAGTAGCTCATGTGATGTAACCCTTATCAAGTTTGGATGCTCATACTTGCATCCCCATCGGATGTGATTGAGCAGCCTTCTATCACATTTCCTTACTATCACTCTCATACTATGTTGTTTTCCTCTACTTGTTGTCCAGACTTATCTCTTATATCTTTGCCGCTTCTCCTCTTTTTGCCTGCCTGATTATTATCATGTACTCTCATTTCCTCCAGAGCATTGGCTTTATTCCTTTTTACCTTATTAGGTCAATCATCATGTACTTTAATGTTTTAATAAGTTTACTCTTCGATGTTTACCCCTTTAAAGATGGTGGCAATAAAATACCCATTTTTCCCAAAAAAAAAAAAATTAGGGAGTTCGTCCACCCATTGCCCCCCAGCCTTATCCAAATGTGTGTTCAAGCCTTTTAGAATTGTTCGATTCGTAACATCAATTTGGCCATTTGTTTGGAGGTGTGCTATAGCTGTATGAATCAATTGAATGTGTAAATCTTTGTAGAAGGAGGTGAATTATTTTGCCATGAATTGAGTCTCATTATCTATTATAATCGCATAAAATTCCAAAATGATAAATAATATTTTTCAAACAAATTATTTTGCATTGACGATTTTGCTAATAGTTCTACCTCAACCAATTTAGTGAAAAATCTATCCCCATAATAATGAATTTTTGTTGTCTAGTTATAAGGGAATGGTCCGTAATAAATATTCCCCATTGAGCAAAAGGCCAAGGGCTCTAAAAAGATGAAAGTTCAGTCGGTGGAATGTGGTTGAGATTAAAATGCATTTGATAATTGTTACACTTTTTTTACAAAATCTAATGCATCATTTTTTATTATAGACCAATAAAACCCTTGTCTCAGGATTTTGTGGGCAAGTGCTCTAGCCCCCAAGAGTTCACCACAAATATTTGAATGGACTTCTCGAAGTGCATACTCTACTTCAGAAGGTGGAAGACATTTGAGATATGGTCTTGTCAATGATCTTTTGTATAATTCGTCACCGATAATGTTGAATTTTGTGGCTTTTCATCGAATACAGATGGCGACAACTCGATCTTTTGGTAGAGCTCCATCATGTAAAAGGCGAATATCATATTTATCCAAGAAACTTATCTTGATTCATTAATGGACTACATTTCCCAAGGTCCTTTTATGCTAGGAAAATGAATGTCTTTTACATACTTTCTCTTGTAAATGTCAGAAGATGTTGAAGTGGCAAGTTTTAAAGAGCATTAGCTCTAGCATTTTGATTTCTCATAATGTGAATGATCCGATATTTACTTATTCGAGATAGAAGAGTTTTTACTATATGAAGGTAATCAGACGATGATGATTGTGAGTGTTGAATAGAATCTGAGATGGTGCATTCAACAATAAAATTTGCTAATACCTAAGATTTGATATTTGTCCTAAGAAAAAAGTGAATATCAAATTCTCTCAATTCAACTGACCATTTAACTAATATGCTAGAAGCTTCTCATTTTTGGAGGATAATTTTGAGTGGAAGTTATGTATAAACACCAATAGAATGAGCTTAAAAGTATGGACATAGCTTTATTATTGAGAACACCAATGCTAAGATAGTTTTATCTGTCAAAGGATAACGTCCTTCTGTGTTAGATAGAATTTTACTAATATAATAAATTGGTCGTTGCCCCTAGCCTCCTTATGAACCAACATTGAGATTATTGCTTGATGCGAGATAGCGAGATATAAATAAACCTTTTCTCCCAGGATTAGCTTTGATAATAATGGTGGTGAGGATAAATATTTTTTGAGTTGCTCGAATGCAGTTTGACATTCATCAGTCTATTGAAAACCATTATTTTGAGCACTCTTGAGTATTTTAAAGAACGGTAAGTATTTGTCTCCCATTTGGGCTAGGAATCGATAAGGCCACCATCCTCCTATTCAGTGCCTTCTTCTTTATGCTCTTTAGGGGCATCATATCATATAGCCTTAATCTTTTCTAGGTTTGCCTAGATCCCTCGATAAGTGACCATAAATCTTAAAAAATTTTAGATGTAACTCAAGCACATTTGAAGGAATTTAAACGTATATTATACTATCAAGAAGCTTGAAATTTTGCTCAAGATCATTAAGATGTTTTGTCCTCTCAATACTTTTAACCAATATATCATCCACATACACTTCCATAGTATGACCAAGAAGAGATTTGAAAATTTTATTCATTAGGTGTTGATACGTGGCTCATGCATTTTTCAATCCAAATGGTATTACTCGATAACAATATAACTCTTTAGCAGTCTGAAATGCAGTGGCTTCTTCATCCTTTGGATTCATCTTTATTTAATTGTATCCAAAGTAAGCATCCATAAAACTAAGCATTTGATGACTTGAAGTGGCGTCGACCAACTGGTCTATGCGCTGAAGAGGAAAACTATCCTTTGGGCAAGCTTTATTCAGATCAGTGTAGTCAATGCACATTCTCCATGCCCCACTAGACTTCTTCACCAGGACAACATTTGCTAACCAAATAGAATAATGTACTTCTCGTATAAATCCTACATCTAAAAGCTAATCAACTTTCTATTCAATTGCTTGTAGATGATCTGGAGCAAAGTTTCTTTTCTTCTGAATGATGGGCTTGAATGCTGAGTTAATTTTAAGGGAATGAGATATTGCCTCAAGATCAATTCCTAGCATATATGTTGGACTCCAAGCAAAATTTCCGATTTTGGCATAAAAAAATGATGTACTCCTTTCTTTCATCCTCGAGAGCAACCCTACTTGCACTATTTTGAGGGATATTCTTCCGATAATGGGATGTTGATTGACTCTTTGATTGGTGATGCTCTTTGAAGTATTTTTTTCATCTCTTAAATCAAAATTTTTGATGCTTAATGTTATTGAGTGGGTCGGTCTACCTCAAGTAACAGGTTTGTGCTATCTACTAGTTGCCGCCAACCTCACCTATTCCATTAGAGGCTGAAAATTTTATTTTAGATGAGGTATGTAAGTGATAGAGCCAAAAAAATGATTGCATGGATCTTCCAAAGATAGCATTATAGGCTGATTCTGATTTAACTACTATAAATTGAATCAAATGGGTGACTTGTTTAGGGAATTCTCCAAGAGTAACTGGGAGTGTTATTGTTCCTTCTACCCTTACAAGTTGATTGTCAAAGCCATATAACGACACAACAAATGGTTAAAGTTTTTCTTTTACAAGACCCAATTTTAAGAATGTCGAGTAGAATAATACATCGATAGAGCTACCATTGTTAATCAAAATTCTCGTAACATTATAACAAGGATCTCCAATCCCTGCATTGATAACTAAGGGATCTTGATGTGAAGTTTGTATCCCTTCGAAGTCAAAATCATCAAATATGATAGATTGATCAATTCATGACCTCTTCATCCTAGGCTCTTCCGGTGTAGTGAGTAGAACTTTATAAGAAAATTATGGTATGCCAATGATAATTTTGATTTCTCCGGCTATTTATCAATTTTCTTGCGGTTGTCTTGGTTACTATCTTGGCTGGGATTGGTTTTGCCCTCTCACAGATTATTATTATTTATTTGTTGATTCTAAAGAAATTGTCGGAGGTAGCTATGATGTAACAACCTTTCGAATTCTTCCTTTAGATGTCTACAGGTCTCAGTGGTATGTCCGTATCCTCGAAAATAATAACATCGATCTAGATTTTTGATGTTTGGTCTTAGGGGATTAGGTCATTTGATATTATTTCATTCTGAATAGCCATTCAAATGTTCATGCGAGAGGCATTTAAGGGTGTATATTTTTTTGCGGGCGAGGCTCACGCGATTATTGTGCAGGCTTAACGGGTAGGTTTTAAAACTTCTGACGATCATGCTTTTTTGGTTGAGACACGTGAAGACTGTCATTTGCGTCTCTTTTACGCTTCTTAGAAGAATGTTCGAATTACTTTTTATAGGCATTGATGGCCTCATCTGCCATGATCTGTGCCTCTACTCTCCGTCTGAGGCTCCATAAGAAGGATCTGTTTCTCTCATCAATGACGAGTAGAATGATCCATGCCTTATGCCTCCTAGAAAAATACCTTGTAATAATTCAGGGTCTAGTCCTAGAATTTGTCAAACTTCACTCAAGAATCTTGGAAAATACTCTTTTAGTATTTCTCCTTTGTTCTAACATATTCTAGAAAGGTGAGATGGATTCTTAATGGTTTATCGATTTGAAATGAATTGTTCAACAAATAGTTTGTCCAAATGCGAGAAGTTGGGAATGCTCCCATGAGGAGGGAATAAAACCATGTATGAGCTTGTCCTTTAAGAGTAACTAGACAAAAAAGTAAAGCATCAGAGGATTGTTGGATGTGCATAATAGTTTTGTAATAATCGATATGCTCATAAGGATCAGAAGTCTCATCGTAAGGCTCCATGTTATGTAGTTTAAACCCCATCGGAATGGGTTGCTGAAGAATTGTATCATGCAAAGGAGAATATTCTTGAATACTTTGACGATGAATGAATTGTCTATCTCTTTGAGGAATTTCTTCTCGAACTAGATGTCATAACTCATTTCTAATGGCTTCACAGGATGTTTAAATAAAATGGGATTGATTTAACCCCAACAAAGAGGTAGGGGGGATTGAAGGTTGGTTGGACGACATAAGAATGGCAAATTGAACTAGCAGTATCATCAATATCCATATTTGAATAATGTTCATGGGGAATTTCTACATGATCATAAGGTTGTTCTTCATTAGTTTCTCCAACAAAATCAACTATATCCTGTTATTGATATCGTTGATTCCCCCAAGTTGTGGTGCCCTTATCGACTGTCGAGTTTCGAGTAAATGCTGAAGGATTCATGCTCGTTGTTCCTCTAATCTTCTCATGCGCTCCTCAAAGGTACAAAGTGTTTCACCTGGCTGGTGGTTTTGATCTTGTTGGGCAACTTGGTCGTCTAACATGATGAAGTAATGAGAATCAATTTCCCACAAATGGCGTCAAACTGTTGCGTGCCAAAAAACTAGTTACAGTAGAGTAAAATTTTACACCTTAGCTTTGTATGAAAATCTAGTATGCACATAGACAGTTTAAAGTAAAATAAGAAACTGCAAAATTTTTACATGAAAAAAATCCCAAAAAAGGAGAAAAAACCTCGGGGCCTAGCCCAGTAAAAATGCTCTACTATATATCTGCTTTGGAGTACAAAATTTAAGTTTTTCCGATAACGAGATTACAAGATTGATTTCTACCAAGGTGTGGTGCCCTTATCGGCTATCGAGTTTCGAGTAAATGCTGAAGGATTCGAGCCAATTGTTCCTCTAATCTTCACATGCGCTCCTCAAAGGTAAGAAGCGTTTCACCTGGCTGGTGGTTTTGATCTTATTGGGCAACTTGGTCGTCTGACATGATGAAGTAATGAGAATTAGTTTTCACAAATGGGGTCAAACTATTGCATGCCAGAAAACTAGTTGCAATAGAGTAAAATTTCACACCTTAGCTTTGTATAAAAATCTAATACGCACATAGACAGTTGAAAGTAGAATAAGAAACCCGAATTTTATGTGAAAAAAATCCTAGAAAAGGAGAAAATATCATAGGGCCTAGCCTAGTAAAAATTCTCTACTATATATCTGCTTTGAAGTACAAAGTTTAAGTTTTTCTAATAATAAGATTACAAGGTTATATGTGAATGATCCTGACAATTGGAATTTTAGAATCATGTTACAACAGCTATGTAGTCGTAGTTAGATCAGAATGGTGGTGGTAGTCGGCGACGATAATAGTATCTATCTATGACCATCCACGATGACAAACTTCAAACTTCTAGCTCTCGTAGCTTTCTCCCAAGTTTGTTTATAGCTCCCCCCCACCTTCATGACAAGAATGGGGTTCTATTTATATGATTTAGAAAAGGGTATTTTGGTCATTGTAGCCAAAATCCCAAACACTTAATCAGACAATGTATATTGATTCATTTGATCATATATAGTTTTCTTGGTGATTTGATCATTCAAACGATCTTTGCTTTTACCACATTGAACCTTCTATTATGATATTTCTAATATGATGGTTGGGTTTCCACTGTGATGACTATTTTAATCCCATCTCTTCTAATGATGTCAATATAGAAGTCTTTGCAAGCCCTTTCATTAATAGATTTGCAATATTTTTCTTAGAATAAACAAAATGGTAAGTGACAAATCCTCTTTTATATAATTCATACAAAGAATCATGTGTTATTCTCACATGACATTTTTATCATTGCATTTTGCATTTTTTGCTTTTGCTATAGCAGCTTGATTATCACAATTTATTAAAATAACAGGTATAGGTTTTCAATATAAGGTAAACAAATTAATAAACTTTTAAGCCACTTGGCTTCAGAAGTAGCAAGATCAAGTGTTATAAATTCTGTTTCTATAGTAAATCTAGAGATTAATATTTATTTAATGGATTTTTATGATATTGCAACATAAAAAAATGTGAAGACATAATCACTAATGGCTTTTATTTCACTAGTGTCGACAATCCAACTGGCATCACAACATCCTTCTAGTACTATAAGAAAACTAAATGAATGTAATAGTTTATTGTACCTTTTAAATATTTAAAATCTTTCTAATTCTTTCCAATGAGTTTCACTAGGATTACTTGTATATCTACTCAATTTTCCTACAACATAAGCAATATCATATCGAGAATAATTTGCTAAATGCATAAGACAACCAATTATTTGAGAATATTTTAATTGTGATACACTATCACCTAAATTATTTACAAGATATAAGCTAGAGTTATATGGAGTGCCTATAAGACTCACATCTTGATAATTAAATTTTTTAAAAAGTTTTTGAATATAATGTGATTGAATAATATAATTGTTATTTGCATTTCTATAAATCTTTATACCTTATATTACATTATCTTCACCAAAATCTTTCATATCAAATTGAGTTGATAGATACTCTTTAATATTATTTACAATATTAAAATTTGTATGAAAAATTAAAATATCATCAACATAAATACATAAAATAATATAATCTTGATCAACAACTTTAATATAAACACATTTAAGACTCACTAATCAAAAATCTATATGTCAATACAATTTTTATCAAACTTTTCATACCATTGTTTAGGAGCTTGCTTTAATCCATATAAAGAATTTACTAATTTACAAACTTTATTTTCTTGACCTTTTACTATAAAACCTTCATGTTGATCCATATAAATTTCTTCATCTAAATCACCATTTAAAAATGAATTTTTTTACATCCATTTGATGAATAACTAGATTATATGCTGAAGGTAAAGCTAAAAACAAATGAATTGTAGAAATTCTAGCAACTAGAGAATAAATATCAAAATGGTCAACACTACTTTTTTGTGTATCTCCTTTGGGTACTAATCTTGCTTTATATTTATCTATAGATCGATCTCATTTTAATTTCTCTTTGAATATCCATTTAAATCCAATAGTTTTACAACTTTAAATCACAAAGTACCCAAATCTTATTTGATATGATAGAATATATTTCATTATTAATAGCTTCTTTCCAAAATGGTGCATCTATAGAATTCAAAACTTTATCAAAAGTAGCAGGATCATTTTCTAAAATAAATATTTCAGTTAAAAAAGAATAAAAATCATCACCGAAAATTTTTTCTTTTCTAATTATTTTTCTTTTCCTAATATTTTTCTCATTTCTATTAGTTAAAATTATATCATCATTATTTATTATAGAATTTTCTATTGAAGATTCTTTTTGATTAATAAATTTTGTAATCTTATTTTTCATAAGAAATATATCTTCAAAACATGTAGCATCTCTAGATTCCATAATTGTATTAATAGAAATATTATTGATATCAGAATTAATGATAAGAAATCTATAAGTTAGACTATTAAGAGAATATCCAATGAATACAACATCTACATTTTTAGATCATAAATTTCTCTTTTTACATTCTAGAATAGATATTTTAGCTAAACAACCCCAAACTTTTAAATACTTCAAATTGGATTTTCTATTTTTCCAAAATTCATAAGGTGTTTTATTAGAATCTTTATAAGGAACCCAATTTAAAATAAAATAAGATGTTAATAAAGCTTTACCCCATAAATTATTTGATAAATTTGATGAAATTAGCATTGCATTTGCCATATCAATTTATGTTCTATTTTTTCGTTCTACTACCCCGTTAGATTAAGGAGAATATGGAGGAGTAACTCGATGTATAATACCATTTTCTTCACAAAATTTATTAAATAAAAGTGAAATGTATTCCCCACCTCTATCCTATCTTAAAATTTTAATTTTCTTATTTAATTGATTTTCTACTTCTAATTTATATTTCTTAAATATATCAAAAACTTCATCTTTAGTTTTGATTAAATAAACATAGCAAAATTTTGAAAAATTATCAATAAAAGTAATAAAATATCTTTTACCTCCTCTAGTTAAATTACCATTTAAATCACAAACATCACTATGAATAAGATCTAATAAATCATTTTGCTTAATAGAAATATATTTAAATAATTTTTTAGTTTATTTTGCTTGAGAGCAAATTTCACACTTCACATCTTTATTTGTATTATTTTTAGATATTAAATTCATATACATCATTCTTTTAATTTTTTTTTTGTAGTTTACATATCCTAATCTTGCATGCCAAATGTTATAAGTAATAATTAATGAAATAGAAGGATTTAAGCAAAATAATTTATTTCTAGAAAATGATAAATTTAATTTAAATAAATCATTACATAAATATCCCGTACCCACAAATGATCCACTCTTAGTTAAAATAACCTTATTTGATTCAAAAACAAGACAATAACCATGTTGAACAAGTAGTGAACCACTAATTAAATTTCTCATAATATTACATACAAAACTAAATATAATATTAAATATTTTCCCGATGATAATTTGAGATCAATATCTCATTCTCCAACCACACTAGCTAATGCTCCATGCTTACATTTTCTTTTGGTGTATCCTATTAGAAAGAAAACAAATATTTATCAAAACTTACATGTATAGTTACCCCGGTATCTATCCACCAATCGGTAGAATAATTTGAAAAATTAATTTCAAATGATGGGCTAACATACCTCAAAGGAAGAGAATCATTGGTATTGGAAGTGACCATATTAATTTGTGGTTGAGATCAATTTTGCTCAAAGGACTTGTTATTTTCTTTAGATGTCTTATCTTTCCGATAATAATAAACCTTTGCAAGATTGTTAGTTCTCCCACATAACCAACATTGAATCTCATTATGCTTTTATTTTTATTGCTAGACTTGTGTAAAATTTATTTCTTAAACTTTTATTTAATGGTTTAAAATTATCATTTAAAATTACTCTTTTCCGTTAGATTAACATGTGTTTGAGATTCAATTTTAGTGAGCATTTTATCTTTTACTTTTATTTTTCTTCTATTCTAAGTGCAATACTAAGATTGTTAAGAGACATGATTTCTATTATGCCAAAGTGTTTGTGCAAATTGACTCCATAATTGTGATAATTTTCTTATTATCGATGCAACTATAAATGCTTCCATCATGCTTATGACATGTTCTTTTAAATCGTGAATAATATCTTGAATTTCATTTACTTGATTTAATACTGCGCGAGAATCACTCATTTTATATTCATTGAATGATTCGACCGGATATTTTTCTAGACCCACATCTTCATTTTAATATTTAGATTCAAGTGCTTTCTAAAGCTCAAAAGAAGATGTTGATGTACAAAATATGTCAAAAGACGATCGGAAGGAACACTAAGAATGCGCCCAAAAAAACAAAGAAAACCAATCTATTGTGGAGTTTTTCCTTTTCTTAACCCTTCATCGAAAGAAGAATTATTTCCTTTTTCTGAATTAGCTTCGGATGAAGGAGGATTATATATTGCATAAATTAACCCTAAATATGTCGACCAATATATAATTTACTTTTGCCATCTTTTAAAGTGTGTTCCTTTAAATTTTTCTGGTTTAACATCATCATGACGGTTTATATTTGTGTAGATATATTTTTTTAGTTAGTGAAAATAATTAAAACCAAGAAATTATTTTGATCTACTCTAAGATTTTTAGAACTATAAGGAAATAAATTACCAATTATGAAATAAATTTAACACAACTATGCAAATAAAAATAAAAGTAATGAGATTGAAATAGTGTTGACCTCCATATGTGTGTCATAAGTCAAGACAAGCCCATACCATAAGTCAAATTCGACTGAGGTGACAAAGGCGCAAATGAGGCTCAAAATGTATTTGACATCACTAAAATAAATGACCTCGATCAAGGAACTAACTTCATTACCGTCTTTAATGTCGAAATTGATCAAAATATAAATATTACAAAATCTAATGATAAATTAATTAATCGCCGAGCTAAAATGTGTCGACGATACATCGGAGTCGAAGCTAAATGACCAAATGACCTCCGCTCATGAAATTGATTATGCCGTTAGTTTTAAAATATCAAAATCTATCAAATGAGATTGTCCACACTTAATTCGGACAAGTTTATACAAATGGCGAGTGATTTGAAGTGACAACGCATAAATCGAGGCTGAAATGCATAGGACGTCACTGAAATCAACTCAAATGACCTCCGATCGATGAACGGACTTTGACATCGCATTAAGAACATCAAAATTGGTTAGAATATAAATATTGCATGATTTGATGATCAACTGATCAAGCACTTGAGTTGTCAACATGCCTGAATGCTTATCGAGGTCAGGAGGTGCCAGCGAGGATCAAACGACATCCGTTCATATAATTCATCATGCCATTAGCTTTAAAATATCGAAATCTATCAGTAGCATCGTTTGCACTCAATGATAGTGCGCAGATCGAAAAAGCGCAACACGTATTTTGAAATAAATACAATTTGACACCGACCAACTAAACGGCCCGACGTAAACGGATCGGCCATTACGCTCGGAACAATAAAATTATTTGACGATAGATATATATATATATATATATATATATATATATATATATATATATATATATATATATATATATATATATATATAATATAATATGCATTTACCGTCGAATTTAAAAATTATTTAATAAATTTAAAATTTATTAAAAAATTTCTAAATTACTCTCATGCCCAACCGTTCCCCCCTATTTTCAGTTTTCTAAAAAAATTAAAAAAAAGAAAAAGAAAAAAAGAGGCAGTTCCAACCGATTCCCTCCTCGTTCCTCATTCTCTCTCACGCTACTCTCCTCTCTCCCCAACCGATTCTCTCTCATGTCGGAAGAACAAAAGAAAAATGCAGGTAAGTCCTCTCCCTCTGGATTTTCCGTTATTCCCTCCTCTGCACGCAGCCAATTCCGCCACCGTGCCCTCTTCGCCACAATTCTGCGCACCACTTTTCCCGTCGCCGGCGCAACCCGTCGTTCCACTGCCGCGTTTCTTGCCGCGCAACTGCTGCCGGAAAAACCCACTGCTCCGGCGCAAACCGCCGACCCACCTTCCGATTTGACCCGGGCGACCCGTCATTGTCCGGCGCCACCCGCGGCCCGCTGCAAATCCCCGCACCCGCGTCCCGTGGGCCCGCACCCGCGTTCGGCCCCTGCCAATCTAGCCCAAAACCAACCCGCTGCGCCACACCTTCCGTCGCCCTACCTTCCGCACGATCTTGCTGCGCCCTGGCTTCGTCGCCGGCCCGCCTTGGCATCCCGCTGCGCCCGCGCAGAACCGCTTCCAACTGGCCCACCAAAATAAGCAACACCGGCCCGCCTTCGGTCCACAGCCTGCCGACGCAAGCAGTCCCGCAAGTGCTATTCCAGCCCAATTCTCACGGCCCGTCTTCCGCTGGCCTGGCCTCCGCGACCACATCCATGGCCCATCCGGCCCATTTACTGTACCCAAGCACGCTGCTCCAACCCACTGGGCAGCCAGCCCTTCAAACTTCTAGCCCAGCCCGCTGCAACTAACCTGCCAGCCCACTAGCCCGTATCCACTCGGCCCAACATGCATGCAGCCAACCCGCCAGCCCACTAGCCTCCCGCAACCCGCAAACTCCTTCCCGCAGCCCATCTCGTCTCATTTTCGCTTCGCCACAAATCGAGGAAGAACATCGTCAAGAGATAAATTCTTTTATCGGTTTCCGGCATCTCATCCCTCTCTTTAGTAGTCCCATTTTTACTTTGCCGCAAATTAGGAAAGAACATCATCAAGAGGCGAATTCTTCTTAGCTTCGCCCTCGCTTTAGTCCCATTTTCGCCACAGAATCGACGAAAGAACACAAGAGACAAATTCTTCTTCGATTCGACGCCACACTGGCCACTCTTCCACTTTTCGCTTCATTATAAATTGGGAAGAACATCATCAAGATAATTCTTTTCGATTCTCCGATTCTCACATTTTTCCGTCTAATTTGCTTCACGAATCTAGAACATCATCAATAGGTGAATTCTTCTTTCGATTCGGCGCCTCGCTTTTCCCACCTTCACTTTCACACAAAGAACATCATCAAGAGGTAATTCTTCTTTCAATTTTCTGCTGTCGCTTACCTTACATTCCCAATCGTATACCCAACTTTATTCGCTTGCATCGTCAAAAAAATTAAATGTAACACGTGATCCGTGAATAATATATATATATATATATATATATATATATATATATATATATATATATATATATGTATATATATATATATATGTATATATATATATATATATATATATGTATATATATATATATGGTATATATATATATATATCATATATATATATATATATATATATGTATATATGTATATATATATATATGTATATATATATATATATGTATATATATACATGTGTATTTATATTATATATATATATATATATATGTGTATATATATATATATATGTTATTATACATATATATTACATATATATATATATATATATATATATATATTATATATATTAACATACATATTATATATAATATTGTATATATAATACAATATATACATATATATATACATATATATATAAGCTTCTGTTTCTTTGCAGGTTTGAAGATCTCATTTCAAAGAGGTACAAAAAAAAAATAAATGAAGGTGCAAAGACAATGCTACCAAGAGGGTGATCGAGTAGCGAACACTTGTTGATGTCACACGCCAGAATTTGTCTAAATTTGTCTAATTTCAATTTTAGAAAAAAAGGGAATGTATATATATTGTATCAGTATCTCTTTCGTGAATGCCTCATGTGATTAAGTGGGACGAGATGATGAAAAAATGCTGTCAAAAGACACCACTCACTATGCTCAAGAGGGCATACCAAGTAGAAATACTCATACACCTGGATGACGGAGACCACCAATCACCAAATCTTTAACTTAAAAAAAGTGAGAGTGAAATGAGTTGACTTAAGAACGCTAAGTAGGGAAACCTGCAGCTAATTTTAAACTAAAAATGTCAAACAAGAAAGAGGGGGGAGCCTTTAAAATTTTTTTGGGAAAGAATATAACATTAATTTAAAATGCAAGTAAAATTTGGGGAGGCTGATATTAAACTCAGAAACTCAGAAATTTTTTTGGTAAAGTGAGTTCTCCTTTCTTATAAATTCCTCAAAATTAAAGAGGCAATAATTGGAATTTGGGAGTGGGGGGACTAATACTAAACTCATAATAAGCCTGCAATAAACTCAAAATCTAAGGATGAATCTAAAATGAGTTTAATAATTCTGATATGAATGTGGAAGTGATTACTATGCTAGCTAATAAGCATGAGTAGGGCTAAAGCAATAAATATTGAAATCAACATAACTTATCAAAATTGATGTAAATTGAGCATAATCAAGTTGAGAAAATTATAAAAACTCAACAAGTAAACTAAGTGCCAGTGGTGTGTTAAACTATAATCTAAATCAAAATGTCATCTTCGCCACCACATCTGTAACCTTTTGTACAAGCAGACATAAGACGATATTAAATCAAAATCTATAGAAATCATAGGGCTTCCTTTGGTCAAAAATTAAGAAATTTCATTATAATTATGATTTTCAAAATCAACAAAATAACTAAATAGGTGAAATTATCTAAGCTATAAATACCTGCATGTGCTCAAATATAGAGATTTCAAGTGCGAATTTTAATGTCTGAAAAGGCTACGTAGGCTAAAGTTTGAATTAAATGACAAATCTGAAATCAAAGCTCATAATTCAAATATAAAATTACTTAAAATTACTATACACTCGTATGTGCCCCGACACTATACTGAATGCCTAAATTTAAGTGTCTGAGGATGTTGTGCAGGTTTCTTCCCGGTTTAGTCTTAGGACTAGTCCAAGTTGATAAAACCTAAAAACTTATAATAAGAGTTTCAAATTAGTGAAATATCTGAGAACTGATTCTGTCAGGTGATAGTAGATATAATCCTCTGTTAGCAGCTAAACAAAGTTGACAAGATCTAAAGATCTTAAACATATTCAAATTAATTAATTTTTTAAATCAAATTAAGTAGCAATCTGAGACTGCTTAAATGAAACTTTATCATTAAAAGCTTAAATCAAACTCAATTTATCCACCTTCCACAACTATTTATCGGGAGTGATAAATTAAGAAAACTCTAGCTCACAAAAGAGTCAATATCAATTCAAGTGTTCTACTATGTTCACTATCAATTAATCTCTTATCAGTAAGGACGTGGCCCGTGTCCTCTAACTGCTTGGCTTGGCCAATAGGCTCCACAGATGAAGCAGTCACGACCAGAGTCCTTTGATCGGGTGGTTTGGCCAGTCCGGCTCCATTATATTATGATCACGACCGCATCCCGTATGCTCCTAAATGGCGTTGCCCTTTGAGTTGTGAATCATAGGGTATATTTCATAGGGCAAACAACCCTTTGTCAGCTAAGGTAAACTTAAGCTTTTCTCCTTAGACAAACACCACCCCAGGTCTACAAGGATTTCTTGGACTACGTAACCCATGTGTTGCTGATGAGGATCCTTCTGTCAGGTTGGGTCGACTACCTCCTCTGACTAAATAAACTAGGGACCGTGACTGCCCAAGATGACGGAACCATGAGATTTAGATCGGGCACGTCATCATTCCCTTAACCATCCAGAGATACACGTCATCAATGATCTAATGACTAGCCTTAATCGAAAGTTCTCTCTCACTTATTGAGAGGGGTAATTAACTACAGGGGCTTGCGCCTATAAGAAACCTGGAACTAAGTCTAATGTCCTCACCAAATGAGGGCGAAATCTCTAGGTAGTTTCTTATCTACTATCTCATCTTCCTTCTGAAAATTACACCGATACTTCAAATCACACTCTCGTCAATCAATAAAAAAAATTATCGAGCGGCAAATTTTCTGAGCCCACAAAAAGCCTAGGAGGGAGGCGTGTCGATGACACTATCCTTAGAGTAGATCAAGCCTTAGGAACATTAGTTTGCAGCTCTCTTTTCTACTCGTGAGATACAACCTGTCCCTTGCTTTGATCGCGTGTGCGCCACGACTGATGAGCAAAACTTTGAACTAATCGCGTGTCTCTTGCTGTCCAAAAATAAAATAAAGAGAATGATAAGAAAAATTATGAATGGGAAGGGAAGAGAGAATATTCAGATTATGTCATCCCATTCAAGCTCACATTATCATCTATTTATAGGTGAAAGATGAGAGCTAAATATTAAATTACCTAATTATAATTTATAGCCATTACTAGCCATTATTGTAAGTTAACCACAACAAGGAAAAGACATCTTAAAGGACCCGTTAAGCAACGCCCAAGGGTGTTTCCAACGCAAGGCTTAAGGGATGTTGGAAGAGATCTAAGAAAGCCAAGAGTAATTCTCTATTTTTCTCTTAATTTTTAGTATTTAAAATATTATTGTTAATCTTCAAACCATCCTATTTTTGTTGTTATAGAAACCAAAGTACAAACTGATAGTGTCGCAGAATGTGTTTCATCACCCATTGCAACACCTTTCTCTATTATGCCATAGTATTTTTTAGAGGTACGCACAGAATAACACACATCGATGCTGTAAAAAATCATTAAATGATACAATGTTCTACCTCAGAAATTCAACTCGAGCTCAATAATCAGTCAGTCGGCTGAAGGGTACACTAAGTTGATGATGGATTTTATTAAAGGAAAATATTTCAATGCATGATATCATTTAGTTATGTGTTCTATGACTGTGCAATCATTTATGCAATGCTTTAGAGTCTTCAAGATGAGTTTCTTTTACTTAACAGGCACACCAGCAGTCTCACCTATGAGATTCGGTTAAGAGGACTGCCTCAAAGTTGCAGCATTAGGATGACTTTCTTCTGCATCAGACTGCGCAATCATTTCTTCATTAGGATGAATTTCTTCTTCTAAGCATCTTTATTCTAAATCGTACTATTATTATAAAATTTATCTATTTATATTGAAAATAAATTAATTAACTATGATGTTTGATGACTAAGATTTACTAATCAATGCATTATATATTCTCATACTCTATTTAAGTCAATATTTCAAAGCATCTTCAGCTTAATGGTTTCTGATATAAAAAATCTCACATTTTAGTTTTTATTTAGGGTTTATTAATATTAGTCAATTTTTTGAAGAAATTCAGTCTATGTCATAATCAAACATTTGTTCGAATACACTTAGTTTATCTCACATTTGAGTTTATTGTATTATTTAGTAATCTCTCAGTAATTATGCCCCTACTGCCCATTGTGGAGTACAGTTTACTAGATGAATCAGTACTCTCCAGCCCAAGAACTTACATCTTCCAAACAGGCCAAAAAAGTGGAAAAAAAATGGACGTAGAGAGTCCAAAGTCCGTGAGTACAGAGTCTGAGAGATACATAGCGTCTGAGAGTAGAGAGGGTAAATAACTTGCTTGAAACTAGGAAGGTCCAAATGGACTTTAATATGGGTCAATTATTTTCTGCTTGATTTTTTTCATCACTACGCAGTTTGTTGCTCTTAAAGTAGTAGTGCATAGAGTTTACCCCCTATTACGGACTTTGTAATCCTTAGACGGTGGCAATAAAATTTCTCATATTTTACCAAATTGCAATTTTTGATTGAGGCATTACATTCAATTATTTTAATATCCTTAGACTGTGGCAATAAAATTTCTCATATTTTAATATGGGTCAATTATTTTAAAGAGTTAAGTTTAATAATCATACCCACTTACATTACGTTCACATACTAAGTAGTTCATATTGCTTCTCCTGTATACTTTCAGATTGAGGCATTCTGAATGTGGCTGAGTATAACGTAAATTTTAGATAATGTAAATTTTAACTTCACTTTTTCAGTTGATCCAAATTTAAAATATGATATAATTTGAATATCAAAATTAAGCATATTTTCTCCAAAGTAAAGAACTCATCATAGAAATGTAAACAATATTATATCAACTACCCATGAGTAGAGAAGAGAGAGAGTCCATGAGTCCAGGAGTCTGAGAGAGTATAGAGAGTATAGAGTGATGTAAAAGAGGGTTCACATACAAAATTGCTCAGAATAATCATAAAAAAGCAACCCAGGAGCATCCAACTTGCTTTAAGGTTATAGTGAACAATTCCTCTCCGCCCTGCAAAGCAAAAGTGGAGATGGTAAAAAATAAGCAAATAATCTGTACTATGAGGAGAATATAAAGAGCTAAGCTACAGAACACCTCAAATATTCTTATAGTCAATCTTCAAACTACATGCAATGTAATATATAGTACAGGAAGTACAGGAAGTACATAGGGTATAGAAAGATCAGAGAGTCCAGGAGAGTACAGAGAGTACAGATGAAACACATCGCAGGAAAGCATTTAAGCTTCAACCAAATTGCTGCAGGTGTGCTCTGCTAATAATAAAAGATCCAAACTGCCCAAGGATATTGAAAAAAAATAAAAGAAATATCCTGTACAATTATTTCCTACTTATAAAACTTAAAATGTATAGTTCTTAGCTTGGCTTTTTCATTCCCAAATAAAAGATAAGGTTTAACTCCCTAAAGCAATTCATCTTCTACCAATCTTGGTGGTCAGCTTAAGTGGAGATTTCTACGCCCATGTACTTGCAGACAAACATCCCAGTAGTCAACCGTTATCTTGACCGGTACCACTCACCATTTTGATTTTCCATTTTTTGGGATCGCTCATAAAAGACTGGCCAGCATCTTCAACAAGTAATTTGATCTGAATAGCAATAAGTATAGTCAATAAGGGGGTCTAAAAAATAGTTTACGAAAATTAAATTGGAAATAACTCTTACAATCTCAAGAAGAATAGCCTTATGGGTTGGTTTTGGTAGTGAGTCATAAAAGTACCAGGCCCTTAGCTTAATATGCCCAACCAGAGTGTCAGGTCTTATCTATAATTGGAAGTAGTAGCTCAACCTTGACACCGCTTTGCGGTGATACATCTTGGATGAACATTTTATTTTCCTTGTGTAGGCCATATTTCGCATAGCTCTGTAAGAAAAGAAGAGAACATTTTTAAATTGTAATTTCCATCTATACAAATAAGGATTGAATCGTAATACCCTGCATATCTGTGGGGTAAATTACCCAGTGCAAGCATGAGATGTACAAATAGGGGACAAATAGCCCCGGACAAAGCGAGTACTCCTTGGCTAGTAAGAAGGCGAAGGCATCGACGTGTGCATCGGAGATATCGATCTGTCGAACTCATCGACCGCCTCGCTAATAATGATATTCCCAAATGAATGGTATCACCCCTGCAAGTGAGAAATATTTTAAAGTGAGATTAATTAAATGAATAGGTTATTTTATGTGTGAAGGAGTTGATTGAAGATTAACTTACTTGTCCTTGAATCGGGAGCACAACGTGTCAATAAGATGGAGCATCGGCTTAGGCAGAACAGCTCTGGATGAGAAGTCAACAAAATGATGTGCCTCTGCTGGCTACAATGAAATTACCGATGACAAAAGTTAGTGATGAAGAGCTAGATTCACTATGAATTAAGAATCGATCTATTGAGATGATGCATACCTCCGACTGATGCTCCTCCACCACAATGATAGCAGTCTGTGGGTCATCGACTTTTATTGGCTCATCTTTGCGAACCTATAAAAAAATTTAGTGAAATCTATTTCTATTATCTCAAATTTAGAAGGAAGTAACTTAATACCTTTGTTGTCGGCTTCTCATCTTGAGTAGAGGCCACCACATCACTTATTCTTGCTCATGACTTCCTGTAAGTGTGTGCGAAGGGGGAACAAACAGTTTTCCTCTTTCTCATCTATTGAGCCTTCACACCACACTCAATGCTGCTGATTAAAGGCTTCGGAGCATCTTCATGTGCAGTGGAGGCCTCCACAATAGCTTCCCCTATGGTTGACTCAACAGGGGCTTCCCTAGTGGAGGCTACCTCAGGGGCTTCCCAAGTGGAAGTATCCACAGGGGCAACAGCTGTAGTTGCCTCCACGGAGACTGCGGCCTCCACGGGAAGCTCCTCCAGTATCCTCCATAGGTGTTGCCCCGACCGCCTCCTCAAGAGTTTCTCCGTGGTGACCTCCTGAGCTTCCCCATAAGGATGGTAGGACCCCACGCCTGAAGAGCCCTCGAGCAGAAGAACCCACAAATCAATCTCATCCATTCTCTCTGTCTTTGTTGCTTGAAAAGAAGATATAATATCTTTCAAGTCCCTAAAACCTGTAAGTATCCTCTCCACCGCAAAACCTTCTATGGGGGTAGTAGTAGAGGGCAGGTTAGATACATTGGATGGGGGAGAATATCGAGGAGAGACATATAGAGATCTGGGACTGAACCTGGACTTAGAATGGGATCCATCTGCTCAACATGTATTGGATATTGGGCGGGAAAATGATTCAAGGAGCCGTCCCCTCCTGATATGTCCTCGAATGAAAGGCAGACCTGTGTTAAATCGATAAGAAAATGTGATGACTACAGTATAAATAAATACATTCTTATATGAACTAAGTGATATTATTATATGTCACCTGATGTTCTCCTAAACTAGTGAAGGCTTCATCTGGAAACTTTATTTTTGGCCATCGCAGCATACGTGGCTTTGCAAATGGAGATGACGACCTCTTGATACTTATGTGCTCAGTGGCCAAGATCTACAATTAATATTTATATAAGTTATCTTCAATGCATCAAATAATACATAACTTAAGATATAGAACATACCATAAGAAGAGTGATAAAGCCACTCATGTACCCGGGTGTCTTCTGGGTATGAATCTTTGATGTAATACCATCAAATCAGGAAACTAGACACACAAATAGCCTACCTTGTATTCAAAGAAATTTATCTATGTCATCGGCGTAGGCAATCAATTTCGATGCCACCCTATAATTGTGATATACAAAAAAAAATAGATTTGACAGCAGAAAATGTATGTACAACTGCACAAACTGTGTCACAGGCAATGAGCTATCCGCATGCTCAAGCATAGTCTTATAGTCCACTGAACTAAACTGCGACAGTGGAGATTTCTACCATAATATCTTCTCCCCTCTGTTTGGCATCCCTACAATTATTGCAACTTCATCGGGGGTGAAAGAAATGTACTGCCCACCCAGAAAGAAAGCTTGCTTCTCTATGTCCCAGCAAGACAGGATTGTGGTAATGGCTATTGAGTCTTGCTGAATTTTGTGGAGTCTAATGAATTGATGCCTCTTTTAAAAGTCAATGACTTATCACCAATATTTATCGAACACCATTCTAACGGTGGTAGGCCTGCATCTCGAAGTTATCCTTTTCCCATATATGGTAAACTTCAAAATGAAAAGTCAGTTAATGAGAGTACATATGCAAATCACCCATAAGAAATAACCAATTAGACTCCAAATTATTCCCAATTGATTTGTAATGAACATATTTCCTCCAAACAGGCCAAAGAAATTGAAAAAATGGCTAATCGGTACTCTCAAGAGAGAGAGCATAGATGCAAATCCTCAAAACCATCCAAACATCCACCAAATTGCTTCCATGGGAATGTAATGAACATAATCTGAACAACCAGGCCAAGGAAACTAAAAAAAATGTCCACAAAATTATCTGTACTCTCAAGAGAGTACCGAGATTACAGATGCAAAATAACACTAAAAATAACCAAACAGCCTCCAAATTGTTCATGATGGATTGGAATGAACATATTTTCTCCAAACAGACCAAAGAAACTAGAAAAAAATGACCAAAATGCTCTGTATTCTCATGAGAGTATAGAGAGTACATATGTAAAAATCCCCAGAAATCATCCAAACATCCACCAAATTGCTTCCACTGGAATATAATGAACATAATCTGAACAACCAGGCCAAAGAAACTAGAAAAAATGTCTACAATCATCAGATTCTCAAGAGAGTACAAAAGAGATGTAAAATAACACTAAAATCCAACCAATCTTTCAAATTATTCCCGATTGTAATGAACATGTTTCCTCCAAACAGCCAAAGAAAAAAAAAATGACCAAATGTTCTCAGACTCTCATGAGAGTACAATGAGTACAGACGCAAAACATCTCCAAAAACTACTAAAATACATCTTGTTCATTTAAAGAACTCAAATATTCTAAAAAGTTCACATACTGGACGGTGAGAAGAACAAAGAAAATCCTAAATTCATTAAAGTTCGGGAATATAGGTGTAAATACCTCATGTAGTCGCCTACAATACTTCAATGGAACTTATTTGCAAGATTTGCTAAACCACTGAGGAAGCGGAGAAAACCCTAAACTATTTTGTAACGAGGAATGTCGAACGACGTCCGTCTCATTTTCTTCTCCATTTGTTTGGCCCGGGTCGAGTCGATAAACGTGTCGCCACCGTCCATTCGCTATCGTTAAGCTAAAATGGGTAAAACCACCTGACACGCTGCGATGATTGAGCCGACGTAAAGCTACGTGCGGACTCCGAATGTAATATTTTCTCGTGGGTGAGGCCTCTTTTTTTTCTTTTTTTCTTTTTCTCTCTTTTTTAAAATATGTAATACCTATTTATATATATATATATATATATATATATATATATATATATATATATATATATATATATATATATATATATATATATATATATATATGTACATTTTATTATTATTTTTAATTATTTTCAGCAATGAAATACGAAAAGAGGGTCAACAATTAGTTACCCAAAAAAAATTTATCATTAAAAATATGTATAGATTATAAGAAAAAAATTATATTTTTATTAAAATTTTGAACAAATAATCAACTTCATTCATATAACTTCATATTGCATCATCATGCAGAGTTAGAGAAAGATCAAATGTAACGAGAGAAGAGCATGAAATTGAGAGGCAAAAGTCTAAGTTTTATTTTGTACTAGCTTTTTGTAAAAATGAAGGATAAGAAAAAAAAATTAAAGATAGACCACCCACTAGTATTCTCAAGATACTACTTATTTATATATATATATAAATGGAGTGACCCCGATATTATACATTGAGTTAATTATATTGTTCATGCGGTGCTTGCATATTTCTTGTTTTTTTCAATCTTATTCCTGATTTTTTATTTGAAATTCTAGCTTTTTGTTCCTCATTACACATTTTGATGGTTATTGTTTGGATTCTTTTTAAATCTTGAGCTAGTTACGAGTTGTATAGACTATAGATGGTGGTGCTCTCTTGCGCTTCTTATCACACTTTGATTTTATTTAATTTATTATTATTATTATTATTATTATTATTATTATTATTATTATTATTATTATTATTATTACTATTATTATTATTAGTATTATTTATTCTTGTAAGGGATCTTGGTGGCTTGTTTTGGTTGACTTAATCTCATGAGTTGCTAGTTTTATTGATCACATCATGTTATCCTCATGATGTTAAATTTTTCTTTGTTACAATATTATCCTTAATTAAAAGCTATTTAGGGCTCATATCATTTTTTTTTATTTTTAAAATTTTGAATTTTATTATAGTTTACTTATATTTCAACATGATATCAAAAATCTTTAATGCATTAAAAATATGTTATTTAATTTATTCATGTTTCACTGATTTGAAACTCTTATTATAGGTTTTTTGGTTTAATTAATTAAGCCTTAAGACTAAATCAAAAAATAATTTTAGATTGATATTTAATTTGAGTTGAAAGTTTGATCAATTTGAATATGTTTAAGAGCTTTAGATCGCCACAACTCGCTTAGCTAACAGAGGATTAGATCTATTGTCATGACGTAATCAATTTTTCATAAATTCTGATTTGAAATGCTTATTATAGGTTTTAGGTTTTGTTAACCAATCTCCCTAAAACTAAACTGGAAAATAACTTCAAAGATCTCGACACTGAACTTAAGTGTTTAGCATAGTATCGGGGCTCATGCAGGTGTATAGTAATTTTAGGTAATCTTATGTTTGAATTATAAGATTAATTTCTAATTTATTTAATTTTAATTTAGCCTGCGTAGCCTTTTCAGACATTAAAATTTACATTTGAAATCTGTATGTCTGAGTACATGTGGGTATTCATAACTTAGTTAATTTCATCTAATTAATAAATTTATTGATCTTGAAAATCATAATTAGGATGAAACTCCTTAATTTTTGATCAAAGAAAGCCTTATGATTTTTATAGATTTTTGATTTAGTATTGTCTTCTATTTTTGTAGATTTTGATTTAGTATCGCCTCTTCTCTCTTGACTAAGAGTTGATCGGTGGCAAGAAGACGTTTTGATTTAGATTGTATTTTAACACATTTCTTGCACATAATTTGCTTATAGAGCTTTTTGCAATTGATTATGCTCAATTTACATCAATTTTGATAAGTTATGCAGATTTCAACATTTGTTGCTTTACCCTCACATATGCTTATTAGCTAGTATAATAGTCACCTCCTTATTCATATAAGAGTTATTAATCCCAATTTGGATTCACCCTTAGATTTTGAGTTTATTGCAAGTTTAATCCCCCAAAATTTTAATTAAGGCTTGTTTAATTTTGAGAAATTTACAAGAAAAGAGAACTCACTTTGCCTCTTCAATTTAATCTATATAGAGTAGCTATTAGAGTTTGTACATTTAATATTAGCCTCCCCGAAGTTTGTGAGTTTAATATTAGCTTCCCCAAATTTATGCATTTAATATTCATCTCCGTCAAATTTATGAGTTTAATATTCGTCTCCCCATAAATTTGTGATTTTAATATTCACCTCCCCCAAATTTATAAGTTTAATATTCGCCTACCCCAAATTTCACTTAAATTTTAAATAAATATTATATTCTCCCTAAGATTTACTTTAAAGGCTTCCCCCTTTTTCCTTATTTGGTGCGTTTTAGTTTAAAATTAGCTGCAAGTTTTCATATTTAGCGCCCCTAAGTCAGCTCATTTTACCCTCTCATTTTTTATGTCAAAAGATTTGACGAACTTTCTGCAGCCTCCTGGCATCATCCCCGTATAGGGGGATGCATCGGTGTTTTGCTTGTTTGATTTATGTCTTACACACCACTCAGTTTTATCTTTTCGCACGTTGATGGCGAGTTCTTCAAACCTATAAGGATACATACAATGCAATATATAATCATCCCCTCTTTTTTTTCTAAGTCCAGAATCGAGATTTTGGCCCGACATCATCTCGCAGTAGACGTGTTTTGGCTTAATCGATGCTTATCGAAGTGGTGTCTAGACACCACTAGAAGTTTTCATCTCGTCACCCGATGAGCACAACGAGGTCTTCAGACCTGCAAGAATACTTACAATGTAATATATAATCATCCCTTTTTTTTCTAAATGTAGAAATTAGACAAAATTTTGGCAGCCTCCTGGCATCGTCCCATATTAGACGGAATATTTTTTACTCGACTGCGTAGGAATAGTGTCTGACACCATAGCGCATCTCTGTATGTAAGCATAAGGAGGTCTTCAATCACCGCATAAATATATATGTATATATGCAAATATTTCAAATTTCTCCTCCATTTCAAAGATAAGCTGCCACCTCTCGAGTTTTGGCTTACTGCACCAAAGATAACGAGCTGAAATACCTCAATTGAATTTCATGTCATCACGCCCTGATAAACGTGACGAAATCTTCAAACTGCCTCTAGTAACAGCCTTGTTTGCTCTATTCCACTTTGCTTGCTCTGGACGTGTAGGGACCAATCGCCATCTTGATGATGTAACAACATCGAGGTTTTCAGTAGCAGAGCGACGGCAAAATTTTTAAAATAAGCACGTTTAAAAATATAATTAGTAGATTAGGCATTAAAAAAAAATTTAAAAGTAGGTATAGTGCTTTAAGATGATTGGGACCGTACAGCCTTTATATACATAGCACACAATTCTTATGTATTTACATATCTAAATTTTATATCACAATTTTGCTTGGAAGGGCCTCAACTTTAATTAGTCTTTTTTTAATAAATATCTAAAATTTATATTTAAAATATATTTATTTTTATATATATTAAAAAATAAATTTTATTAAAATTTAATAATCTTTTTTATATAAAATTAAAAAAATTTATAATATTTAACAGATAACTGACGTTGATAGTGTAGGTACAATCAACTCACTAATTATATTTTTAAACATACTTATTTTAAAAATTTTGACTAGAGCTGGCTGCCTCCACTGCAACTCCAAAACTGGCATGGACAGTGAGTGCAGCTGATCGCTCAAATCAATTCCAACACCATCATGGCTCATTGCTCGGTTAGGGTAAGAAATCTTGAGCTTTGCTTCACAAGCCTGGACGGAAATGTATTGGGGGCGTTCGGTTCATCGCGGAGGAAGCGTTGCATGTAGCAACGAAGTCCTTGTTCGAGATGAAGTCGTCAGTGACTGTGACAAGATCTCTGTCGACGCCGCCCCAATATTTTAGGAGCTTCGTCATCGTCGGGGGTCCGCCGTACTCGCCTGGGTCATCACGTGTAAACCATCATTCCAATGTTTGACTTTGAAATAGATTATTTTTTGGGACCGTAAGGGCAATAAACGCACTCATATTTGTGTGTTCGATCACAGATCATCGCGTTCAGAGCGAGACCCCCAGCCGACAGATCCCGAAAGTCTTGCATAACTTTGAAATAGATTTTAGATACATCTTATTCTATGCTCATGTTGCTTATATAATTTTGATATTCAATAATTCTTGTATGCTTAGAATATTAAATGAAAATTTAACAAATTATGCACCATGGTCATTTTGATATTATCTGTAAATACATGTTATACTTTTAGCTTTATTCTTAAAATTGTTTAAATTAAAATATTATAAGTTATTTACATGATATTTTTAATATTGGCATCAAATGTTTTTAAAATACATATATCTACTTCAATGCATCAAGATATTATAAGATCTTAATTTTAAATATGTACTTGCTACATATAAAAAATATTTTAAAGAAAAATAACTTTAAAAAAATAAAAATCTACACAAACAAACCTAAGCAATAAATGATAAATAATATACGAAAATGTAGATCAAAGAGCCCATTTCAATGCCTAAGTGCCTAATCCAACTATGTGATTCCTACTACTCATGCTAACTCTCCTTAGCTCCTCATGGGTTGATAAACCCATATAATCACTTCATTAAAAAGAGAATTATATCCCAACCTTCATTATTATAAGTAAGGAGACTACTTTTAAGCAATTAAAAAAAACTAACAAGAATAATATTACAAAAACTAATTATAATATTTAAAAGAATAATCTTAGACATTGATCTTATTAAGTGAAGATATAAGATCTTAGAACTATAGATTGAACGAAAGTTTATTGATTAGGGATAGACTGATCCAATTTTGAAGAAAGTAAAACAGGTCTACTGGTAATAGGGGAATGCAATGATGTTGGCCTTAGTGGTGACTGCATATGGAATTGCATTTCATCTTCCTGATTTTTCCCAGGACAATCACTAATCACTTCTTTTCCAAGCATCTTTAGAGAACGTGAACATTCAGTTGCATAAGCCTCCGTCCCTAAGGATCATCCTTCCTTCCATGAAAGAGAAAGACAGCAGAATTGTTCATTGTGTGCCTCCCGGAAATCGTATCAGCTCTACCCGTGATGATCCCTTGTCTGACGGAAGAAACTCCTAGCAATTTCTAAGTCTTCGAGCGTTACATGACCATCTCTATCTCTATCCAATTCCTCAAAAAAAACCTCTTTCTTTCTGCCTCTGTATACTGGAAAAATTTCTGAATAGAGAACATCTTTCTCTTGTCTGGATGATATTTAGAGGTCCGTCCCAGCTGAGGAACAAGTTTAGCCAACCCTCCTATGGATAGAGTTGACAGCGTGGATTTCAGCCTCTCAACATTTGATAGTGGTATGCTAATCAAAGCATTACGAATTTTTGGCTGCACCAACCCACTTTTAGGCTCTTCTTTGCTACCAGCAGAACCGCAAAACTCACCTTCCTCCTTCATAGAGAAATGCTCCCCTTCAAAACCCGAGTGCAGTTCTACCATAGCGAACCTTATATTGGACAATAACCCATCAAAATCTTCTTTCCTGTCTTTGATAAGTCCCTTAGTTATCTTCAGAAAATCAACCTGAGAAAGCAAAGGCTTGGATGCGTTCAATGGATCATTCCTCTCCCAACCAATCCCCCTATTACGATCATCGAATAACTTAACGTTATGAACTAAAGTTTTAGCGCACCGCAAAGATTTCGCTCCAACCAAAACGCTTCAACTCTCTTCGAATCCAAAACCATCGTCTTATCCGTGGACATCGAACTCATCTCACATTTTAATTCCTTCCGCCGAAGATTCGAATGAGATGATTCCAAGCTCTGAAAACACTTCTTGATCGATTTAAACGGAAGTTTACCAGCAAAAATCCACCAGGCATCAGCGAATCGCAGGCAAGTAGAGCACGAACCTTCTCCTTCCTTCGAGCTCACGCTCCCTCGATCGTCTCAAATCCTTCGAACCCATTCTTCAAGCATGTCTTCCCCTCACCATCCGAGCTCACCAGCGACGCAACAACGCCTGACAGATTCTTCTTGAATTCAACCCTCTTCTGATAAATCTTATTTTCGGCTTTGTACTGCTGTCTAATAGGCTTTGCTCGGCCACATGTTCAGAACCCAATCTTTCAGTCCCAAATTCAGCAATCGGTGATTCAAGCATGTTTGAGTTTCAGTGGTTTGGTTATTCTAGATGGTTCATTCAGGGATGAAGTGGGCCGAAAATACGTTTTCCCAATAAAACTAGAAACAGAACCCACTGAAGCACTTACTCTTTTGGGCTTTCTTCCATTAGAAATCTTACCTAATTGACTAGAGTTAACTGGATTTCTCATTCGAGATAATTCATCCAAGTGCTTTAAGCTTGTTCCCCAATCAGAATCATGAAATGAATCTTGTATCTTTTATTAAAGTTGCACAAAATCTCACCAGCCTTTTAAGCATTATGTCCGGCTTTGCTATAGGCAAAGGCAATATCTTCAAGTGAAAAAAAAAAAAAAAACAGAACAAAAGGTATCAAACAAGGCTTTCAACCGTGTATCATCACTCTCCGCAGCACATGAACTTGATGAAGCCATATCCCGGGATTTTCCTTAAACTCAACAAGGGGTTCTAGCACTTCGACAAAACAAAAACCAAATTTTGAGAAGAGCAGGAGAGAGATGACCGTGGACGGTGAGATGAAAACGGGAGAGAACGTCGGATTGCATGCATCCTGCCGGAGACGCCAATAGAGAGAGAGAGAGGCCAGGGGGAGTGACGTAGCTTTTCATGCATGCGGTTTTTGGCCAGAAAACCGAGAAGGGGGCCGCGGTTTCCTTTGGAGGGAAAACAGTTGCCGGAGAAAGGGAGGGAACCGTTGTTAAAACCGTCAGGAAGAGGTCAAGGAAAAATGAAGAAGCGGGAGAAAATAGGGATTATAACTTTTAATTATATATTAATTAATTTTCTTCTCTTTATTCAATAGTTAGCAAGATTTTGAAATCTTAAATTTAAAATTATTGATTATTTTAGAAGGAATTAAATTTAATTAACTTCATATCATATCTCTGAAAATTTTAACTGATTTTAGGGTAAATAAATTGTTAAAATTGTGTCCAATCATATTAAAATAAACACATAATTTTCTTTTATTTTTGTGGGGCTCGATTGCATTGAGTTTTATGCAAAATCTTGCCAAAATCAAACTCGCATAATATGGGTGTCAATTCTAGGTAAATTTGACATTCTAGATTCAATGACACAGTCTGTTTCGTGATCGGAGGTCGTTTGATTCAAGTCAGCATTGAATTGGGTCCATTTCAGCTCGAAGTGCGCATCACCATTTTCGACCGCTCTATTTTCGCAGAGATGTCTGAATTGAGTACGAATAGTCTCATTTGATAAAATTTTGATGTTTCGAAGCCAATGACGTGATCAATTTGATTTAACGGAGTTTACGCTTTTGGCACTCGACCTTTTATAAGACATGTTATTGATGACTCGAGCACTTGATTGGTTGCTCATCAAGTCATGCAATATTTATATCCTAACCAATTTTGATATTCTGAATACGATGGGGAAGTCCGTTAGTCGATCAGAGGTCATTTGGATTGATTTCAATGACGTATAGTGTATTTCAGCCTCGATTTGCGTGCTACCACTTCAATTCATTCGACATTTGTACAAACTAGTACGAATTGAGTGTGGACAGTCTCATTTGGTAGATTTCAAAATTTTGAAGCTAACGGTATAGTCAATTTTGCGAACGGAGGTCTTTTGGCTTGCATCGACGCCTTATGACTTTGATATGCGTGCAAGCATGACTCGAGCGCTTGATCAGTTGATCCTTAAGTTGTGGAGTATTTATATCCTAACCAATTTCAATGTTCTGAATGCGATGGTGAAATCCGTCACGATCAAAAGTCATTTGAGTTGATTTTGACATTGGCGTGTTTCAACCTCAATTTGTGCTATCACTTCAAATCACTACATACAATGCACTTGTCCAATTGAGCGACAATCTCATTTGATAGATTTTGGCGTTTTGAACCGGCATAATCAATTTCATGAAGCGAAGTCCGACATCGCCGCGCTTCTCGACTGATATGTGTCGACACCTTCATAGCTTCGAGCACTTAATCGATTGATCGTTAGATTTTGCAATATTTATAGATCAATTTCGATGTTCTAAACTCAACGAAAGTCGTCCGATCGATCATTTTGATTATTTTCGACGCCCGGTGTATTTTGAGCTTAAATTTGCGCACTGTCACCTCCGTCGGTCAATGATTGTCTTGTTTGATGACACACACATATGATGGTCAACAGATTTTTAAAAAATAACATAATTTAACTTTAAAATGAAAATAAGAATGATTTGAAAATACTAAGAACCTTTGAAAAATGATAATAAAAATAAAAATAAAATAAAATTGTTTCAAACATTTCTTCACTTTCTATAAGGCGTAATTTGGGTGGAGTTTATGTTGATTCTAATCCTCCTTCAGTTCTAGTATTGCCCTCTTCCCTATTTTTATCTCCGCTATAGTTTGCTGTGGTTGGCTGCTTTTATTCTCCTACAATAATTTTGTTGATGCTGTGACTAGCTTTTCATTTCTATTATTTGACATTTTTTCTATTATTATTTGAGATATTTCTGATTGTTCTACAATGACTTAGAAATCTGATTATTATTATTATAAATCACGTTTGTGTTGCTTTACTTAATTTTAAAATGGTGTGAGATTACTTCTTGCCCTTCTTGTTTTATTACAATATACATAAGAGTTAACTTCAAAAAAATCAATGATAATACAAATCATATCAAAGAGTTAACTTCATTCAAATTATTTTTCTACACAATATGTATTAGTTTAACAAATCAAGTAACTTAAGAGAGAAAATTCAGATTTATTTGAGTAGCTGCAATAGTTTAAAAAAACTGGTGTAGCTTTTGTGGTATAAGCTATTGTCTAAAAAATTATGTTAGTTATTATAAATTTTTTATTTAAAAAAATTAAATCATTATTTTTTAGCTATCATAATATTCAATCAAATAAGATTAAAAAAAATACAAATTTTATATCATATATTATCTAAAATATAGCTAAACTGTTGTTATCAAATAACTCATCGATGTATTTTTGTAGCACACCACGGTGGCTCTCCAAACACACCCTTATGACTTATGAGCATCAAAAAAATTAAGAGAGGAAATATTGGAGTTTTACAAAAATATTAAAGTCTTGACAAGTTTGACAAATTTACATCACTTCTTTTGATGTAGTAAAAAAAAATTAGTTTGGCTCAAATTGAAATCTAATTTAGCCCTCAATTTTTTTTTAAGTTACATGATTTTAATATTTTTGACAATGAACTTATTTTATAATTTCTAAGGTGGCAAATTTTTAAATGAGTCAAATAACTCAACGTTGTATTTTTGATATTATATATATATATATATATATATATATATATATATATATATATATATATATATATTGATAATATAACAGCATATACAAAACATGCATAAGCATATGCAACAAAACATGCATAAGCATATGCAAAATCATCATATTTCCCATTTTATTCAAAGTATATTGAAGACAATTAACTTGAAATATCCAAATTCATGCCACATATATATTATTGCTCCAGACTAAGGTTTACGTGCATACTATATAATTCTTATGCATTTATATATCTAATACTTATAATTTAATTTTTATATTTCTAATATTTAATCCATATAAGAAAAAGCATATTCACTTAAAAAAAAGGAAATAATAGTTGCATTTTTCATATGTATTGAGAGTGAACATAACAAAATATTTAATTTAATATTAGCTTTTTTTAATTTGTCATCCCTGACAAGTATTTGCGGAAGGTGAATAGATTGAATTTGATTTAAGTTTTAAATAATAGAGTTTCATATAAGCAGTTTTAGATTGATATTAGAAAATTGTATTTAATTTGATAAATATTTTTTATATACAACATGCAAAAAAATATATATATAATCATAATATTATTGAATATCATTCTTAACATACATAAGCATCATATTTGTCATTTTCTTTAGACATTATTAAGGACAATCAACTCGAGACAGTCAAGTGCGTGCAAAATCAATAATATTAATCCACATTAAAGATGATTATTAGAATCACAAGCTTTAGATTGAGGCCAAATCATATTTTCTTCTTTGTCTAATATGAAGATATTGCCTTGCGTCGAGAATGAGACGATAATTATTCCAGCTTTTTTCGATTTGTGTGGTTTGGCCCAAACAGCTCCATCATCACTGTAGATAACAAGATTGGCTTAATTTTTAAATTAGGTCTAATTAAAAACTTAATTAGCTAATTAGGCCGTTAAAAAAAATTTAAAATAGCCAATTGCAGTCGCGACGTGACTAGAACAAGCCCCGTCCTTAATTTAGGGTAAGGTAAAACCGAGAGCTCGAGCTCGGTTTCCTTCGGTTTTCCCATCGATTTCTGCAGGCCGTGTTCTGCCGTAAGACGAACTTCTTTGGCCTAGAAAGTTCTCCGCTGGCCAAAGAAGCTCACTGCCAACCAAGAAAGCTCGCCGCCGGTGAAGCAGAAGCTCTCAAGGGTTTTTATTGGTTTTTTCTGCCGATTTAGGTATTTTTAACCTTAAATGAAAAACAATGTTAGATTTTTATTTTTATGAGTTTAGTTGGTATGTTTAAGCTATTTAGTTTGATTTTCATAGGAAATTTGAGTGAGATCTTTTTTTGTATGTGGAGTTTATATTTTTTTAGGGAAAGTTAATTTGTGCGCATATTTTTTGTTTGATTAAGTGCATATGTTTAGTTTGGAATGAGATGTCGATCTGATATGTGTATATGTTTGTTTAGTGCATATGATTAATTTGTGTGAGGTATGGGGTTGCTTTAGGATTGCCTAAAAATGATGGTTGAGATGTCAATCTGATAAATGCAAAAGAGATTGATAGGCTTTAATAAGTGTGCCATCACACAAATTGATTGTTGTGATATTTCAGTATTTTGATTTTATTTGTTATGCTTAAATAATTTGATAATTATGAGAGACATCATGTTGCCTTCTAGGATTGTGTGATTGTTTCAAGATCATGCTCCATTTTGACTTCACCTATTAGGATTGAGTGTGTAGAAAAATGAATGCCTAGGTCATCATAATGCATTTCTTGCACTTTCATCATCAGTTTCCTTTAATTTATATTATATTTGACAATTTAATATATAGAATTTTAGGATATAAGATAAAATAGAGTATAGAGGATATAAAATCTCAATGTATTTTGCTCTTCTATATCATCTACTAATCCAATCATTTTTGTGCTTAATAGATAGCAGTTCATTTAGTCTCATCATTGTATTTCTAATTAAAATATGTGCATTGATGGACAAGACAAGGTATTCTGTGTTAGTTAGAAATGAGTTCAGATAATGTTTGTATAGTTTTTTATTATGGCGGTGAACTCAGAGTAAACGAAGATTTCATTACAACATATATTAGTGAGAAAAATCGTCCATATATCATGTTAAATATTTCTGTTGAATTTTGTAATGGTTCATGAAATATTTTAATAGCATTTTATGTTATGACCATTTATATGTTTGACGTTTGATTTTTTTTTTTGAACAAATATAAGTAAAATATAACTACATCTTAGGAACTTAAGCCGGCAAAAAAATGAAAAATAAGTCAATTAGAAGAAAGAAAATCCAGAGAGATAGAGAGCGAATTAAAGAATTAAAGAAACCTATGTGGTGGATTAGGCTTGGCTTGGAAATTAGTTTGGTTCAAATTGAAATCTAATTTAGCCCTCAATTTTTTTTTTTTAAGTTACATGATCTTAATATTTTTGACAATGAACTTATTTTATAATTTCTAAGGCAAATTTTAAATGAGACAACTTAATAAAATGATTGGCGATGGATGTGATGCACATAAAAGGGAATTGAATTGCATCATATTGAGGCCATAGAAATGGTGACCATATGAAAAATAAATCGATCGATAGATTTGGAGTGTGAAATAGATTAAATGAACATTCATATGATCAATTCACTAACATACAATTAGGGCTAAATCTGGTAGTGCCTTATCTACTATTCCATCTGCCTTTTAAAAATTTAATTAACATTAAACAATGCCCTCTTTATCGAAAAGTCGGTGACAAATTTTCGGATCTCACAAATTTCTGGTGACTCCAGTGGGGATCTAAATAGTATTACTTATTTTAATTGAGTTTCATTGAAGTTTATGATTATAGGTAAAATTTTGACAGCATATCAGTAGCCTCCTAGTGTCATTCTCATATATAAGACTACAACGGGGGACTAGGCCTGACCACCTTCCAAGAAAGGTATATATGAGTGGTGTAAATATTATGACCAAATGTGTCATCCCACCATAAAAGCATGTATGGGTCTCTAAAGCACCTGCATGTAACATAGATTTCTCCGTCACGTCAAGAAAGATGTGTATAGGTACTTATATACTTGCAATATCAATAAATATCAATTTTATATTTACAGCAGGTTTTATGTCAAGCTATTTAAGCCTATCAGTGTAGAAGTTTGGCGATTTTGTGATCCCAAAGATCATCCTCACGCCTCGGTATGCATGTCCACCACATCAAGAAAGTGTATTGGTGGTATAAACTATGATCGACCACGCCTCTTCCCACCATACCAAGAAAAGCAGGCTCTAAGTGCACTGATGAAACATATATTTCTGCCAAGAAGGCGTGTACATTTATATATTCCACGAGCTAGATTCTAGATATCCTTTTCTTTGTTGTTCATTGGATTGATTCTAACAAAATTTAAAGATCTCCCCTAGTTGGGGGATTTCTACCAAAACTATGCCTGCCCACCTGTTTATAAATATGTGCATGTGTGGTGTTTTGCAACACCATAGCCATGAGTCTCCCAACCTACTTGTCTAAAAAGACATTCATAGACTCTTTGGGTACATGTCAGAAAACTCAGATTTTTCCTCCATGTTAAAAAAAATGTGTACGGGTACTTATACATCTATAAGAACCAATTTTATATCTATGAGAAAGAAACGCATACTGAGCGTTGCGGGGCACCGGGTGCCCGCACGCGTGAGTGTTGGCACGCGAGGTGTGTGTGTGCGTGCAAGGCTGTGCATCGACCTGTGCATTTACCTCGATTCTCTTGTGGGAGGAGGAGAGCGGTGCGCAGATCATTAGGTCCAAGCGAGACGGCCTCCCCGTCAGAGAGGACGTAACAAGACCAGTCCTTGGAGAATGGGAGAAATTTGATTGTGGGGTCTTTTTTTTTAGGATTGTTGGTATAAGAGGGGTATTTATAAGGGGTTTCATTTAAGTGTTTAATTAACCCTAATTAAGAGTTTTAATTAATATATATATATATATATATATATATATATATATATATATATATATATATATATATATATATATATATATATATATATATATATATATATATATATATATATGTCGATATTAGATTATTCTGATATTTCAGACAGAACGACATAGTCTATTTTGCGATTAGAGGTTGTTTAATTCATGTTGGCTTCGAATCGGGTCTATGTCAGTTCAAAATTATGTGTTGTCATTTTTGGTCGCTCGATATTCACATAGACTTGTTCGAATTGAGCGCGAATAGCCTCATTTGAAATATTTCGACATTTTGATGCTAACGACGTGATCAATTTCCCGGGAGGTCATATATTGTGTTCCCAATCTCGATATATGCGATGTGTCATTGTGATCTTCCTTGATCGGATGACATTTGAGTAATATGTATATTCTAATCATTTAATTTTAACTTAACCTCATAACCTTTTCATACATAAAAATTTTGCACTTTAAATTTACGTGTTTATAACTTAGATAATTTCATCAATTAATGAAATAATTGAAATTTGAAAATCATAATTAGAATGAAATTCCTTAATTTTTGATTGAACGAAGCCCTATGATTTTGATAGAATTTAATTTATTTTCGCATTCTGTCTGCTTGTACAAAGAATTACTGAGATAGCGTAAAAGATGTTTAAGACTCATATTGCAATTTTCAATAGCATATTGTGATTCATATTTGCTTTTTTAGTAATTGAGCTTGAAAGATTCATATCCATTTCTTACGCTTATTAATAAGCTTTCAAATTTATTGCATACTTCTAATGAATTCTTTGACTTCTCTCAACTAGATTGAAATGAATTATGAGAAAGTTTATTATTCACTAGAGAAATTGTTGCACTTGATAATAAGTCATTGAGGCTATTGTAAGCATATGTATATTTTAGTCATGGATTCAACTAGGTTTATTTCAATTCACTCAATGTATGATATGGTTCAACCGCTTATTAGAAGCAACACTTATGATTTGTGCTCGTTGATGAACCACTTAATCAACCTCCTTAATTTGTGAATGCACATTTAAGATTCTTATAAATTTTAGATAGCTAAACTATGTATTCATATAAAACCTTTTATTTATTCCAAAGTGAATCATAAAGTAATCAAAATGATAAGTGATAACTCTCTTTTATGCTTGTTAATGTTGACCACCATATGTGTGCCACAAAGTCGAGTCAAACCCACAAGTTAAATTGACTTGGAGGTGCACAACAAATCGAGGCTCAAAATGTATTGAACGTCACTGAAAATGGTAGAAATGACATCCGATCGATCAACGAACTTCGCCGTCATGTTCAGAACGTCGAAATTGATTATAATATAAATATTACAACATCTAACAATCAATCAATCTAAGCACCGAGCTATGTATCGGCGATATATCCGAAGCAAATACAATGTCCAACGACCTCGCTCATAAAATTGATCATGCCGTTAACTCTGAAATGACGAAACCTATTAAATGAGACTATCTGCGTTCAATTCGAACGAGCGCACAAACGTCAAAATAAAGCAATGAGCATTTTGAACTGAAATTGACGCCGAGGCCGCTAAACGACCTTCATTCACGAAACGAACGTATCAGCGTCAAATATCAAAATTACATAAAATACATAATTTGATAAGATTGTTGCACTTAAAATTGTGTCGAAATTAGCAAGTATTTCGAGATAAATTCACCTAATTATCTCTTAATCACATGAAGTCAACACTTCTTAATGGCAGCCTCCCACTCCAATACTTCCACCTCCAATTCGACCAATCATAGGCCGCCACATCACCCCTATATTTTCCCACTCTTCTCCTTTCCGCAATAAAATAATAAATAGAATAAAAAATTTTCTCCGAGCCGAAAGAAACAAGTATCCTATCCGACGCACGGCAGCCGAAAAAAAAAAAGCTCCTCCCCTCTCCCTTTCTCCTCTAGCGCCTTCTCTCCCTCAGTAGGGTTTCCGGCCCCCGTTTATGTGGGACGAAGCGAGGGAAGGCTTCACTTCCGATGCAAAGGCTGACGCAGCACCACAGCCTCCGCTAGCGAAGAAACGAAAGGGAAGAGAAGAGGAGCTGCGGAGTGTTGTAGATCATGACGCTGCTGTCGACGACGGTGGAGATGGGAGCGGGGAAGAAACCGACCGCGTCGAACATGGCTCTGGCAGCTGAGGTGAGAGAGATATTAGCTCGATTGTGCAAGGAGATTAGGCCTAAGGACTTGTTTTCCAGTGAGGCTGTCAGGGTCATGGTCGAGGATCTGGGGTTGAATCGATCGAGGGATCCGGTGCTGGCGTTCTGGCAGCCTAAGATGTCTATTGCCGATAGAGTGCAACACACAAAAAAAAAGATGGAAGAGTCACGGGACCACACAGCTTCAGCTCATGCTGCTCTATCTCATTCAACAAGCTTTGGTCTAAGCTCTGAATCTCATGGTTCTCAAAGGTT